>CM062585.1:600000-1060000 GCA_031468815.1 Morus bassanus | reverse complement strand
AATGGTAAATCTCAGCAGACTTTAACTCTCCTTTTTCAGACCTTCTCATTTAGAGGACCAGATGCTTCGGGGCAGGGTCAGCACAGATAGACTGCAAGATTTCAGCGGCTTGGTTCTTATCTTAGAGCAGGACCACAAACCCAAAATAACTTCAGTGTTGTCATTAGAGTTGCACTAGGTAAAGCAGCAGCATGGAAATCATAATCAAGGTGAACGATGGGCCAGTAGAGAATGTAAATGATTAAAAAAAGTCCTTTACTGTTTAAGATTCACCCTGAAAACAGCAAATATAACATAGCTGTCAATATACAGAGCTTATCTGCCTGTGCAAGATTTTATGATACTGCGTTTAGCTAATGTGGCTAATGAAAGAAAACAAACTTGACAAAAATAAACCCATGAGGACAGTTTAAAACAATAGATTAAACCACCTGCATTATTTCCTGTGCAATTAAACTCTGCAATTAGTATACAGTAGTAAAAATACCAAAATGGTGATAGTATCGCTTATCTGGTTCTCTAGTGAATCAAATTTACAGCCACCCCTGCCACACACCGTAGGTTAACTCTTCGCACCGTGGGTATGTACAACTCTGAAATATAAAATTAGTTGCTTTTGAAGGACATTGAGCTCCCTCTGGTGAAGGCATAACAAGTTTATTAAGTAAGCACCACCTCTGGAAGTATAATCCCCTCTGGCTTCTTCCACGGAGTTTATTGGTTCAGTTTTCCTAACCATGAGCATCATTAGGGCAATGCAGTAATTAAGAGTTGTTAGAAAGTGAATTCTCAAACTGCAGATTAGAAAATTAAACTATTTCCTGATTACATATTAATGGAGCACAACAATAGCAGTTGCCATAAGCTTGGAAGGCAACCAAGGGATAAATCTGTGTACTTAATTACCATAAACAATGGCTGCATAGAAATGAAGTTTTATGCACATTCCCTTCTGTAATATGTCTGATATCAGTACACACTTGACAATTCTTGTTCAATTATCTCTATTATTTAATGCGCTGTGAACGGCTCTGTGTAAATAAAATTAACCACCCCAATTACTTTGAATTCATCTAGGGACAACGTAATAAAAAATGTGAAGAATTCTGTATGCCTATTAATCTAAAACATTACAGAAGCTTTCACCAGATTTTCTTGTCTATATTTATTTTGTCTACCTTTATTTTAGTGCACTGCTAATTCAATTACATTTACCATCAGTGGTCAATCAGCAGTAGCAGAGGGTTTTTTTTATTTCATTAATCCTTATACAGTAACACAAACATGCTCATCCACTGGTAAGGTACAGGATCTCATATGGAAAATACAAATATGCTTCTACTTGAATTTGGGAGCTTGCAGTTAATCAGAAAAACAATTAAAAACACTTCATACCCTGTGGTCAGATAACAAAATATCTGATAGCTGCAATTTTTTTTTTCAAATAGTTGTTTTTGCAATTAGTGAAAAAATAGTGACCGAAAAAGAGCTAAATTTAGATTAGAGTTTTGTAAAGTAGGCTTCTTTGTTTTTTATTTTAATTGTATTATGTGATAATTCTGCATTTTAATTGGCACTTGGATATCAAGATGATAGACACCTTAAAATACAATGACAGAAGAATTTGCAATGGAGAAAGCCACTGTCAGAAGTAGAGACAAAACTGTTATATCCATAACAGGTTAGGCACAACATGGGTAACTACAATCCCGAAGAAAGCAAGATAATCCTGTCATCATTTAATGTCAAGCCATTATAATACAGGAAGAAGGGAAATCAATGATATTAGATTATGTGATTTTAATACTCAATCATACAACTCATTCCTCTTACTTGAACCTCTGTGCTGTGTTTTCTCTAAACACTTCCACCCACCAGATTTTTTGTGATGGTTTATTTCATACCGTGTATGTTGCAGAACCCCTTCTATATAGGTAACTCTTACATATATCCAGACAGTGAGAGCAAACGGGCCATCACCTTATTCCACAGAGTTCAAAGCACTGAAGCACTGATTCCCCTCACAGTTTTGCAATGTACCAGTAAACTACATTTCACTGGAACAAGGTGAGATTACATTTTCATTTTAAGTGCAAAGATCAAGGACTTAGGTTACGCCACCAGTGACATAAATTACTGGATATTAATAAAAGTGTGACTATTCAGATTCAAATGGAAATCAGCAACCTGAGAATTTTAATAACTTTTATTTTTTCACACATCTTAGAAAAGTGTCTCTAGTCAAATCATGAGCAGCTGGTGCTGGAAATGCAAAGCTTCAGCCAGTTCCAAACTCTTTGCCTGACTGATGAACTTTGAAAATATCAGCTCCCCTTTGGCCAAGAGCCAGAAACTTGGCTTCCCCAGCTGAAAAGGCTGCCTTGCAGGGCTGGAAAATGGCAGTGCACATGCAGATGAGGACCTGGGTTCTCTTCCTACAGCCCCATTTCCATTAGATGCCCTTTCCTAATGCAGGGCAGAAGATACAAGGGCAGCAGTGGAAGGGATCCCTCTGCAACCCAGGTTGCGTCCTAGGGATTGGACTGGAGAGCATCATGTCGGGGACCCCTCTCCTCCTGGTCCATAGCAGAAAGGCAGTGGGACACGGAGAACCTCCAAGATCCACTCCTTGCAGCTACCCACAGCCACTGTCACCCTAGTAAAGCTAGGGTGGAATTTTCAAACTTTTATTTCCAATCCTAAGTGCCAGAAACTTTCATTAAAAAGTAAGCGGAGTGTCTAATGAAGTCAAACAGTGCCACAAGCTGGAATCTAACCAAGAACATATATTATCTATACTTACAGTTGCTTCCCTTCCAGTGAAAGCTATGAATTCTTCCACATTTACCAAAGTCTGCATTGTCCAGGGGTTAGTCACTATATCTTTCTGGTCTTACCACCAGCCCGTAGTAAGGAGATTCCCACATGTTTTAATGCCTTGATGCGTGGGAGCAGGAGACAAAGTCTCTTCCTGTGAAACAAATGTAGCCAGAATAGATATTCAAGCTGCAGCCTGAAACAATCCCTCTTGGCTGAACAACAAAAAGGACTCTCAAACTCAGAGGATGAAGAGCTGCCAGGTGGCAAAGAGTCTCCCCATTGGAAAAAAACCACCCCAGTTTTGTGCTGGAGGAGGATGAGAAGGAAGAGAGAGAGCTTTCCTCCTAGTAAAAGTCTAATAAAGAACAGGGCCAAGCACAGTGGAGAAGGAAAAGATGGTCCAGTCCCGAGCAGACACAACGGGGATGAGCAGACCATGCTCTACCTTCATCTTGAATTTAATTTCAAGGCAATGACTGAGTCATGATGTGAGTCTCGTAGTTGTTTCATTTATCTTGTATGGTTTTGGCACACGCGGAAATAAAGCTGGAAATCCCAATACAAAATGTGCTCCTACGCAGATGGGGACAATCATCCTGCAAACATTCATTAGGACAATTCATTGTAAGCCCTTCCCCATACAGTTGTACAAACACGGCACCCTGCTTCAGCTGTCAAGGAGTAAGGTCAGCAGAGACTCTTACTTGCCTGAGGTTCTCCGGTATTACAACCCCGAGCAGTACAAAATTAAGAAAGAGACGTGCTTAAAAGAGAATGTTAATTATAAAACCAATTCATTTGTGGTTCTTGTCCTTCATGTTATGTTTTCAGGATCTTTCAGCTACATTTGCCCATGTGACCTCCTGGTTCCTAAAGCCTGCATTTTCAGAAAAACCAAATATCAAAAGACTTTTCAGCACACCTCTGAAAGCTGGCAGCATTTCACATTTCTCATCTTTCTGGTATGTACCAACACCTAGGGGAGTATTTGCAAAAGCCCTTCAGGGCTTTTCTAGCTACCAGGCTGTGGTTACTTTCTTCCTTCAAAATTGGCTTTACAGACCACTTGGTGGTCTGTGGCAAGCTGGCAGGTCATATGGTGTTGACTCATCTTTTTTGTTTCCAGATTTCTCTCTCAGACAGTCAGACACTCGGGTGAAGCAGTCCAGACCCTTACAGAAGAAGCTGGGACTAAGATGGAGGCACAAGCTGCTTATTTGTCTGTATTAGGAATTATTTCCTGAAGAGAGGTAAGGAAGAAAAACAAATGCCATCCTGACAAAGAGAGCCACTAATGAGATGAGATACAGCAGATCCTCACAAGCAACTGCAGTAGGTACCAGGCAGGGAGAAAGAAGGAGCAGGCGGGAGAAGAGCCTGCAGGAAAGCGAGGCAGCTGAGGAGCCAGTGGAAGGGGACTGCACAGGGGGCACGGAAACGGAGCTGACACACCAGCGTTTTAAAGGCATAGCAAAAAGCGATGTTCAGATTTTTTTCCACTACCATATCACATTAAGGACTGTCAAAAAAACCCCCAAAACAAACCCAAACCCTCCTAATACTACTTTTCCATGTAAGCAATTGCAGTCGCTGCCACAGAGAAGTTGTCTGACGATAAATGGGATATTGATTGGCAGGGGAGGTGGTACACGAGATAGGCTCTCTGTTAAGATGTGAATCATAGTTACAGAAGTTTGAGAATCCCTGCTTTCAAGGCTATAAAGTTAACTATAGGTAAGAAACTCCACTTTTCACATGTTTTCTCCTAAATTGTGTTTTTAAGCTGAGAACATAAATAGGATCTTTATCAAGGACTTGTCAAATAATTTGTTTTAAGTTACGTCCTGAATGCTCAAAAAATGATCAGGAATATAAAAGTAACTTTTTTATCATGGCTGCACCGCTTGTCCCCTTATCCCCAGTAAAAGAAGCGACGGGTATTCATTAGTATTCCTGTTACAATCCCTACAGCTATGCTGTATAAAGCACTCTAGCTGTGTACTAGACTCCCCATTTTATGCAGGATACTTAAACAAAACATCATCTCATCGTGTGTATGACACAAAGAATACAGCAACTTTTGTCATACTTCAAAATACAAGAAATTAAAAAACATACAAAATGTAAGAAATCTCCTTTAACATGGAATAAAGGACATAAATAATAACATGGTTACTAGAGTTTTAAAATCCCCAAGTGCTATGCTGATGATTCCATATATATCTAGAGGCGGTATTTGTAGTTCATATAAGACTTGTGAAACATTGTACTGGCTCTTTCTGCAGAACATACGTTTCACAAATATGACAAAGTACACAATAAAGTGCAGGACAATATACACACGTTTTCTCTAGCTAAATAGCTAAAAGGTCATGTAATGCATTTGAAAAGGTACTTCAAAAGATCGTAACAGGTAAAAGCCCTACTGAACAAGCATTCATCCAGGATGGAAACAGTTTGAGTTACATGTTTTTGTAAAGTTGTTTTAAAAAGCCAAATCACCTGAGCATATGAGAAAGTAAATACATTTTAAAAAACTACCCTAATATTTAGATGCATGCGGCAAGCTCACTTCAAAGTACTGAACTTTAACTAAAGTCTATTAATCTTATTTCAAAACATAACACCAGATTCAAATCTACTTTAAAGTCTGTTATTTCAGTTAAAGACAGGCTTCAATTTTATAACATCAGATATAGATATAACTTACGAAGACAATTTATCCACAAAGTAATTTGGACCAACTAACTTCCTTCCCCAAGGGACAGGAAGAACACTTTTTGGACCTGCAATATTATTTATTTTTGAAATATCGAAGCACCATTTGTTTCCAACTGATGCAGTTAAACCTTTCTATCTCTGATGACCATCAGCACTTAATACCCATCTAACATGCATCGTGGAAGTCAAAACCATCATGCTTTTAACAAAAAATCACCCATATATTTTAAATCCTTTCAACTGCACCTACAACACCAAGTATTACAGACTTTTAAAACCCACTCTCCTGAAAATAAATAAATAAATAAAATAATTGTGGAGCATCAGTAACCAGATAGTATTCTCAAATTTCAGTGATCTAGTCAATGGAGCCTTCCCCCATGTACTGTGCTCTGTTTCATGCAGTACATGGCATTAGCTGGCCAAATCTTTTTTTTCCCCCCACTGAATCAGTAGAACAGTAAAGATCTTATTTTTTTATTTTTTTTTTTTTTTAAGCAGTGGCATATCAATGAGGCACAGATGTGTATTCCAACTCTGCATGGATGAGCACACTGTTCAATAGTGCTGGCTCACACGGTATCAGGGCAAGTTATCACTTCCCATGAAGGCACTCTTATCACCAGGGCCCAGAGAGGTGGCTGCAAATCGCAGCCTTTTTATTTTCAAGGCAGTTTTGCTGAACATTCAGGCTTCAAAGATTCACACTTCCAAAACTCTATAAGAGTTTGTGAACGCTCAATTTGCCAAAACTGTTTACAGTGTAATTGGGCACCGTACCTGTGTCCATGAGATAGCGAAGGCGCTTCTCCACCAGCGCGGCACGGGTGTCAATTTGCTTTTGCTCATTCTCTAGTGCTGCCAATTCTCCTACAACATACTGACTGGTGTCTTTGAACCCTTTCTGTTAAAGAGAACAAACAAGAAGAAAAAACATCACTTGTAAGTTGCATTTTTCCTTTCCACAAACACTTAGTAAGGCACTTACCTAAACAACCAAATATCATGCTTGCTACCAAAAAGCTAACACTTATATTTCATAAACTTTACAATTTTGCCAAATGTCCTTATTAGTTTATTAAAACACCCCAGTTTTTCTTTAGGGAACATCTGATTTTGCAGTTTTTTACTACCTGGCTGGCTTTTTGAAATTCCTGTAATTTATTTCTGAGTACATAAAAGCTGCTGTAACAAAGCATAATGAAAGGAAATGTAATCCAAATAAAGCACTATTTAACAAGCCATTTCTACTCCATTCAGTTCTTATTCAATTTTAAAATGCTAACTTTAGGGGCTAGAAGAACTAGCATGAAAGTCTCTAATGACAATTGAAAAGTGGGCTTTTGAGATTAAAACCAAACCTGAAACAAGCTCCCTGGCTTGTTTAGCTCCTCTGGGTCAACTGTAAAGCCAAGGCTCACCAGCCTGGGCTACTACGCTTCTCTGGGTTTCTCTGACTGCAGGCAATTGCCCTGTTACATGGTGACCTGTAAAAGTACTGCTAATTACTCTAACTGTGATCCTTATCCTGAGAAGTGGTGACCAACGGCACTGGACGTACGCTCAGGTGCATGGGGACTAACTCAAGCTGTCCTGCCTCTGCGCCAGCTCACACTCAGCCAGGAGGCTGCCCTGGGATGCCAAGTTGATAAATCGTATTGAACCTTACCAAGAAAGCTGCGGAAACACTAATGAGTCAAGTTTGCCTCTTGTTCACTATAACTTCTCAGCATTGCCCTGAAGATGACCACACAAATCTCCAAATATTTCCAAAGCAGTTTGTTTGGCTGTCTTGCTAGGAGCCCAAGAACAGTCAGTTAGTACCTCCGAGTTATTCTCATGTGGCTCAACAACCTTCACACAGTGTTTTGGCTGTACTGAGTTACTATGGGCTGTATACAATGCTGAAATGTCATTCCTGTTTTGCATGAGTTAGGGAAAAAATATTATTCCTTCCGAGTAACCTCATACACTTTTTCCTCCTTCCTCTTACTGCTGCCCCAGAGCTTTGGAGAACGGTTTAAAGTTGGGAAAAAACCTCTAGTGAAATTATTCCATGTTTCATCTGCACTCTGTACAGGATGCAACTGTCCTTTGGGAACAGAAGAATATGCAGGTTTTTTTTTTAATGAGGCTTACTTCCCTACTGGAGGCTAACTTGTTGCTGAGAAAGGGTCTCAGATACTTTCACCGAATGTTTTCAGTTGTTTTTCTGTAAATGTGTCTGAAATCATCAATTCAGCTTCATATTCAGGCAACAGGTATAATAATCACATCAGCATATTATTTCAAATAAAGACATGTTCAAAGTGAAGGCTAATGGCATGGCTGAGCTCCCAGGACCAGTAACGAGCACAGAACTTTGAAATTTGGGGTATCTGAATTTAAGCACATTATGCCCCCATTAATTTGTTCCTTCTCCTACACAACAGCCAACAGTATCGGCTCTGATGGAAACCCCCTCTCCACCTGTCGTAGAACCAGAAAAACAACAACAACAAAACTCTCTGAGAGCAGTCCCGGAAGAAAAAAAAAAAAATCAGCCTGAGGAGTCAAGGTGATGTGCAATATATTGCCTTTCATCAGCTATAATTAATTGAAAATAGTATGAAAACTTCCCTAATGTCAGCATGCATAATTGTTAACAATTGTTATTAGAAGATGAAAAGAAATGCTGTGTCAGGCTGAAATATCCCAAGAGTTCATGTGTATCATCTGCATATATAATGTGAACTTACTGTGCCAGACCTGTTCAGCTCTGCAAAAGTACAACTGGGCTAAAAATAACTCTGGCTCATAAAAAGTTTAATGTTTTGGTGTCGATATGACAGCAGTACAAAATCGCTACTCAGCTCTAGATTGCTTCAGCAAAAACGACAAATGTGTTTAGATAAATTGTGCAGAGCAACAAACGACCACCATCAAAGGCTGTGTTGTGTTTTCAGACAAAAAAATTCAGGTTAAAACTTGTTCTTCCTGCTTCTGTCCCGCAGCTGTCCATCAAAACCAGCTTTTTCCCTGCGGTCTATCAAATATTTCCCTCACAAATCAATTTTACACATGATCAGCCCATACCCCTACTGAGCTGAACCTCCCCGTTAATTAAGTGAAGAAATTACCATATATATTATATTAATGCAAACATCATTCAGCTAGTAATTCACGGCTGATCTGGATAATGGAAAGGTTGAACACCCATTAACCCAAGCCAACAAAATGGGTTGGCTGAGAAATTCTAGCAGGTCTCATGTGACTCTTCCCTCTAACTGCAGCTCTGCGGTATCTGCTATTGTAATAATTAAAATCCTCCCGGTAGATCAATACTGGAATCTCTTTATGGGAAGTGCCCTGATGGAAATGTCTCAAGGAAGCTGGGCCTGTGGAACTCTGAAAAATTCATTTTTTTTATCTGACAATTATCACCACACTGCAGACTAATTCAACAGTGCACCCCTCTCACTCTGCTTTGAATGCACTGGAGATTGACATCTAAAAAAACCTAACATCTCATTTTAACAAATAAAGGCACTATTTCCACATACAGTTTGGAATTATCAGCAATCATGAAACCAGACAAAAAATTAATATACATTAAGCACTTCATCTTCTGATGGCTTCCTCTGAGTCTCAGTTATCGCAGCCTTCTCCTCATTTCCTCTCTTTGTATCTTCCTGTATTGATCTCTGCCTTTTCATCTCTTGAAAAAAGGGGAAAGACATGTAAAATTATTATAAAGCTTGATATTTATGTATTGAAATGTGGACTTACATTATCAGGTTTTCATATATTTATTGTTAAATATTATTAAATCATAAGATGGGAAAACAGGTTTTATATTTTCTCCTACCTGGTCTGCTCTCCACGTATTGACTGAAAGACTGGAGCTGAGTTTTCCTGACGGTTGAGTCCTTGCTGAACACAACGGGATTTCTAAACCGTTCTGCTGCTTTTTGTAATCGCTCAGCACGATGTTCCTCTGTTCCATTCTGCTAGGAAAAAAACCAGACACACAACAGTTTCTTTTGTTTACAAACGGGAAGACATGAATTCGAAAGGTATGTTTCAGCGAGGGGACAGGACACAGCTTTCGCAAAGAGGATTTCACAACTCGGGCTGCGGTTTATATAGGATGAAAGTATCAGCTGCGGAAAAAAAGAAGACTGATTAACTTTTCCCTTTTTTTTTTTTTTAATGTGTGGTGGCAACACAGCCTTTTTGCTATGTGGGCACCCTCCTGCAGGACTCTTTACTTAACAGCCAGCCAGACCTATTAATTGGGTCCGGTATTTGCCAGCAATTCTGATTTTAAATGAAAAAAATCACTCCTTTGCAACTTTGATTTGCCAAACGTTGTGCATGCTGCTGCCAAGTAGCAGCTTCTCTACCCCCAAACATGATCTGTATCATTTTAAAAGCGTGTTGCCTTTAGCCTGTCTCCCTGCCCGGTAAAGAAATCTGTCGTTTTCTGTAGTCCCACAGACTTGTATGACAAGAAGAACTAGTTTCTAATTTTATGCCCATTGAGATAAACCACTAATGCTGGATGAAGGCTAAAAGGTAGGATTATAATACTACCCCACTGAACTGCATTTCATCAGCTATAACTTTCCAAAGCCAGATTTGTAAGTAAGCCCTTTACAGCTAAGGAAACTACAATTATCTTTTCCAGGGCTTCCTATGTTAATACTGGTAACAAATTCAAATGGTTCTATCAACACGAAATATCCCAGAAGACTGAACCACCGCAGCGTGTGGAAACTGCAGATACCGAGGTGCTGTGTACCAAACAAATATTTCATTTTATACCTAATCTTTTATTATTTTTATTAAGTGTTTTGAAAGTAAATAGGGAAAGGCTAAGATGCATGACTAATAGCTAAGCCTGCTGAATGCTGAAACTGGTTATCAAAAGCTACCAAGACTTTGCCCTTCCTCTGCATTGAGACAATCGGTAATGAGGGAGTTCTCCAATGGCCTATTCTCTAGCCTCAAGGAGGCCGGGGATACACAATCCCCAAGGGAAGGTAACAGTTTATCCTTTTCCACAAACACAGAATGCCTCATTTAGAAACGTGTAAACTGCATTTTATTAAAAAACAAATCCACCTCAACGCCGAGAGCTCCATGAGAACAGATGGACACCATATATTCCTTATAATGCCACTTTCCAATTCTTCCTTAGAAAGACATACAGAAATAAACTGTTAAGTTGTACCTTTTGTGGGTGTACCTTAAAAAAAGCAACTCCTTCACAGACGATTTTCATAAAGAGAAACACCATTTTCATCAGGTTAGGTGATACCAAATTACCCTAAGAGGCGGCCCGTGTGTCATTTGTTGAATTAAGCTTAAAAAAGTATTGCTCATATGCTCTGGACGACTTTTCAGCTGCACTAATCAGGTGGTTATGATTCTGGTTAAATAAAAGGTCATTTCCTGTTATTAGCACAATAACCATCTGACAGCCTAAACCAGAGTCTTTACCAAAATAAACAAACATGACTAATTTTTTAGGCCTGGCAACATGCTAAAATATCAGTGTGATTAGCCAGTAAATCCCATTTTAAGAAACCTTTTTATGACTGGGGACTTCTGCCACTTTACAAATGTATTCCTCTAAGCCCACTAATTCAGTTAGCCTTTTCAATCCATTGTATTATTCTTGGGCCAGCTTCATTTTGCATTAAATCCACTGCAGAAAGCTAAATTGAACGCAAAAATCAGACTTGATCCAGGCTTCCTTTTGTTCAAAGATAGAGACCGAAAGTCCTCTGCTGCTGCCACACACTTTCATCACCAATTTATAGGAACCGACAGTGTAAGGCAAAAGCAATGAAAGTCATTGTTTTGGGACTTCAAAGCATCTCTGTATCTGGGGAAGGAAATCCTTTCAGTCAGCAGTGCTTTCCCCGCAGTCTGCAGGTGGGTGAAAAGTTATACCCAACTGGAAGTGCCCCAGAGCCATAGGGATATTAATGTCATACAGGGACTATTTAAAAAAAATATATAATAGTAAGAACACAAGGGGTCTAATTAAGAGAATGAAATGGAAAATTGATTGGTGTGCGCTTTATGCTAAAGTGCTGAACATTAAGAGTAGGCAAAATGACCGCATACTCGTGTCTATTTTTCTCAGAAGCACTTGCTGTCAAGCACCCAAGTATGTATGTCTTTAAAGCATACCACAGCTTAATTTTAGTGGAGAAAAAACAGAAGGCCAGGCTTGGGAGGGAAGCAAATCACTGAGTCCAATCCTGCTTCCGTTAAAGTCAGTCTTGCTGCTGATTGCACCAGCAGCAGGATAGAGCCCATGCTGTATTTCTGATTTAAGTGACAACGTGAGCAATAAGAACTGAGAAATGCTTCTTATATCTCTTACTGTTATGCCAATGACAAGTATCAAGGTCAAAAAAAAAAAAAAAAAAGGAAAAATGTGTTGATTAATCAACAGGAAAAAAACCAGTGCATTGCAAACTATGCAACTGCACTGCCATGAAGATTTTCTGCATTTCTTACTGTGAAGGATTTGATAAGAAATCATTTTCCTCCTCACAAAGTACAAACCCGGAATCGGAACACACAGGTACTGAGACAAAAGCATTAATCAAAACTTACCTTAATGTCTTGCTCTGAGCTATCAGTTACAGCTTTCTGAGCAGCACTGGAGAGCGAATTTGCCACCTGTGGCTGAGCTTCTAGGAGCTTCTTCAGCTTCAAATCCACCAACTTACTGTTTTGTTCTGCTAAATATGCAAATACCACATACAACAGAGTGAGATGCATTTAAATGCAGAGTCGCTACAACAATGTAGCAATTTAAAAGGTAGATTTCATTCACTTTGCTATCATTTCAAACTAAAAAAGTAAAAACTAGAAGGATTTTTTTTTTTTGCGATTCTGATTGGCGTAGATTTGTGTAAGTACACAGATAATGCCTAAGTTCTCTCAAAAAATAAATGTGCTTGAAGACAGTAGATCAAAAAACACAGAAAGTAGACAACATTTACTTTTAAGTTACTCCCAACCAGTACATACCTGTACTTTGGTATAAAAACACACTTAAAGAGCCATTTATTTTAAGATGACATACAACAATTTATCACATATTCTAAGTACTGATAACCCCTCAAGTTTATGAACTACTAATTCATCCTAAGGCTCCTTGGCACAGCTTCTCAACATTAAAATTTCAGTATCAAAAGAGACGGCTTTCTAGTAATATTTTACTATGATTTATAGAATACGATAGATTATAGGATGTTGAAGCCGTAAGAGCTGTAAAACGCTTCGTAATTGCATCGAAGGGACAAATTCAAAGTCTGCTGAAGCCTCAAAATTTTTTCGTTGTTTTTAGCAACTTGGATCAGAGCCCAAAGAAATAAGAGTCGAGAATTTTACCTCCCAATAATGCTCATTCTGTATGTGACTGTTGACTACATGAATTTGTAACACACCTACACAGACAGTTACCTACACATACACCCATAATAAGGAGAAAGGTGTCAATAACAAACCACGGCGCAGATCTATGGAGCTAACCCTGGGGAGGAAGACAGAATAATGCTGGCACAGAAGCCCCCAGACATACTCTACATGCAGCACCACACGAGAAATTGCCCCTGAAATGGAGCAAATGCAGCATCACCTGCATATATTATGCACATACATCTGGGCCTTGGGTCAAACACAGAGGAAATACCCGTTGCTATGTTTTTCTATAGGCACAGCCTGAGTTTTTCACTGTGGGCTGGTAACTTCTAGCTGTTGTGAGAATTGGAGCCATGACTGTTTTGCTGCACAGCTCCTTCCAGGGTTTGGAGTGCTCCGATTCATGGTGGCTGAAATATTTTTGGCATGCTGGCAACCAAATGATGCCTGCCTCCAGCAGCAATGGGCTGGGTTGGGTTATGACGAAGGATAGTTTCCCTTTCCTCTGGCACACCCAGTCAGGGTGCCCTTAATTGAGGCTCACATGTAAGTACATGCACATTCTCATGGGTTTATACATAAACATCATGTAATAACTATGATATAAGAGGTTCACATTTTATCAGATACATTCACAGCAGCGTATGGTAGCAGTACTGACAAATACAGACAGATGCAATATTTAAAACCAACAACTGGCAGTAAAAGTGAAAAAAAAAAAGTTTTCTCTTCTTGAGGGAGATGAGAGGGACTAAGATTCAGCAGGGAACAAATTAATTAAGATGGTCATAATGATCCCAAATGTGAAATGTCCCTTGCAGTTTTGCATTTAGGTACCCCCAGGAGATTCAGCCTTCATTAGAACTTGGTATGAATTGGCAGAATCCCACTGAAATCTGTGTACACTGATTTCTATCACAGCATTAGACTGCTGTCTGTATTACTGCCCATGCCCTTTCCTTACTTGTTTGTCCCTCTGGCTACTGTGCAGACTGAACTGCAGAATGATGTACCAGGTTTTTTCCAGAATGTCTTCCCATGGTGGAGATGAAGCACTGAGTAGTGGGTTTGTATCCCTGAGAAGGTATCTCTCAAGAAAAAAGGCCCACAGAATTATTTCTGTTGGTAAGTCACTGGGGCTATGTGACAGGAATATTCATTTACTGATTTTCTATTTCTCCTAAAATGAACCAGTATTTATTGGAAAATTATTTGACAGGATTCTGCTCTAAATCAGCTCAATTTTGAATATCGAAATGTTGGAAACACTGAATATGTTTTCTTATGTGTTTGGAAATCCTAAAATAAAAAAAGCATAAAGGACATAGCTCAAGTCTTTCGCATTCAAAAAAGATTAGAAAGGAAGTGCTATATACACATCATGACAGTTTCATTTACAAAGAGCAAACACTAAATGAAGTCTTTTGATTTAATATATTATGGGCTACAAACTTAGGTCCAGTTGACATGGGCAGAATCAAGTCAGAGGATGCTGTAAGAAGTTCTCTCTGGTGATGCCTTTATCCTGATGCTGTCCCTGTGCTTGCCACACTTCTTCGGGCTCGAGCTAACTTGTAGGGAGCAGAAACCTCCTAGCAGAGAAGCACACCATACTACAAAGTGGCCCTCAGCAATCCCCAGGGCTGCTGTTAACAGGCAGACTTGTACAGAGAACAAACTCCTTCAGCAACTCTCTGTGAGCAGAGGAGCCCCTTACTGATGGGCAATTACCTTCATACCTTTGAAGGTCTGGTGGCTTTTTAAATAAGCATCTCCCTTGTAAGATCCTGACATATTTATCATCTGTGGAGGAACCTGAACTCCAGTTTTGCTTGATTACAATTTTTGAAAGGGGAAATACCACTACTATGATTTATTATTATTTGACCAGCGTGTGCTAAGATTATGCAAGCATTTCTACAAGAATATGAATGCTTTTATAATATGTTAATAAAAATCTATTACTTGAACTTTGCAAAGTTAAATAGGACTAATTCTGTTAAAATTTATACCTCCATGTCCCCACTGGAGCAGCAAGGTATAAATACAAGAACTGCAGCAAGGTATAAATACAAGAACTGTTCCTCAGGAAGGAACTGGAGGGATACCAAGCCTACATGGAAACATAGAGACAAGTTTGCTCCTCCATTGAGCACATGGACCAAGATGTCAGTGCAGAGAAGGGCAGCTGTACTCACCAATGTGATTGCTCACTGCACTGTCCTGCCTACCTTGCTTTGCTGGGACAATCCAGGTAGGGTGATTTCAGGTGGCTCTGCTTTACAAATCTGGCCCTTCCCCATCAAACAGCAAGAGACATTTAAATCTGCCATTGTTCGAAATAATTATTTTGTTGCTGATTTTAAATTTCAACTAAACATGAATGCAAAATATTCAAAAAGAATAAGCATTAGGGTTTAAAAGACCTGAAAAGGCACAAAGAAATAAAGCTATGACAGCGAGAAGCAGCACATCAGTACTTATATGATGATGGAGTGTTAGTCATGTAAAATACACAAAATAGCCATTATTTAAATTACCCATTGAATCAAGGTCATTTTCTAGATTAGTAAGCTCATCTCCACCTCCAGTAACAGAGCATTCAGGAACCTCCTCGTTAGTATCTATCTCAATATTACCATCATCCTCATCCTCATCTGTAGGAACATACAGCATTAAGGTTAGTATTTTCTTATGTACATGCACCACATCACTGAAAAAAAAAATGAATGCTTTAGAGAAGAAGCTGAGTTATGATAAAAATGCAAATCATTAAATAAGTCTGGAAGGAGCTTTCACTCTGTTCACTCATGGATTTATCTTTAAACTGATGCAATTCAATATACACACAGGGGGCTCTGCTGGAAACTCCTGCTACAATAAAGGTAAAGCCTGGCCTCAGCAGTGGCTGCTCTCTGCGCTGAATCCCTGGCTAACTCTGAAAAGCACATGTACTTTTCCTTATAACTCGAGTCAAAATAATTTCCCCTAGGCTCCCAGTTCTCTGCAATGCAGAATGGGTGCCGAAGCTGGCATACAGCAGGTTTGGATGGGTCTGGCCAGCAGAAGGACCTGGGAGCTGCAGTCACTTGAGAAAGGCAGCAGCTCCAGGTACTAAGTTCTCAGCTCGGCGACACTTGCTACTCCTTACTTTGCACAATATATCACAGACCAGTGATCACTGTACCTTGCTTAGGTGTTAGCATCTCCTACCAGTTCTGATACAAGGAGGAAAACTACCACCCGGAACATCATGCTTAGCAAGCAATGACCTCAGGCATAGCAAGAGCACACTCAAAGATTGCCGCCTTACTGCACCACTTTGAATCAGCATTGTTTGTAAGCTACATACATTTTAAATAAAATAATAATTGTAATTACTCTTTATATTTTTATGGGATCTTTCTACCAAATTTCTCAGAGCAGCTTATGAATATCACTTGTAAATGAGCTCCATAATGTTTTATGAAGTAGGCAATTATTATAATTACAATTATGATGGTGATGTAGGTAAATTATGGCACAGAAAGAGTAAGTAACCTGAGGAAGATCAAATAGCAAGTGCTGAAATGTGAAGCAGATCCCAGAAAAAATGCTGACTCACTTTTTACAATACAAATATATAATGAAATTAAAGTCCATAAAAGCTAGATTAGTACTTTGAAAGCATGTAGTTGCATTGTATTTACTCACTTCTAAGTCTCATATCAAATGCTATCTACACTTCTTTAGACTTACATGAACATTTTTTCCTATGTACGTATACATGCATGTAAAAATGACAAAAAAGAGAAGGCTGGAGTGTGTCTGGAGAAAGGAGACATATAGTAACTAAAGGAACTTTAAAACACTTCACAATAGGAAAAAATACTAATTATAATTACAGAACATTGGTACATTCAAACGCCATATAAACAAAAAGTATCCTAAACATAGCACCAAGATGCTATAATCCTGAATACCAGAAGTTTGGGGAAGTTTGGACCAGGATTGGTGCTGATCACTCATCATCTGCCTTTGAAATACACTAAACCTCATCCCCAAACCTGAAGTTTGCACTTCAGGCCCACACTGCTGACATGAAGGTCATACAGTTGTTTCTTTGCTTTACCTCTTTATCTGCACAGTCCCTATAATTCCCATTCTAGGAGCCTGTTGACTTTTTTATGTCTACTACTCTTTTCTAACCAGCTGCTCCCTCAATTCCTCTGTAATGAATCATTGCCTTTCGCAGACATCTGCTGATTCAGGGTAAGGCTCTTGCTGCGACAGAGAGGAGCAAAGAAGTTTCCATTTCAGTGTCTTATTCAACATCTGTTTCGTGTATGATGGAGCAGCAGTCTGTGAAGTAGGACCCCTCTGTTTCAGCTGACCACCATGACTTCCCTGGGCTTGTCTCCACTAATTCTCAGTGGTCCCTGGAAGAGTCAGCTTTCTTTCAAACTGCCCAGTTTGAGCCAGATGGACACAGAAGAACATCCTCCCCCAGCCAGACCAGGATCTGCAACCAGACCTGGAACCTGACAGATGGTGCTTCAGGTGTACAACTGGGTGGGCAGAAACACTCAGGACTCTTTGCAACATCCTTTCTGTTCCCACTTAAATTCACACAGGTGGTTCTGTGATCTGGACTCTGATTGTTTCAGGTAGTGCAGAGGTAGGTGAACAAAGTAGAAGGGCACAGTGTCTTCATCATGAAGTGGAAAAAGAGATGGGGTAAAAAGCAGACTGAAGAGAAAACAGAGTACGGTAAAGCAGCAACAGCAACAAATCCAAAGTTTTGAATTTTCTTCAAAGCATCTCTACTTTTTCTAGTGAGGAGCTAGACTTCTCACATGATTTTAAATCCTTCATGATGGTGTCAGAGAAATTCAGTGGCACTCAAGCCACAGTACTCTCAAACGCATCCTGGAGCTCATCACGGCACACCGAAAGCATGACAGGGCTAACAGCAGCAAAGGGCCATGGACATTCGGAAGAGGTGGAAGAGAAAGAAAGAGGTACACCTCTGCGGCAGAGGGAAACCAAATTCACCTTGAGCCTAAAGGCAGGCAATGACTTTCCAAAACACCCAAAGAAGTCAGCTCGCAAGGTCAGCTCACAACTACTAGTCATCCAGCAGGATGCTGGATGTGTCAAAACAATCTAAACAAGATGACAGGGTTTAAGACTGCTGAATACTAAAGGAATGCTTATACTAGATTATTTGATTTTCTTTAATTTAATATAGCAAGATGAGATCAGAGGCACTGCCTTTGACTCCACCATTTTAGGTAACAAAAGAGATGGGAATGTCGAAGACATCAGTTCCTAGTGTCAGATAACAACCTGACTTAGTATTTAATTTAAAGTTGGCAGGATCTGACTGAATATGATTATCAGGATATTTAAACTTTCTTTAAAAAATCAATTAAAAGCATTCATTTGAAGTAATTTCAGAAATTTTCAAATATCTTTCAAAATCTACAGATTCCTTGTTTTAAACTACTCTAGGGTTTTTTTCCAGTCCAATGTTCTTCCAGTGTATTAAAAAGAAAAATGTGTTTAGGGAGCATGTTACAACAAGATTTTGCAATTTTAAGTGACAAAAGGAACAACATGATGAAGAAATAGCAGATATTTTTTACGAAAAGAACAAATTACTAGTGTGAAAAACCTAAAGCACTTAGTCTAGAACCAGGGCATATATTTAGAAGAGTGCTAAAGAAGTGCTTCCTTGAAAAATATGTAAATGTGCATCCTAGAAAGACAGCAAAGCTTTACTATGTCATGAAGAAAGGAACAAAATTAAAGATAAAGGATTAAGTCAACACCTAAACAGCACTGACCATTACCCTACACAGCCTGGACTGCAGTCTGGACTGAAGACAGCAAAATAAGAATCTTTTGGAACCAAATGGAAATGCCAGAATATTGGTGGAGAAAAAGATCCAGTTTATAGTTCATGCATCTTACTATTCAGATTAAGCTCAGGCTTAATTTGTAGTTAAACTGATATTCTCTTGACTTGGTTTAAGCTTGACCACATGTGAAGGAGTTGCAGCAGACTGCACCAATTTCTAGACAAAATTAAAAAGGAACAATTTTCACACAGAGGCACTGATGGGGGTTGGATCACATTAGTGGGAAAAGCATATGTAAGCTGCCACTGGAGTTGCATGAACAGTTACTTGCTCTTTAGGGAAGATGCCTCCAGGATTGTCTCTGGGAAATCCTTCAAGCTTTTGGATAATCAGATATTTAGTTTATTTACTTTCAGGTACAGAGTTCACTTTAAGGCTACAGGATGTGACAGGAGCATCTGAAGAGTAATAAAGGAAGCAAAGGTGGGGAATGGAGGAAATGCAGTCAAAATACTGGTTCAGTGTACAAGAAATCAGATGTCAGGACAAGAAAGTACAGCAATAACTGCCAACAGATACAAATACTGCCTGTTAAAAATATTAAATCAAGGACTTGACACTGTTTTATGAGTTGGAGACTAAGCATGATGAGTAAGCCTGAGCTACCATGTGCATTCCCTCCAAATCATTGCCTCAGAAGTAAGATCTGTAACATACCCTGAAAACTTCAAGCATACAAGTGCAATGCAATGCCAGCTGGCTCTCTTTGTTAAGTTTTTTAATGGTGGTACACCTTTACAGCTTTTGTTATTAATTCCAAAATTTTTGAAAACTTTTTTTTGTCTTAAAATACATTTGGATGCTGCTTCTCCTGTGTTTTTCCCTCCCTGCTCCTCTAACATCTCTCTTCTGTGCCATTCTTGTGTTCATTCTTTTCTCCCCTCCCAGTTTTGCCTATTTTTGGCTCTTTCTTCACCAAAGCCTCTTCACACTATGCTTGCCTTACCCACTGTCCTCTCCATTGTTCCCACTCTCCACTGCCTACTCACCACCTCCAGATCCAAGCCACATCCTCACAAAGACACCATCTCAAATAAAGGATGGAGATGTGCCAGAGAGCAAAGAAAACACACTACCAAAATCCCAAAAAAGTAGACAGGTGTCCCACTGCATGGGGACAATACCTAGATAAGATGTCAATTCCTTTGTCCCGTCACTGCTGGGAAAAGGGGGGATATTTGGATTCCTATCTCGATATTGCCCCTGGACCCATCTCAAGGCATCCGCTTATCAGCCTGAAGCTAGTAGGACATTGAATAAATTTAAAACTGCCATCCCAAACCCTCTGGCAGTTGGCAAGAAGAAGTATTTTCTGTCTCACATGTCAAATAACATATGAAAAAGACTGGATTTTGAGGCAAAGGATGCTGCTTATCCAGCAAAGTTTCAACTTGCCATAGGCATTTGAGTTTTTCAGACCATGATTAAATAAAGCCTTTTAACAGAGAATGTAGCACCAGTGCCAAAGCATGAAACTCTTAATGAGCATATAGAAACACTGAAAGAGATCACATTTTCACCTACAATAGTGAGCAAGAAGTTAGTCTTTAAAAACTCCAAAATCCCAAAGCTGAGATGTCACTTTTTTCTGGAATAACTGAATTGAGAGAGAGGAAAATTATTTGGTACATTCCCTTTTTGTAAATTAAAATGTAGCAATCAATGCAGAAGAAGAGATTAATGAAGCATAATGGACAAGAGAGCTTGGAAGGCATAAGGTATGACTATAAGCTTGTCTTGCGTATTGTATAGGGAATACAGGACTAGACAGAAAAAAACCTACTACATGTGACTGCAGTCAGGGGCAATATTCAGAATCCAGTTGTAAGGAGACTGTCTATTAAATCATTATTTTTGGTGGAAATCAAAAAATGAAAAAGACGAAACCCAGAAATAAGTATAATTTATTTGATTTATAAAGTGTTGGTGCCATTTCACAGAACTACTCCATTTTAGAAGAATTAATTTCTTGAGTGGAGATCTAGTGTGGCATCTGACATTACCAGCAGTGTGGCAGAAGTATGTGGAAGATGTGCCATAATGAAAGCTTTTTGAGAAAGAATAAGTAGAAGGAAGTGCTATAAAATGCACATTGACATGAAAAGAGCAAAGAGCAAATAGCTTGGCCGAACTAGTGTATGAACAAAGGAAAATCAAGGTAGGAAATACAAACCAAGGAGATAACTCAAAGCACATGCAAGAGTAGAAAGCAGTGAAATTGTTATACTGGATAAAACCCAACAGGTATAGTGGTGATAACATCATAAACTAGTTGTCAGCAGTACTGATATTGTCTCTTTTAACAAGACTAAAACTCCCTGAGTGCATTTGCAATCTATATATATAAATACATTTTTTTAAATGTATGTGCATAGTGCACAGTTCCATCTGAGACTGTTTATAAACTGACTGAAGGGCAGGAAGAACAATGGCAAAATTCAGAGGATAATATGAACAGGGAAGGCCACATCCCAGAAAGCAGCACGCTGTGATATTTAGCAACACTACAAGTGAGCCACTGCGACAAAACAGAGTAACTACTATCCGGCTGAGCACCCGGGATATACCCAGAAAGTGTACCTTACTTCGAGGGGAGAGATGGCAGGAGCAGCTATGTACAGACACGATAAAACAGTGAGGAAGAAGTAATTAAATAATGTAGGATGGGGCGTCAAAAATTGTGAAGAGGGATGAAGAACACCATATCTACTTAATATACAAGTACTGTCCCATTTTGCTCAGCCTGTCTTACTCCCCATCAAGGATGTAATTTCCCTATTTATCACAAAAGAGAGTTATGTTGGCAAGCTTCATTTACCAGGCAAAGAGAGGAAAACTGAAGACCAGACCCAAAGGGAGACATACAACTAACTGCTTTTCTCTTTGGTGTTAAATGAAACAGAAGGGTAGGGTTTAGGGTGCAATAAGACTATATCTCAATATATATGCATATAAAATACATGTAGTAGAGAAGAAAAAAATATTGTTGTTGAATCCACATGCATTGTGAATGTAAAGCTGGATTTTCCTGACACTTTGGCTTACAATCATGTGTTAGTATGAGAAACACAATTTCCCCTTAGAATATGTAGAAGAAGACACTGAAAGAGCAAGAAGCCTGTACTGAAATGTGTGCTCAGCACCCATTTGAGTTTGAGTGACACTACATTACTCCAGCTCGTAGTACTGGCAGGTATATGAATTTTAATGACATTTCAAAGTCAGTTTAATAACATTATAGCAATATTACAACTCAAAACCTGTAAAGGCAAGTGGTCTGTCAAAAGACCACCATTTAAAATCGAAAGGTTGCTGCTGCCAGCTCCTGTGGGCCGCCTTTAAAATTCTCTTCTCAAGCAGTCTTTCGAACACATTTAATACAAAATAAAGTTTCTTAAGTATTTCTAATGTTGTTTTCCCCCAAAATTATGTCCATGTTCCTATATAAAAATATACACTGAAGAGATTTTAACCAACAATCACAAAATTCTAAAAAACTGTGGGTAATGACAAATCTGTAAACAACAGGCCAGTACGAGCTACTTGTTCACGTAACAACTTTTTCTTTCAATCACATATATGCTTCTCTTTTAATTGATGGAAATTAAGTGACACAGGGCTTATTTAGGAAACATATCTATGTCCAGGTCTTTTGATATGTGCACCTGATGAACAACAATGTTTTGAAGTGTGAATAAAAGTGATACCCAAAAAGGTCTCTGCTTTCTAGGTTGCCATAGGAATAAGATACAAGGTTCCTCAGCTCACCTCCAGATGCCTTTGACCTTTCTTTCAACTTTTCTGCAGCCATTTCACTGTAGCTAGGAAGTTCTGACATCTTCACTCCAGATCGAGCTTCTGCTATTAGCTGACGAGCTCTCTCTCTCAGCTGCCGACGCCGCTCTTCATCTTGCTGCTAAGATATATTGAACAGTTGCCAACTCAGTAATTGACAGAAATGCAATTTCATTCTCAATCTGATCATCATGATAGTAACTGGTTTACAGCATGGTGCTTGGCCCACATTATAAATAGGATGCTCGATATCAGTTGGGTGTCACACCACAATTTTTAAAGACATCCATGAATCAGATTTTTTTAAAGCATTCCCCAAATTATTAATGCATTAGAAACCTAATTATTTGCAATTTAAAGCATTTATAAATTATGGTCTATAAATACCTTCATGAAAATTTTCAGACACTTTTGTCTCAAAGTAATAACTAAAAAAAGTTTTACCGTGGCTCTAAAAATGGCTTTCCTAAATTGAATTACTTGTTTGAGTAATACTCTCTCATAGATCTAAAATGAGAAGCCAGATGTTGCTCTCGGTTACTCCAATCACCAAGCTGACTTCAAAGTGTAAAGTGACATGAAATCTGAGGCATCGAAAGGAATCTAATCCTTTGACTTCAATGGATACCTCTTTTTTTTTTTTTTCCAAAAAATAAACTAATGAAAATTAATGAAAGAACAATAGATGCCAGAGCAGAAAAGACTCTGCATCACTTTAAAACATCCTACTAGTGGGGCTTTGGTCAGTAATTAAAGAGATCATATTGTAACCATCCCAGATACTGCTGTCCCACTAAAGCTCGTAACTATCTTAGACGTACAATAATATTTCAGTTACATAAATGAGCAAAGTTCTACAGCATGAAATTTTGGAAAAGACTAACCCACCACACTAAGAAAAGTATCAATAAAAATATGTGTTTAAAAGTATCTATAAGAATACATTAAAACATAAGGGAAACGATTTCAGTTTTCACCTTAAAAATATGATTTTTTTCAAAGTTAGGACTGTTTTCCCCCTCCTCTTAATATTAGAAATGCTCATAAGTGCAACAAAGTCAGCATTTGGCTTTAAGTGAAATCTGCCAATAAGTTTGTATTATTGACATAGTGACCAGGATAAAACCCAGGTATAGGCAGTTGACCTGATCTAAGTGAAATATAACAAACTGCCTAATTTTGGAGAGCCGTCCTGGCAGCCTTCCCACCAACCCAGAAACTGAGCATCCCACACCTGCAGATGCTAGTGAGAGCTGCTGCTAAGTGCTATTTAGTGTAAGCAATCATTAATAAAACAAGCACAAAATACTAATTAGGTACATTTTACCCATTTCTATGTAAATTGTTTGTTTGTAGCTATTTACTCAGCATTCTTCTTGGCACAATAGAAAAAAATGCAAATGTCTGAATCAGAATGCAGCCCTAATGGGACTTTCTGTTTATAACCATTAGCCCAGAGGTGTGCTGTAATTCAATCCTCAAGCAGCAAGATTTAGCCTCATTAACAGCTTGCATGGGCAGGTTACAACTCATAAAACCCTACAGTAAACAAAGTGTATGGACACAGCACAGTATCTTGTCTCTGAGTGACAGAACCCTGATTCCCTATCAGATTGCCTTGATTTACTTTTCTCCTAATGTCCTTCCCCTGGAAAGACAATTCTGCCTGGGCCCTGCAAGGCAGCGGGATGGCACATTGGCTTTGTTTGTTTTCTCACCCTTTAACTTCCCAGAAGGCACAGAGCAATAGTTCTATCAAAAACTTATTTGGTAAAGTACACATTAGAAAGACAACTGGAAAGCTTCCCCCCTGCTCCTATGCACTATAATAGATCAATTTAATTTAATTTCTAGCCAGCCAACTGATACAGCAACCTATTTTATTTCGACCCATGGTATTTGGTAACATAAATTACACTGAATTTTACATGAAATAAAACGCTGAAATCTCTATTATTTGTAATTCCTGGGATATAGGAACTTGTGGGTTTGATTTAAATAACTTTTAAGAAGGAATGTGCAAAATTTATATTAAGATTCCCATGTGGTTTAACGTCAAACAATTTAATCTACTATAGCCCACATAGTTTAAAATAAGGCCAGTTACGCATTTGTGACAAATGTGCCCTAAACTGAGCAGGCTGATTTCCCCCCTCTCCTTTTCTCCCCTCCTCCTGAAAGAGAACTTGTATCCTGAATTATTAGCATAGTCGTTAACATCCCGGGGATCCCCAAGCAAACACAGATGATTGTGGTTTGTGTTTGTGCTATTAAGCCAATCATCACCGGCAGACATGAGAAAAAACAGCCTAGTTCTTGCTCAAATTCAATCCAGGTATTTGAACCCTCGGTGAGCTTGGCAGAGGAAATACTGGTAGAAGGAGCAATGAAACTGAGAGCAGAAAAAGTAGGTAGATTAAGTTTTGAGGTACAGAACAATTATTAAATAGCAAACCAATCCCCTAGATTTTGGAAAGGAAAAGGTTCCGGAGGGGTATGGAGGCATGAACACAGATATTAAAAAAAAAAAAAAAGAGACAGGAAGAGCAGCTCTGCATCAAGAAAAGACCATGCAAACACGCATACAGCAATTTTTTTGTCCTGTATAGTTGAAGAGAAAACTCAGTAAAATCTTTCACCCTCTGACATGAACCTGACATGCCAAAGAGACATTAAAGTTTGCTCTGTTATTTTCCCCCAATTACTTTGTAACGGTCTAAAGATCTGCCATGCGGATGCACCGCGAGGAAAACTTCACCATTTAAGGACAAACTCTTCAAGAATAAGCAATGTAATTCCTTGTTTCCCTCCTATAAAAATGTATTGGTATGCAATTTTTATATTTCACAGTTCACCGACATCTCGGCAAGCTTTCTTCCACTGCTTCAATGGTGCTACTTTTAATTTTATCCTCCTTAGTCCTAGTAATTAAAGTGATCAGCAGTGGCATCCCAACGGCTTTGACACAGCTACAACCCCCTAGCAGACTCCAGCTTTTAAGGGGAAGGGGAAGAAAAAAAGGACGGGAGTTTCATTTCACTGGAACAAGAAAATCAAGCTTCTTCAATCCTCAACTTTATCCAATTGTTCTTTCAGCAGCCTTTGGATCTTAAGAAAGAAATAAAAATGGCTGCCATAGGGGGTCCTTTTTGTACTCGCCGCAGACAGCAGTGACTGACATTAGTTTGGCCAAAAATGATGCCGTGGATTTAGGAAGGTGAATTCAAATGTGAAACACTGGCAGGGCAGTTTCCGAGATCATTACCCAGCCAGAGATGTTGCTTGGTGGTGGCAGAAGCTGAGAGCTCACCAACTCAGTAAAATATTGAGAGTGGTGGAGTCTTGCAGGGGAAAAAAAAAAAACCCAACCACCCCCATAAAACCCATCTCCTTAAATCACTAAAAATTCTGCAATCTTCTCACATTTTCAAAAAAAAAAACCAAAAACCTCTGCCAAGTATTTTCAGTCGTCCTTTGGCAGAATTTTGGGTGGATCCAGACTAAGTTTACACCAGAAGTCTGATAACGTATTATCCTCTCCCTATAAAAAATACAATCCTGTGACCTGCATTTATTTGATGTTTAAAAAGAAAATTCTTTACTATGCCCATTTACTGGGGGGAAAAAAAAGTGGTAAATTAGTGATACTCCACAGCAACAAAATTAAATCCGAATTGTACCTATGAGGGGGAGTGATTCCTGTAGCTGTAGGTTTCAAAATTGTGCGTGGTCTGCCCCGAGTGCACAGTACATCTGAGAGAAAGAACTTGACTGCCACCTCTTTCATCATTAGACAGGAAGAACGGCTCTGTTATTAGCCATTCAGAAAGAAAAAGACTTCTGTGCTTGTCCAGAGGCAAGGATTACCAAAATGTACCTATTCAGTTAGTAGAGAAGACAGAATAAAAAAATAATAATAAAAAAAAATTACACGAGCTTTAAAGGTTTGGGCAGGCTGGGTTTTACTGTGACCTTGATCGGCTCTTTTTTGAGTAAATAGGATTTGGGATGAAACATTAAAACTGTTTAGCAGATCTTTTCAAACCATTTCAAACTTTTCTTATGTTGGTTTATAATATAACCAGACATGCTTGTAAATGGCCACACCTGCTCATTTCTCTGGGGATGGCCTGATCTCTGCCTTTTCTAACAAAGAAAGGACGGGAGAGAAAAAATCAGCCTTTCTTGTTGCAAAACAGAGTGGAAAGTCAAAATCTTTCTCAAGTTTGTCCCATCTGGTCAGATTAAATCTTTGATCACTCTGGGGACCACATTTATGTTTGGTCTCTACTACCGTTTCAGAACAGCTCAAAATACACAGGTAGCAAGCAAAACATGAATTGCTAAGCAGGGAACACTCGACATAAACAGAAGTGCATTGGCTTTGGATTTCTGTGGCTAGTCAGATCATAGGAAGTGGTCAGCAAAGACAGACATAAACATCTTAGATATTTTCTGCCTTCTGCCTGGTGTCTACATCAGCTACCTTACTACCAATAAACCATATGTAGCTTGAAAATATTTTTTTATGAATGTATATCACAGAAAGTATCAAATCACTTGTCATAAAGCAGCAGCTATTGGCTTACAATCTATGGCACTGATGGACTAATGAGACAAGACAGAATGAAAACAGAAGTAGCTCAAAGTCTAAAACTGGAAGAATCACAATGTCTTAACAAAGCTGTCCCTTTTAAGAAAAAAAAGCCCCCAAAATTCACAATAAAATGGGGTTGTGTGGCTGTAAAATGGAAAACATATCCTTAAACCTAGGAGGTATTTTTAAAGAAATGTTAGCCAGCAATTTTTTATTTTTATTTCTTTTTTTAAAATAAACTATGTTGTTCTGCAAAACCTACAATTCACTTGGTACAGCATTTCTGGTGTGAAGAATGCTGGCTGTAGAAAAACAATCCATTGATAATTTAATCCCTCGTATCATTGTGAAATTGAGAAACTCTCAGTTTACTGAATGAAAAAAAAAATATATTTGAAAAAAAGAATGGCTGACTAAGTAAGTATCACCTTGTGCTACATCCAAGGCCTCTTGCTGGTTGTCTGGCTGCTCTTTTGTAGGCAAAAAGGAGCTGAACGCTCTCTGGCTCCTTAGATCTGGCCCAACAAATGCACTGCCAGTCATGCACATGGATCCAGCTTAAAACCCAGTGTGAGCCTAAAA
The DNA here is from genome assembly GCA_031468815.1 of Morus bassanus. Taxonomy (NCBI): domain Eukaryota; kingdom Metazoa; phylum Chordata; class Aves; order Suliformes; family Sulidae; genus Morus; species Morus bassanus. The sequence continues at coordinate 1,032,154 of CM062585.1, read as the reverse complement.
GAAGCTAGTCAAACTGGCACCTACTCATGCAGAAGGAGATAGATTTGTCATGACAGGCTGATTATTCAATGTAAAGAAACAGTTTAGCTTTTCTAATCTGGTACAAATACATCTTTCTCAGAGAAAAAAGTAAAAGGTCTAACAGTTCAAGTATTTAAAGTAAAGAAACCAACAAAAAAATTGTAACGTCAAAGTGAACCATAGGTATTTGTGCTAGAGCATTCTGCAAAACAGCCCTGCAGTTCTATTCAGATAAATAAGATTTAACCCATTTAACCCTTTAGGAGCTGCACATCTACGCAACGATCAAGGCAAGCACTTCTATTTCACACTGCACTTGCCTGTACAGCAAGTTTTAATGACAGGCTGAAATATCTAATTCCAAATACACTTTTTGTTTTCCTCCTCTTCTCGCTCGCCTGCACCAATACTAAGAGTGAGGCGCTCTCCCGGCGAACAATGCGAGGGCAGCCTTGCCTACCAATGGGGCTCCCAAGAAAGATCATCCAGAACGTCGATCTAAACCAAAAGCAGCGACAAAGCCCTCTGCTAACTTCTTCCCTGGAATTTTCTCTGCTTAGGCAAGTTTGTGCTCTCCCTCATCTGGGAAGTATAATTAAGGACAACAATCACCTAAGGCATCAGGATCCAGAAGCTTGTTATGCCTGTCACCATAATTGTCAATGCTATTGGCATTACCCACAAACAGGGTCTCAAGCATGCAGGCTGAGAAATATTCTGAAATAATGCCATCATCCAGACAGGGCATAACGTCCCATCTGAGATCAATAAGTCTAAAGGTGGTATTTTCTGTGCCTTTCCACAGCTGAATTACAGACAGAAGTTAAAGAAGCTGCTTACTCATTGTAGGAGTCAACATTTGTCGAGCTCCACTTAAGAGATTTGCTCTTGTGTAAACTTGACTTTACAATTAAAAAAAAAAAAGTGGCGTTATGAAACAAAGACTTTTGGCAAGTGTTTGGGATGCGTAAGCTGGAGAGCAGCATCTTTCAGACTGCCATCCTGGGAAGCTTCCCTCTTGCAGAGGGAGGAGGACGTGCCCTCCTGAGGAATGCTCCCAGTTCACTCCCAGCCGAACAAAGCGGAGCGGGCTGCAGGGCGCCTCCGAAAGTTGGTTCCCCCCACTTCTCTTAATTTTCGGGGGAGGGTGGTGGGATCCCAGTCTGCTTGCATGTGATGAGAATGGACAGAACAAGTGCAAATCCTATGCCTCCCTGGATCCTGTTTTGCTGAGATTTTTTTGAAAATGTCCTGCAAACTGCTGGCAGCTTGTTTTTAATGGAAAATACCAATCGCCTAGGATCTATACCTAGCCTTTTGCCAATAATGAGAAAACTTCACCTTCTGTCCCCAGCAATTCTTAGGAAATCTTTTGCTGTTATTCCTACAAATCCAATTACAGATTGTTGAGTAGCTAGTGGAGTAAGCTTATTGAGGAGTGTCACATCACTAAGTCGTGCGTATGTGTTTCAGTTTGTAATGTGGTCTGAGCCGCTGTAGAGGTGTCAACTTAAAATGCAAGTAAGTAGCAGAACAGGGCTAATCCCAGCCACTACTCCCCTGCAGCCAAATTGTAGCGCAATGAATGACAGTGGAAATGCAAAGATGCCACTGTGCTTATCACACACAGCCAGATGGTGGACCTGGATCAATGCACACATGCCACGATCAATGCATTTGATAAAGAATTAAGAAGAAAACTGTACATGTTATCAAAGAACTTGTACATGGCATAATTATGATTCTGCATGTGCTTACTGATGATATTGGAGACTCAGAGGCAGGTGATAATGAAACTGATAGGAAGAAATAGCTTAAAGGCTACAGCATATGGCCTCAGCACTAAGAAATCTTGTCAAATAGTTCAGAAAGCTTTTTTAACTGTTATTACAGGCTGCTCATAGTGCAAGCTGGTGGCAACATTTTAATTTTTTTTTAAACCTGAAATGTCAAAAAGTTACAAAAGCTGTACTTTTCAGAATGGTTCAGAAAATAATTAAGACGCTACTGTTTTAAACATGGCAAAAAAAACAACCCTACAGGTAGGGAGAGCATTCACAATTTTTTTTTTTTTTTTTTGGGGGGGGGGGGGTGGTTGGGCATTTTTTAATATATATAATTCCGCGTTCCCTGAATGAATTCATTTAGACTTTAAGGGGGCTTGTGGTGGTTTAAGGAATGTATCTGGGTAGCAATTTGCATTTGGCATGCCAAATTTCTACAGATACAGTTTCAATATTATTTCTCATCAAATATAGAGTATTTCCCTGTTACCGTTTGTGCTCTGTCAGCTGCATTACAGCCACGTTGGATGTGAAAGAAGGTAAATAAAAATTTGTGGAAAATAAACTCTAAAGTGATAAAAAAAGCATATACATTTATAACATATAAAAGGTACCTAAAATACAAATTCTCATGCTCCAGTTGATAGATGAGCTGTCTAATCAACGCCTGGACGTAACTTAAGTGCTCTCATTAGTGTGAAGACCTTCAGGCTAAATAAGGCTAAATCCCTTAAAAATTGCTTCTGCAATAGAAAAATCCCCCTTACCATTTTCCTCTGCCTAAATCATATCAATTAAAAAGAGAGAGAGAGAGGGAGGGAGGGAGGGAGGCATTTTCACATGACTTTGTTTTAACTGACACTCAAAAAACAATCTTCTGAATCCAATTTAAAATGTTTCAGCAAAAAAGTTCATTAGCAATCAAAGAAACAAAAAAATCACGCTGAGTTTAGTTTCTCTTTCACTTTAAACTTGTATCTTTAATCAGTGCTAAGGCGTATAATGCCCATTGAATCCTTTAACTCAACTTTCTTTTTTAAACCCCAAATATTTAATCAACATTGCAATTTTACATTGAAGTATAAAATTTATCAAAATGAGCCTCCAGAAGACTGAAGCGCATATTTTATTTGCAGCAGGCCGAGGAGGGATGCCCCCACCCCACCCCCCGAATTTCAATTTGTCCTGACAAACCATTGGGTATTAAATTCTAAAGGCATGCAGAGTGCATAAAGAACTGATGGCTTGATTAGCTCTTGTGGTGCAATTGAAGGAGCTGTCTCTCTCCCCGCTTCTCCATTTTGAGAAACACTTTGATCTCCGTTCAAGTCAATTCATGAACATCAACTGACAAGACTGCATGAAACACCCCAATGGTTAGGCCCAAACTCATAGCAAACTATTTGGTTTCATTAAGGCTTCAGGAGAAGTGACCAGTGACAGTCCTTTCATTCAGAAGCCAACAGGCAAGTGACTATTTAAACTTTAACATGCACAATATACTGCTGAAGGCCACTACACCTATAGTCAGTCACTCAAGTATGAATGCCTTTACCTACTATTTTGTGACATGTGAACTACTAAGTGCAGCTGCAGTCTCATTAATGCATTTGCCCAGATTTGTTTGCAGGACTAAAAAGATGATTCGCAGTATTTCTGGTGGGAGAAACTGTATCTTCAAAGGAAGGTAGAACAGCAGGTGCTATATAAAAGCCAGCGATTAAAAAAAGATTAAGTTTTTAAATGCAGTAATTTACTAAACATTTGCACGAACATATATTATCCATTCCAGCTGAGAATATAAAAGAACTTGAATCACATCACCTGCAAAATGCAGAGTAGTCGGTCCGGTTTTGCATTTTGCTACAGTAAACTATTTACACATCACTTTTCCCCTTTTTTAGTTGCCCTCTCCAAAGAGTCCCACTTCAAAGAGTTCATTTTTGCACCAGTTCCTGTCAATGCAGGTCAGAAACACTAAAGTGGAAAGTGGCTGCAGTGCCGTGGCACAAAGAGCCTCTGCGGCTGAAATCAAACAAAGCCCAATTAAACTAATCATAACGTCCCAGTGAACACAAGGAAGCTCACCTGGTATTTCTGGACTTCTTGTGTGAATTCCCAACTCTGCTTGGTACTTGGTACTATAATTACCCTGACCAAAATACTGTGAAATTACTGCTCTGATCTACTAATGGCTGCAAAAAATCAAGCCGTTGTGGTTTCATGCCAAGGGGCCGTAGCAAGGTGGCGCAATGCTTTCTGACAGAGACGACAACTTCTAAAAACTCAAAAGGGAAAATTAACGGGATGTGGTTTATGTTGCCAAGGACTGTTCATTAATTACCAATTTAATCACTGCTGGAGGCATGACATTACAAAAATCTGGCTGAAAGTTCTAATAGATTATGAAGACCACCTAAGAAGAGTGACCAAGAAACGTACAAAACAATTAATACTGTTTCACTGCTATCAAAGACACTCAGATTATTTTACATCAAGTGAAGCAAAAGAATTAGTAGCTTCACAGTGCCACCACTAGGAACTGTAAATACAATGGCACACAATTAGTAATGCACATGTGACTTTTCGTTCAAGGCATATATCCTTGGGAAAGCAAGAACATGATAAGGAGAACAAAAGAAACATTTTTAAATGAAATGAATAAAGATTTTAACTCTACCCTTGTGCATGCTGAGCAATAACAGAATAGGCAATGCAAAATACAGCTCTAAGTAACGGCGATATCATCCTGGGATTCACAACAGCGTGTACGGAACATCCACACAGAAAAAACACCCACAGTTATTAGCAGCAATAGAAAAAGAGCATTCCAGATGCTAAGAAACCTGGGTCGCACTTTGTACACAAAGGGAGAGCTCTGAAACACTGAAACCTTTTTTTTTTGCTAATATTTATAAACTGATAGAAGATGCTTAAGTTTTTAACTAACATTGTTCAGACAATCTTAAAATTCAGTTAATAAATCAACAGCCTATTTTCTGTGAGCATGCAAGTTAATGTTACAGCTGCAGACTACGCAGCACCTTGAATTTACATCCACATAATAAATAACCATGTATTTATATATTTAGACCGGATGCTTAAGTGGTGTTAATAGATACAGCTTATGAAAATAACAGTAATAAAATTCAGATGAGAATCTCAAGCATTTATATCTAAAACTCAAACTGCCTAACATTTGTTTTGCATTATCAAAGGTTACACTTTATTCATTAAATCCCTCCCGGTATAAAACTGACCATGCATACTAATTCTTCTTAGAAAGGAGTTTACTTGCACTAATTGATTTATTTTCCCAGTTATGCCAGGGACTTGCTTATAGCAGTATTTTTGTACAGTGAAATATCACAACTTCATAGTAAGAAAATGCTTAAACAGATCAAATATGAAGTCAAAAGATGTAGAAGCTTCTTGGAAAGTTACAGATTTTTTTTATTTTTCATGTATTGAGTAACATTAAATAAAACAACTTGTTTGTTCTTGCCATCAAGGAAATGAGATCAGGTTATCTCAACCTTAGCACATCGTTATAAAGAAGTAAATATCAGTTCAGTTGTGGTTTTGAAGTGTTCAGTCAGCAGGTCTAACATTCATTTAAAGAAAAGTATATTGTTAAAACAGCTATAAAACTTGGAACACTCATGAAATGTAAATACTATACAGCATAGTCTTATCAGCTTAAACCATATTTAACCACTTCATAGTGGCATACAGACAAGACATATAAATGAACAACAGGGAATAAGTTACCAAAGCTCAGGGATTACCAAAATAATGTTCAATCTTTTTACCAGTTAGATAGTAACTGCTTCTTTGTAATCTCAGGAAGATCTAGTGATCATATCTAAATCTGGTCACAATTATCAGCATGACAGACTAGTCTTTTTTCAATCAATATTTTCCAATTAATATTAAAAGACCAAGGTGGCCATCTGCAAAGTCCTACACCTCAGTAAATTCACATTAGATGTTTAATTACTAAAGATCAGCTTTTCTCTCTTTGTTTTTTTTTTTTTTTAAGAAAAACAAGATGGGAATAACTTGGGAGTGCTTCTTTAAATGACTTAACATTACCACCTCAAACACAGACATTTATTTTCCAACTGAGGAGACTACCAAAAAAAAAAAAAAATCCACTGATGAGCTAGATACCTTTCCTAATGCAACAGAAGTAGGGATTCTGGTTTCGTGTAGAAATAAAAATTACTGACTAAAGCTATCCAGTACTCATTTTCAAGAATCTGTTAAAATATTTGGAGGAAAGAATACTTGCAATGCTAACTTGAGTTTAAGGCATCTTTCAATCAAATTAAAATATCCTATTTTTGTTGTCTACTGTGAATTTGCATTCTGTGCCACTTCTGGTCATGTTGACTAGAGTTTTCTTTTTGGTCACATATTAGAGTGTGACAGTTACAACCTTATTAGCTCAGAGGGGCAGCAGATTATTGCAGGACATGATGAATAAATGGGACTATTTATTAAAGCATTTTTCTCAGCATTTAAAATAATGCTTTATGTTTATTTTACTGCAGCTGGCATACCCCGTATCTGTGCAAATGTATGCAATAAAAATTAAAGTAAGAGCATACAAACTCATTTCCTTTCACATTTTGTCACTTTCTGAAGCTTTTCTGAAAAGGCTTCAATTTCTACTAGTCCACTGTGGATGCAAAGAAAGTTACCATTTTGCACTCAAATACTTACGAAAATGAAAAGTAATGGGCAAAACAGATTGACACCTGAAGTAGAAAGAGCTTATTAAATATGAATTAGATACAGCTGCAACAAGTCTTTTGAGCAAGGGAGTAACAAAAAGCAATATTCTGAGCAGAAAGAAACAATCTCATGACATAGCCTGTTCCTGTTGCCCTCTATATAGAGACAGCATTTGCATGTTTGGAGGTTAGAGCTTTTTGGTGAGGTACTTCATATCTGTAAATTCTACTACAAAAGCTGAATATAGTGCCCACCACTCTTTCAAACCTTTTTTTTTTTTAATATTTAGGCAGCTATAGCTGTCATTCAACTTAAATAAATATGAAATAACGGTAGCAGAGATAAGTAAACCCAAAACTTTCTCTGTACAGAAAGCAGGCTAGCAACAATTTCATTTAAACACAGCATTAGCATCAGGATTGCTCTCTGAAAACACCCCTTCAGTTAACATACTAAGTTGGTTTTAAATACTTATTGTATAAATGGAGTCCCTCACAATTTTTAGTGTAGTCATCCTCAGAATGCTGCTGTGGAGAAAGAATTACTATTTTCCTATTTCACAAGAGGCAAAAGACAGAGTGATTCCCTCCAAGTATCACGCTATTGAACTTTTGCATCCCAGAACCTACGCTAGACCCTAAACATGCAAAATTTTTGGCTGAATCCATATGAGGGGTTCAGTCCTGTACCTAAGGAGGAATCCTTAGCTCAAGCAAAACCCAAACAACTTCAGGAACAATCTGTGGCCCCCATTACGAAGAAAAACACATTCTTTGCCAGATGAGCACTATTTTTCATGAATTCCATGCTATATGGTGTTCTCTGCTAAAGCTATCTATCTTGCAAAAACAAGTTAAAAGAATTTGACACATGATTTAGGAGATGCCAGAAATAAAACTACTGAGCATAATCTTAATTTTCATCCCGCTCTGTATCCTTTAGAATAAAGCCTTGTTGCTTTTACTTTTACACCTTTTACTTTTACTATCCCCTGATATTCAGCCCATATCTGAGCTTTGGTTTATTTTCACTGTTCAATATGTAGCACCATTCTTTACTCCACAATACTCAAATCTTGCTCTGTAGACAGAATTATTAATTTCTTCAAGGGCTTTTCTATAGTGCTCACACTACAGTATTTAAGTACCTCAAAAGCATTAATCACATTCCCTTCTCACAAAACCCCGCGGTGGTGGTGTTATTACCCTGTTCTTCGGATGAGAACTGAGACGGAGAGATCCAGCTAAAAGGAACTAACACTGGGTGCTCACTCTGGGAAGCCTATTACCTGGGTTTTTTTCAGTATACTAAGCTTTATGCAGCCCTTTATGTGTCTCAAGCACAGCTCCAATTGATTTCCCTGACAAACCTGGATGCTCAATACATCTGCAAATCAAACCTTCGCCTCAAATGGCAATCCGGAAAGGAAGGATACACAATTAATGACCACTTGGAGGAATTTGGTTCAAAAGACCTAGCAGTACTGACCAGGAACTCTGAGGCAAAGGCAGCATTACATTTAATTCTTTCAAGCACCTTAACCGTGACCTCATCCTTTTGCTCCTTGCAATCCCTGCTTCGTTTGCCGCACACCTTCCAATTTCTGCAACCAAAAGGACAGAGGTCCTCTGGACAAACGGCCTTCTACATCACCTCAATCCTCTGAGCTAAATGAGACACAATTGCTTTGGGGAAAATAGTATGTGATCACAAGACTGCATCATAATGCATATACACAAAGGAGGTTAATTAAAGTTGCCTGTGCATTTCTTAACTCCTAATTCCATTCTCTGTAATCACACTGACTCCATAACCATAGCCATTTGAGTTCACAGAGTAACAACAGCTGCAGTAAATTTCCATTCTTTATGTGGACCAGTCATTAAAGGAGAATAAGATGAACACTTTGCCACCGGCCTTTGCAGGTATTTCCTGACAGCAGAGTCATGCTGTGATGCAAGAATTATGGATTCCACTCCACATTCTGCAAGGTTCCCTGCTGGAAAGACCTTTTAGGCCTGTGACTCCCACTTGTTGTGGACCCCTCTAGCCTGCCACTTTGCCAGTTAGGTTGCACAGACCAGCTCCAGTCTCCTCGACTTTCCAACATCTCATTCAAGCCAAGCTACTGCTGCTAACAACCATCACTACAGGCTGATATTTTACAGCATCTGGCAGGAGCAGATATGTCCCTTCTAGCCCTGTGATATTCATCATGAGAAAAGGTGAGTCAAATAAAAATGAGAAAGCTAATAAAAAGGCTCTCCTGGTTAAAAGCTAAGTGATTACAGCTGCTACACCAGATTGGAAATGACAGAAGCATCTTGTAAAAGAGTCACTACTTGCACACCTACATCAAGAAAGCAAGCAGAAAGGCTGAGCTGTTTATAAATCTACCATAGAGAAAGGGATCCATGAGGGAATCAGTAACTCTGTTCACAGAGCTCTTAAGCTAATTCTTCCAGTCTCCAAAAGACTGCATCAATTTTAAGGACATATCTATGATTCTCCCAAACCATGAGCATGTCTTCAAGGAGTTTCTGATCAATGCAGTCTCTTCTTAGGCTTCAAATATCTGCCTACAGGCCTACATACATACAGGCTGGCATGCATACAGCTTGCAGATTGAAGGCTTCTGAGAAGCACCAAACGAGCAGACTGAACAGTGAAAAAACTTCTACCACGCTGCAAGTAGGGAAGATATAGGAGAAAAGAAAAGGGACTAATATGATACAAATAGAGGAAGCAAGCAGAGAATGGCAGGACTAAATCAGGTGGGTTGAACAGGAATGGAAGATGATGGGGCAGAAGGCACAGAGGGAAGATGTCTAAGGGAAGAAAGAGCAAAGAGGGTGGGTATTAAGAAAGAAAAGTTAAAAAGGAGAAGGGGAGCTGAAATGGCCAGGTCAGACAGCTGAAATACAGTCTGAGAGAGGAAAGAACAAGAAGACACAAACTAAAGAATCGGAAGAGGATGCAGCTTGGGATGCAATGAGAAATATGTGATTCAGAGGAAAATGGGATTGAGTTAACAGGTATATGAGCAAATTCAGTGCCTTAATCTTCTGTTCCCACAATGCCATCAATTTCTGAGTTAAAAAGAAAAAAAAAAAAGTAAAGCAAGTGAGAATACTGACATGGGCCAAACCACAGAGCACAAACATGAGAAGATGGAAGCACAATGCAGCAAGAAAGAAGACTCAAGAAAAAGGGGTAAACAGTCAAGAGAACAGACATGTCATGGGAAAACAGCCAGTACTTTATGAGAGGTCAGTTAATGGTCAATAAAGAGACAACAGAGATTTAAAAAAAAGGGGGGGAGGGGAAGAAAAGCAAGCCCAGAGTACATGACTACTGAAAAAAAATAACAGAATATTGGTTCTACCAAAGGAAGGGTAATGCTTAGGCTGAAGGTCTAAAGTATTTGCTCTATGAAAAGAAACATGAGGAGAAACCGGAACACTTGTTTTAAAAAAAGACTTTTATCAAAACAAATCAGGTGAGTATTTATGACCATGGAACAGACTTAGAAATTTCCTCCCTTTTGTTGACCTCAAGCAGCAATACAACCCCACACACTGTATATTGTTTTCACTTGTTTACTAAGAAAACAGCGACTCATAGTTCTCATATGACAAATGTAAAGTGGTAACAGCAAGGTCTATGAGATAAGATTATTGAAAGTTATGACTCTGCAGGCTTAGCTTAGCTGGGGTGACTGATTTTCAGAGCACACTGACAGACTGGGCTGCTTAAAGCTCTTTTCATGAAGGTATCAAAAAAGGTGCAATTGCAAACTTCCAGAGTTACTTTTGAAAGTTTTGGCCCTATCTTTTATAAGTTTTCTTATTTAAAATTAGATCTTCCTATTTTAAACTGTTTTCTTTTGAATCCCTCTCAGTCCATCGCAAAAGTGAGCCTAGTCCAATTCCCGCTACTAAATGCTGATTCTCATTATCGTAACTCTCATTTGGATAACACACATTACCACACACTGACACATACAACACTGCTTTGAGTCAATGTTCTTATTATTAACCTTAATAACCAGAAAACACTGAACAGAAACGTCTCTACTATTTTCTAACAATCAAATAAGCAATGACCTGTAGTAAACTGGCATAACTACATCAAATGGAAAGCTCTCCTCTCCTTGAAGATCGAATATGTTGAAGAAAAACAGAAATCAATGTACTTTATCTTATATCTCTATGTTGATGCATATATACATCCCTGTGCTGGTTTTGGCAGGGATACTGTTAATTTTCTTCATAGAATCTAGTATGAGGCTATGCGTTGGACTTGTGCTGGAAACAGTGCTGATAATACAGGGATGTTTTCGTTATTGCTGAGCAGTGCTTACACAGTCTCAAGGCCTTTTCTGCTCCTCACCCCACCCCACCAGCGAGCAGGCTTGGGGGGCACAAGGAGTTGGGAGGGGACACGGCTGGGACAGCTGACCCCAACTGACCAAAAGGATATTTCACACCATATCACATCATGCTCAGCATATAAAGCTGGGGGAAGGAGGAACGGGGGGGATGTTCAGAGTGATGGTGTTTGTCTTCCCAAGTAACCGTTACACGTGATGGAGCCCTGCTTTCCTGGAAATGGCTGAACATCTGCCTGCCAATGGGAAGTAGGGAATGAATTCCTTGCTTTGCTTTGCTGGCGTGCATAGCTTTTGCTTTACTTATTAAACTGCCTTTGTCTCAACCCAAGAGTTTTCTCACTTTTACTCTTCTGATTCTCTCCCTTATCCCACCAGGGGGGAGTGAGTGAGCCGCTGCGTGGGGCTTGGCTGCCGGCTGGGGTTAAACCACGACAGTCCTCATTCACAACATTCCCAATGTATGGATATGTATATAACATATGTATAATATATATATGTGTGTGTTATATACTGCTTTATATAATATATATTACGTATCAACCTTATATAATATGTGACATATGAATACTATACCAGCCTCCATTAAAGACATCCCCTTTTCACAATGCATGTTTCACACTGAAATGCATTAGGAGAATGTTGAGCTTGGTAAGTCAAGCACTCAAAAGTTAGAAAATGTCAAAATTACACTAGCTGTACAACCTTGCATTGGTTCTCATTTTGTATAGTCTGTAATTGCATAACTCATACTTTTTTCCCCTACAGGATACTTGTCTTTTTCAGTGGCCATGACTGACACTGTTCAGTGAATGAACAACTGCTCAATATGTCACTTTACCTTCATCATTCACTGTCTGCCCAACAAATTGTTTAAAATATACTAGTTAAACTTTGAACACAGAATTATTAATTTCTTCCAGAGCATTTCTGTGGCACTCTTCACTATCATATCAAAGAGTTGCCAAATTACATCTCCACAACACCCTTCTGAGCTGAGGAGCTTTTGTTACTCTTCTGTTACAGTCAGCTCAAGTTAAGAGTGACCATTACCCGTTTGCTCACAGTGCCCAGGATTTCAGAGGGGCCAGGACCATTTGTTCACAGCACGGTTTTCCTTGATTTGGCTACAGGTGGGTGCATTCAAAGCTTCCAGAAATCAGTCCCCAAGAATGTTGGGTTGGAAATCAGACATCAAGGAATCTGCCAGCTTGAGTATGTTGGGTTGAAGGTACCTTCACAACATTGTAAAGAGCTTCTGATGGATGCAGCAAGATACTTTGGCTCTGTAGAGCAGCCCTAAAAGACTGCCCTTCCCTTTCCTGCAGGCCTCTAATTAATTTTTCAGCTTCTGTAACAAATGAAATAAGGTCCATTGGGTAATCCGGCTGCCTGAACTATGCAATCCTGACTCTCACCCTGAAAACTCTGTCCCCATCTCCCATCCTTCAGCTGGTTTTCATGGCTTAGACACAGTCTTTATTTTTGTCTAACTTCACATTGCCATCTACCTCCTTTCTGTCTACCCCAGGGCACCTCTCCTCTGCATGCCAGTGGGGTGGCTCCCTTTCCTCCTGTTTGGATTTCATCAGCAGGACTTTGAGTCTAAAAGAGAAAGTTTTGCCTTCCAATACTACGATCTGCATCAGAAAGGGCCCTGATCCTTAGGGGAGCAATGGTAAAAGATGTTCTTGCTGTGCTGTGTCCATACAGACAATTTTTACTGACACTTACCAATTTTTCTGAACCTCAAGGCTCTGACAAGATTGTGCTATTAACACAACTTTGATTGTTTTGAACAGATTTTTCAAGGGGATGGAACCTTATTCCCAGAAAACATTTTTTAACATGGATAAAACAATGCTTTATCTAACCTAATACAGAAAAATAGTTGAACAGAGGTTTTTTGAAGTTAAAAAAAAAATCTACCCTGAGGCAGAGAGCTGATGGGGAAAATTTCAACTCAAACAATGAAATACTGGCAAAGTTGTAAAACCTTTGAAACTAGGAGCTTGTAATAAAAAAAAATCTTAGGCAACTTTACAGTTGTTCCTGCCTGAGTAGTTGCCTATAGTATCCCTCCTCTAATGCTGTTTGCTTTATGAAAAACTAATTAAAAAAAAATCCCAAGTGAAATTTATACTAAAATATACTTATCTAGGAAAAACTTAAATACAAAGTAATAAAAAAATTACCTTTGTATCATTATGTTATCATTATACAAATAAGACTTGTCTGCATCTATGAATATACTCTGAAGAAAAAAGAAGTGTCAGTTTGGGGAGAGGAATTGTTAAGAAAAAAGTACAGCATGGAGCCAAGACAGTTAAGAGAATGAAATGAGACATGTAAATCACTGTCTTATTTTTTTGATTGTATGATCCCATTAATGTAAAAAGCAGAATCTGCCCCTCAGGACTAGGCTCTGAAAGATGTGAATCAGTAAAGATTCAAGCCTTTCTCTGAATCGTTGTTTTTCAGTTACATTTACATTCTCAGTTGTCAGTACAGTCTCCAATGCACAACAGTTAGAATCACAAAACCCACATTGCAAAGGTTTGCATAAAAATTAATTAGCTTTCATCTCCAGAGAGTATGCATCCTTCCAGGTCACCACGGAGGCCACTGGAGGTGCAAACATAGCTCCTTCGACACTGGAGCTCATTCCCCAGCTCTGCTTTCCCATCTCACCAGCATAATCAACTTTGGTGATAAAAAGGAATTGTTCCATCAACTCTTTTACAAGACTGTCACAAGCAGCTTCATTCACTGCAACAACACTTATGAAGCAGCAAGCAGCTGACATCACAGGCTCAGGGAATGCATTTACATTAACTGAAAAAAGAAAAGTAATCAAAAATAGCATAAATTACTTCACTATCATTTAACAAGTAACTCTTGTTTTTCGTCCCATTAGAAACTGCAGTGCCAATCAAAGAAGGTGCTCCCAGACCTCTGCTTCCAGTGAAGTCTAAGGCATATTTCTGCTGGCTGTAACAGCAGGAGAAACAGGCTTTAGAAGTGAACTAAGGGTGCATGACACATCAGAGCAATTCAGCATGGAAAAGAAATATTCTGCAAGGACATGCCCCCCACAAAAGCATATGCGCATACAATACATTTTAACTAGGTAAACTGCCATACTGGCCAATATCTCTTACATCATTCAGCTGCTTATTGCGGGCTGGGATGATCGCACTGGTTAGTTGCTTATTCCCTGCCTTTAAAGCTGCATCTCTTCTTGCTTGCTCAAGCAGAACTCTTGCTCGTTCTTTAAGTTCTTCCTGTCTTGACAACATTCGTTGCTTAAAAATAAAAAAATACAATTAACAGCAAGGCAGCCTCGGGGTACTTAATGTTTATATGGTAGTTAATAGCCAGGAGCCTTCCTGTATAATAAAGGTCAGGAGTCACATGGATTACAGCTTCATGAGGTGAGAGAGCATTCTACAGAAATGAAAAGTAAGATGATCAAAATGTAAAATTAAAAAAAAGTCACAGGCCTTCATAATGTAAATAAGAGTTCTCTCTCCTCCCCTTAAAACTTAATTTCTATCAACATTTAATGCCTTTAAACTGCAAGTGTGGAAAAAAAATAATTGGCTTCATGGAAGCTATGGTAAATGTGCTATGTGTTTACTTATTTACTTTAATATGTATGCAAATATAATGCTTCATTGTCTACTTATATGGGTATCACTCCTTTATAACTTAAATTGAACACAGAGGCTGGGTACAAGGCACAAAACCTGCAAAAATACCTGCTTCTACTTCATTTATGAATATCCTCAAGAAAGTCCCTTCTTCATACACATGACTGATTATATTGCAGAGGAGAAATAACAGAAGAGGGGCTTCAGCATAGGCAGCTTGAGCAGCTCCCATACATATATACTCCCAAGCGTTGACTTCTTAGCCAAGGTCAACTGTGAATACTCTGGGAAAATGTGTCTCTAGGGCTTTACATGAGGTAGAGCTGGGACAGATGTTGCAGGTTGTGCTCCTACAGCAACCACGTCGAAATTGAGGTTGTTGACTCTAAACATCAATTGAGTGTTCAAGGTTAAGATCAAGGCTCACATCTGAGATTTTATTACCATGTGCAAATGCACAAAAGATTAAAAACAGAGAACCATCTTTAAAGCCCTCTCTTCCTTTTTCTTTGCCTTGTACACAAAAATCGTCGTAGAGAAGACAACCTGTCTCATCCTGCTCTATTATTCTGTATGGGCCAAATTGTTTCTTTCTCATCCAGTACACAAAGATGATGATGAAGAGAATCTTCATGAGATTTCACTAATTAAAGGAAATAAATCAGTTGGCTATGGAACTAATATTTGGCCACTATCACCCATCCATGAACTGCTTCCCTTGCAATAGAATGAATCTTTATGGCACTTACTCAGGAAAAAAAGTAAAAATATTTGAAGCAATCCACACTACCAAAAGACTGGCTATATTCTTGTCTTATCAGAGCTAATGGCACAAAGCTGAACAAAGCCAAAACCCAAGAAAGCTCTTCACAGAGGTAAAATTATAAGCATGCTTTGGCATTTTTGTAAACAGGGCTGATAACATTTTTTACATATTTTCGTGATGATACTATTTACTGATAATACCCAGCATTTACATAATATTCAACTTTCATCCTCAAAATAAATCTGCAAGGTAGGTGGGCATATCCTTTTTATCTTTATAGAAAGGAAAATGATATTGTGGTTAAGTAATGTGCTTGAAGCCACTCAATGAACAGCGTAACTGAATATTCTGGAGTTTCTGCCTCACCATTGTGGGCAATGCTCACAAGGCCATGTGGTTTCTCAGATAAGGCTTGGAAATATGTTTGGTATATTTTAAGATATTCAAAACTTTATATTTTTTAAATATGGATCAATGAATTGATAAGTCTTTTTCCAGTTTTTGCTTCAGCATGCAATACTCAGAAGAAAGGTGGCAAAAGCCTTGAAACCACCTTCTTTGAGCTGGTTGAGAATACAATGTTAATTCCTTTAATTGGAGAGAGATTGGAAAGATTAACAGTAGGACAATTCCTATAAATGAGTTTTTCATGTAATGGCTCTTTTTCAGCATCACTTATTTTCAGTCAAAGTATTTATTGCCCAACAATAAAAATACACCACCCACCTTGCCATTTATATTGAAGATATGGTGTAAATTACAAACGCGGAGAAAGAACTTGAAGAGCGTCTCCATCCTGACTCACAGGTGTACAGGAAGTTTAAATTCCTTACCTGGGCTGTTTTTGCAGTTTGATCTGCATGATTTAGAGCCATTCTGGCATCACTGTCAGAATCAGATTCTGCTTGCCTCAGAGAAGCGTGTGGTTTCTTTGCAAGATCCATATCCTTATTATAGGAGTACCCAAGCTTAGAAGTAGGAGATAAACTCGGCTTTGTGACAGGTGAACCAGGATCTGCTCTTGTGCTCTCTGTGGATCCTACACATCCCAGCTTTTCTTGCTCTGAGAAACCAATGGTACTGTCAGAGCTCTGGTGTCTCTTCTTGTCGTTATCTTCACAAGCGACTGTGGGAGACACATCCTCCTTTTGATCACTGACATGTGCCAAGTCACTCAAGTCTAAAGTGTCAGCTATCAGCAATTTCTTCCTTCCCAATGTAGGCTGCGCTTGTGTTGTATCTGTACTGGAACACTTCCCAACATCTTCAGATGCAGAAGTTCTTCCAGAGCTTTGCTGCGATTTTTGCGGATCCGTGTCACTTCGAGTCCTGCGAGAAGAAGGGGAAGCTGTGCTTGGGCTTAAATGGTCATCAGGAGTCTGATGCTCGCTCTCAGATTCGCCAACACCACTGTCATTTACAAATACAGAGTCATCCTGAGAAGCAAAGTCTGCCAAAGCACTGTCCGGCGGATGCAGCTCAGGCTCCCGGTTCAGGTCGTTCAGCTCTGCGTAGAACTTTTCCTGGTCAACAGAACTGTTTGTGTCTGTTTCATAGTTACCCACTTTATATGTGCTTTTACTACTGTTCTCCTCTATTTGAACCACGTTTAATTCTTGGCCACAGAAATGCGCCCTTATTTGATACAGATAGGTCATAACAGTCAGTTTGTCAGGTATTGCTAATAAAACCATGTCAGAAGGTTCCAGCAATCGCGATATTCCTAAACTGGCAAACCCATCGTATGCCTTTAAAAACAGACAAAATAAAGATTACAATGCAGCAGTTTCTTATATATTATAACATTTCAAGAATGCAAGTGGAAGTTTCAGTCAAAACAAGCAAGCCTAAAACATATGCAGTATTATAGTATGGGTTCAAATCTATTATTTATTACTCTTTTGGCTTCATTACAGTAGTACAGCAGTTCCTGTTTTTTGTTGCATAATCCAATCTGAACTCATCAATTTTTCCTGATGGCTTCTAGATATCTCCCAGGGCATCGTCACAGCAATGCAAATTGAGAGAATATGACCGGTAAAGATACTCAAATGGCATAGTTTTAAATATTTTTAACATACTACCGTACTATAATAAAATCTTTGGTTACTCATAATGATGCCACTTTCATGAGTAAAAAGATGTTCATGAAACTGCAACTTAAAAGCCTTTCTGTTTGCGCTAAGAAAACCTACCAGTATCTTAAATGGTTCTTACTCAAGTAGCACACAACAAAGTGTAAGAGTTGGACCAGAAAAAAGTGACTAAGGATGGCTTTTCAAGATAAGGAACAAAGATATAAGAAACACAACACTAATCCATCTTGGGCTTTATCACTGGTTATCAACCTTCTCCCTTCTACTGGTCATGTAATTGCAGTGATTTGTGTTGATGAAAAACTATGTCCAGATAGCCAAAAAGAACATCACCACAGATTACTTGATACAAAACATAAATCATATTAATCCAGCAAACCAATGCCTTTTACAAATTTACCATCAACAAAAGTTTTTCAGAATAAGAGAGTGAATTTCATTCTCAATTCACTTTGATTTCTAAAAGCTGAACAGTTAGCAAGCCTCCCACTTTGTGAGGCCACATTGTCTTCTTTCCCCTAGCCCTTTAAGTGAGTGGGCTTGGTGCATCAGGTTTTTCTAGTTTTGAAGAATTAAAGCCATTTCTCAATTTACAATTAATTATTACTATCCCGGATTAACCCTGGAAGACAATATTGTGTTTCAAGGAAGCCTTTAAAAAGGCCTCCTGTTAGTGTAGATGCACTCAGTTAAAGCACTCTGACTTCTTCTCCCCCAGTAATTCTGCAGCTCCTTTTCACCATCTTCTGAAAGGGTCTAAAATGTTCACAGTTGTCCCTACACTATGTTGAACAAAAACGGATGCTAAATTTAAGACATGGATGAGAACCTGTCCTTTCACAAGGAAACAGTAACACACATTGCTGGCTTCAACTCTACCCCAGTTCTACACCATTTCCTTAATTTATTTAGTTTTAGAAGGGTGGAAGAAAGAAAGAAAAGAGAAATCAATCATGATTTTTTAATCCTCTTGGTTTTCATCCTAGTAAATGTTCAACGGTGAGTTAGAACATGGGTCTGGCCTGGCCGGCTCCCAGCAGACCCAGTTATTTTACTTGCTCTGAGAAAATGAGGCTCTTTCATTCCCATTACAATGTACTGGAGTCATTCCCTACTTGAGGGTCAAATAAGTTTTCATTTCAGCCACTTTTCAAACTCTGCTTCTGAGAGCTGGAATTTATCCTCCTGAAATTTTGTATGCTTCCCCCTCATGCTCAGGTATAACTTGCCAAAGCATTTTTGGTGAAGCAATTTTTATCTCTCTATAACAAATGATTCAGAGAGTTTATGTAGACATAAAAATTATCAGAATAATTTATTTTTAAGCCCTTTTGGCTCTCCCTGTGCAAAATGAGTTGGCCTAAAATCACTGCTGGTCTTTGTGGGGTATCATTTCCTGGGAAGGTTTATTATGAGAGATTGTCATGCCATTTATAAAAGCAGAGCTGTGCTTAGATATAGGAGTAGCAGTGGAAAACATGAATGTTGTATTTGCTGATACAAAGCTCCAGACAGAGCAGAATAGCAGAAAAATTATGTCTGGGAGGGAATGGAAAGAACTCGGATGGTAGAAGAGGGACAGCTCTCATTTACCTTGGTCTTGGGACACAGAGCTGGAGGAGCAGGATCAGGCTGGATATGGAGGAGAGGGAGACAAGAGAGGTGGAACCGAACAGGCGTGACGAGCGCAGAGAAAGGAGAGTTAAAGGAGAGCAGTGCAGGGATTTGGGTGGGCAGCCTAATCCATGGCAGGTACTGGGAACAATGAATGCTCATACACCAGCAGAAAACGGGCTGGGTATGAAAGCATAGCAAGCCAGCTGTGTTGTCCTGTGGACCAAAGGTAACACCAGGATTTGTTGTTTGATTAAGTGGGTCAGTGCTGATTCAGTGGCATAAATAACCTGTTATCCCACACTGAAGGTAGTGGGAGTTACCATCTGAAGAATGAAAGGACCTAAGGATGGGCTTAGCAGTTTATGGCAGTCAAAGTCCATAGACATGACTTCACCTGAACTCCTTTATACTCTTAATTTCTTATTTACATGCTAATAAAACTAAATCCTAGGAATATCTCCCAGGGTCTCTAAAATGAAGGTGGGGACAGTGTTTCAGAGTTGTTAGGAAAGGCACCTGCTTAGAATGCATAACGCTACAGCAGAAGGATTGAATCTGGAGCAACAGATATTCTTGATACAGCTGCAATCCCTTTTCACTGTCTGCTCGGTTCTTCTAGTGATGCTTGGGACTAAACACAACAGTTTTCCACTGATGCCAGATACTTATTTCCTATATCCTCTCCTTCTCATTCTGAACAATACACATTCTTACTTCTCTGCTAGTGCACTAGATATCTAGATTGCACACAGATGTTTTACAGCCACTAGTTCTATAAATAGCAATCGTATGTTCTGTACATGTCTGTGTGTGATGGGTTCTCCTTCATTGTTAGAAAAGCTGGGAGCTTCTTGATATTCCAGTATATTTATAAATGCCTAGTGTTTCTAACTAGTTACAAACATGGTATTAACAGAGTAAATTTTCCAAGTCAAATTACTTCTTGTTAAACAGAGGTATAACTAAGCATTGATTTTGCAAATGTTTATATGCTTGTTTAACTATGCTCCTGCACGATCCTACCAAGGTCAACAAGCAACTCCTACACACGCAATTCAATATGTGCTTATGATTTTGTGGAAACAAATAGTAGAATCAAGCATGAATGCCTGTTATAAAAATATGGCTGCCAGCTTAAAGGTAAGGGATTTTTTTTCATTTTGACTCAATGCTATCCCTGCAATTCCAAATTATTCTGTTTCAAATGTATATTTTAAAAGGATTCCTTCCTTGCAAAATGGAATATTTTGTCAAGACAATCACTTGAGTTTAAATGTATTGAGGAATTCAGTAGAAATGGTCAAAAAATGGAAGAAAAAAAAGAAAAAAACAAGCATCAGAAAAATTGAAAGTGCCAATTGAACATCCAGAAGATGTATTACTGTTTCCACACAATAATACCTCAAATGAAACAAGCTTCTCTAAAGAGTAAAGTAATTAAAAACAGAAGTTCATTAGTAGAACCATACTGTTGTCCCCTTCCACTTCTCACCCTTTCATCTCCTCCAAGCTCCAGCCAAGTGTAGTTTAGTAGCTTACACTTTTAAAGTGCAGGACATGTTATTAGCAATATGAAAAATTTCTATTCTTGATAAGTGACTATACTGCCAGTATGCTGTAATTTTAACACATTTTTCATTATTATTTACTAATAATCAAATGGATGTAGTAAATAATATTAGTTGGTTAATGCTATTGGGAAGGCTACACGGATAGTTCAATATATGCGACATTTAAGTAGAACCACAACTCTCTCGATCAGCTGGGAATGTAATGTTTTTAAATTTCTCAAAGATAATCCTGGTTTCTCTTTCGTTCCTCAGAGAAATTTGAATTTGCTATGAGCACAATGCACCAAAAAGATATCTGAATTCTGACTGATGCTAATGTAATCTGGAGTAGTAGTTTGGATTTTTTGTTTGTTTGTTTTTTAGAGATATAATTATATTGTGGAAATGAGAATTCATATGTACACATATGTATGTATATTCAGGACACTAAACCTATTTAGCTATCCCCTGATGAAGTTTTTTCTTTTTTCTTTTTTAATTTACTGACAAGCTGATTGACAGATATCAATTGGGATCCATCAGCACAAGCACCAGAGGCAGTATTCCAACCATTTCCCAACTATGTAACACACTGACATATTGGCCAAGATCAGATGTCACAGGTAAATGCCCTTTTTTATTCAGCATCAGTGGCAGCATCAATTTGGCAAATGACTGGTGTGCGTTATAAAGAAACTCTGATGATGTGCTTTTTATAACAGTGCATTTCAATGTGTAACTATACACAGTAGTTGCACTGACATAGTTGTCCTTAAGATTTCCTCTTTTTTTATTAAAATACAAGTCACGCACTTCTAAAAGATATACTCTTATGGGTTAATCTTTAATATTTGGTCAGTCACCTCTTACCTCCTTTCCTGGGAGGGGGGAAAAAAAAAAAAAGAGATGCTTCAGACAAAGAAAATTGTCCTATTCATCCATAGATGTTCTTTTAATTGGTTAGGAGGAATCACTGTCAATGTGTTACATATCTGCATGGAATTTATAGGCAGCCATTGTTGCCAGTGCTGCATTTGCTCCAACCAAGGGCACGCGGGGTTATCAGGCAGAACTGTGTGAGACCAGGAAATAAATCTGCAGGAAGCAACTGAGATACTCAATGTAGCTGTCAGGCGAAGGCTTGCGAAGTGATGAAAGAAAAAAATTGCACAATAACAACAATCATTACTTCTTCAATCCTGGGAACTATATCCCATTAGAGAGACAGGCTAAAAAGTTCGCCATTTGGCCTCACAGTTTCATAAAGAAAAGATGACTGATTGTACCGCTAACGTTTTTAATTAATAATCTATTCTTTTTTTTTTATAATCCATCTTAATTAGCCCAGACACTCAACAAAACTTGAAGTACAAAAACAAATGGTCACAGAAAACACTGTGATGTCACGGCTAATCCACTTAGGTCATCGTAAGAGTCCATATTATTATGAAAAAGATATCATTGGCCAAATCACTCATTAGGTAACAGCAGCGCAGAGATATTTCATTATTTATAATACTTAAGTACTATTTTAAAGACAAGTAACTCCCTGGCTAACACATAAGTGTGCGGGCTCATTAAAATATAATCACCCTAAACACAAATGAATTTTAATAAAGTGCTTTCAGAAATTCCACATATCTACAATCTAATACTCTTTAGTTATATTTGCTATAGAATATTGAACCTAATTAATTTATTCAAAGTATATTTTTATACCTTCACCCTAATTCAATGTAGTGTTTTTAAAGTGGTATAAAAATAAAATCACAGCATTGAAAAGGCAGCTACTTGAAGACAATTTTCAGATGATCTTCACGAACAATTTTATTATCAGTGACTCACATGAAAATTATCATTTCTAAACATGTCCCTAGGGCTCAACTGAAGTTTGTAACATGTCTAAAATAGAGAGCAGAAATAAAAAGTTTTCTGGTGATTCCCAAACTGAGTTCCTGTATCTTCCAGAGAAACTTTTTAAATCTTTGCATCACAAAGGTACAAAGAGTGGTTTAAAACAACTGTTCAGCACAATGCTATAAACTGTTTTGCTAGTATTGCGGTTTATTTGCAAAGTATTGTCTCAGAACTCTTTATCCGAAACTTTCCATGTTGCATCCACTACTTCACTCAGCTGTGCAGTATAAAAGTAGGTGTAAAATTTCATCTTTAAAAATATAAAAATCACCACCAAAGCAACATCAACCAAGACCGATGTACAGAGCCCCATTAAAGCAACAGATATAGAAGTCATGCATATGACAAACCATGAGCAGTTACGCTTTTCATTTTTTTTAATTATGTGGATGATTGGAAAAATGAGAGGAGTGATCACAGAAGGCTGGCCAGCCCTTTCCTCTGCTTTCACAGTTAATGTAGGCAATACAAATATTAAACTCTAATGCCAGCCTTGCACTTGTTGTGAATGTTAAAGACCACGACAAACTAGAGTCAATAATGCATCCGATTTGAACTGCAGGAGGTTGAATACCTTCTGTGAGCCACAGTTATGACCTTACAAAACAACCATACTTTCCCAAAATTAATAAAAACCTGCAGTGAAGCCAAAATTGAAGCTATGTCTTTTTTTTTCCTGGCAGTTCTTACCTTTTTGTTGTTCTCTTTAATATCCTGAGGATTCAGGAACTTGTAGTCACTGAGGGGGAAAATGGCACAGTGGGTATGTACAGTATTTGATAAAAGCAGCAGTTTTAAAACAAACTCAAACTAAAAATTTGACATACAATAATATCATACAGTAACTAGCAATTTCACAGCAATTCAATCAACAAAACTAATAGTGTGGAAAATTAAAGGAATAAATAAATAAATAAATAAATAAATAAATCAACACCGATTACATGTTTCATTGCCTGAAGCTTTCCATCTAAAAAAGAAGTTAAGGCAGGGACTAGAGGCCAGGCTTGACAACCACATTTACCAGGAGGTAATCCGTCCTTGTCAGCATACAGAGCTACAGGCTTATTCCTCTCATCTCATTTCAACACCGGCACAATTTTCATAATAATCTTGAAGTCAGTTCTTTGTATAAGATTAAGAAGAAGAAAAACAAATCACAGAGAGGAGAGAAACATTTGTTTATCCAACAAGGGAGAGCAAAGAGGTCATAAAGTTTGAGCATTCATAAGTCTGTTTTCTTAGAAAGAACGGTTCCCTGATTGAAAGAAAAGGGTGAAAACAGTTCAACACCTGAAACCAACAGGGATTTGATTTTTACATAAACTTAGATGTTGCATATTTCTAGGAGAGTTAGCTTACGCAGACAGAGAGTATACAACTTACATTAGGTCTGGTCTAAAGTGATGTAATATTGCACAAAAGGATAAACCGTTTCTCCACGATGTAGTAAAATTGGTGATTTTCACTCCCCTATAGTTTTTTGTAACTTCTTTGCACCACACAAGCAATGACTGACTAGCATTTGGCTTTCTCCCCAAAACAGGACTTGGTATTGGGCTTGGCTGAAAAAAAAAAAAAAAAAAAAAAAAAAAAAAAAAAAAAGAGAAGAAGATAAAAGAATTTAATGGAAGATGAGAATTAACATTAATTGACATAACTAGATGATCTGTATCCTTTGATGTGAGTTTAGGTTCTTCACAGCTGTCAGTTTACAATGACTGTAACTTGCAAAAGACACAAATCGCAAGTTATTATCTCCAGTCGTCGCCCTTGGCACTTGTCTCCAAAGGATGTAGATATACAGGATTCCAGATCTACATAGGAGAACAGGCCAAGAATTGTACCAGTGGAAACACTGTGCTGAAATACTTTAGGCATAGTCGTGCACAGCCCGTCATACACACCCTTGAAAAGATTTCCCAAAATGCAGCCATGGAAAAGCATCCCCACAAGTCCTTTCACTTTTATTGAAGGTAACACTGCAACTGGATCAAAAACCAGGCATAGCAGGGGCAGAGTTTACCACGAGTTGAGATCTGCCGTTGCAGCATGGGGTCAAAGTCGCTGCATCTGCGACACGACTAATGCACTCCTCTCATATAGGCTCCAGTGTTAAGTTTTTGGCTGCACTCTTCCTATTTACACACGCGATTGCATAAAGGTAATTAGAGCACGGTGTTTCTAAACAGCCACTTCCAACCATACCCAAAGAGCTTCCCCTTCAGGCTTCAGTTTTCCTATGTGGAAAGGGAATTTCTGCTGTAAATTGCTATCAGAGGGTGGTTTCTAACAAGTATCATTAGCTAATAATGACCATTTCCCAAAAGGGTAGTTTGACACTTTTAGTAACTTCTTTGTTAGCACAAACCAAGAATTAAAATGGAATAAAATATTTCAAGCATTTGACATTTGTCAGACTGACTGCTGTTTCTCAAATTCAGCAGAGAACGTACTGATTGCAGCTGATGTTTTCAAGAAATATGCACTCATTTCACCAGAAAAATATTAACCTTAAAAACTTCTTAGATGTAATTAAACAGACAGAATTTGACTGACATAAATCCAAAGTCTGAATTATAGGAGGAGAACTGAGCCCATTTATTTTTTCAATGTAATATAATTAAAAGCATATATACACAACAAACACACTGTTTATGCACCTTACAGCTAGAGAGTTCCCAAACTGAGATAAAAATAGAGCAAGTAATTTACTATATCACAGCCACTTAAGTTTAACAAGTAAATCCTTTTGGCCGTATTACCTATTTGTGAAAGACCAACGATGCCCCCACTTGACTAAAGTATGACAGTGCTAAGCAATTAGCTGCTAGCTACCAACTGATTTATGTTTTCACTGCTTCTGGGGAAGAAAATGTATGGAACCAGGAAAGTAATTTTTCATTTACCGTGACAGTCAGCCCTGAAAAGTTGTTTTATAAACACACCTACCTCATCATCAGAGAGTAGCACTGCCAACTCATTTAGAAAGTGCAAAATGCATACCTTGCTGAGATTTTTTAAAATACCATTATCACATGGAGAAAATAACTTGTTAAAAAGTGTTTTGTTTTGTTTTTTTAATCCTGTCAATGATTCAAATCAGCATGGACAAATACATTAATAATGAGACAAATATGTCTAAATACACTGAATTAACATCTTAACAGGGATATACAAAATAAGGAAGAAAAACCAGCAATAAATGATAAACTTTCTGAACCATGCATCAGATTTTAAGCAGAGAAACAAATATTGCTTAGGAGCTGCCAGACAATTACTCCAAATTCAGAGTGATGTAACTAAGATCAGGTTTTTCTCCTGGTTTTTTACAACTTTAATCAAAAACCAGTAACTAACCAATGACCCCACACTTAAAGTACTACATTACTTAAAATATATTTGCTATCTAAATTATATATATGGAAGTAACATGGCTGGGAGAAAATAATTAAAATAGCACTATCAAGATGTGGAAAAATGATATTTTAACGAATTTTTAAAGCACAGAGCTACTTCTTCGAACCATAGAGCACTACTTACCAGATATATTAAATGTCAACTATAAAGTCTTAACACTTGTTGCTGAAACTCTCTATAGAAACGTTAAATGTTCCAGTCACCACCTAAATACTTTTCAGTTAACTCTGAAATGGCCTTAAGGAAATATTACCATTCAAATGCCTTAATTACACATCTAACAAACTGAAGATGTAACTGATTTTAAAACTAGGTTTTACAAAAAGACATCCAAAGCTATTAAATCAATAAATTTAGCAGAATTTTGCATTTTATTTACAAATTATCCATTTTTTTGAAATCCAGATTACAATCCCTTGAAAATCTAGACTTAAGTTGGAGCTTTTTTTCCATGTTTGTCCTTTCATTTACTTTAGATTTTCTGAAGTATTTTATCCAGAATATGCAAGATGTGCATAATGTACTTACACAGTTTTCTCTTCTATAGCTGACAAAGCAGAAGTTATATACGGCTTTCTTTCCAGACTCAGTACTCCCAAGGTTTTTGGATAAAGGTGAAGTTAATATTATGATAATGCTATGCTCTTATTCACCACCTGAGTCAAAGCTTTTGTTATTTAATCTATGATAAAAGCACTCAATTCAAGACACACTGGAGATATATGAGTAATGGCAGAATTGTGCATGAGCACTTGGCATCCCTTCAGAAAGGTTAACAAAATTTAGTTTTGATTTTTTTATGAAGCATCATTATGAACACCATTTTCTTTCGATACCTGAAGGTTATACATATTAGTTACAGGTTCAGTGTAAACACAGTTACTACCAAGTGCCTATTTCTACCATATATTTGCTCTACAAGATTGGTAGGAACTAATCAAAAGAAATGAAAATGTAATTAGCTTTTTCTTACATAATTATTTTAAGCACTGACTACACAATTCTTCGAAACCACACAGTAGTCGTGACTTGGCTTTTTGAGTTCAAAAGCCAAAGTCCCAGAGAAGTCATTTGGAAATGCCACTAAAAAGCATGAGATATCCACAACAGATTGCCAGATCCGCTTACTGATCAACAGGTTACTGAATCTAATGCAACTGATTTTTATCCAGCTGTGGATTAACTGCCCAGCAAGTGCAGAGGTTCCAGAGCTAGTCCCTCACATGCTAGCTCAGATCTAGCTGCAGCATCACGTGGGTGGATTTATCAGCTGGAGTCACCACTAACTTCAGAATATCTTTGTTTCACAGTCAACAAAAGCACTGAAGTCTCTTGACTTTGTTCTTCTCTTATATGTTCTGGAAGCTTAATTAATACGTTTTATAGTGTATGCAGTTTTTCCTCTTGGGAGATTATCCCATCAGACCATTACTCTACGTTAACAAGAGGACAATAGATTTAAATATTAGGCTGCATCCCTACATTTCAAAATATTTAAATAATTGTTTTGCTGCTCTCAGGAACAGAGCACCAGGTGTACTGATGGTTTGCAAAGTGAGGGTTGAGCTGCATCTCTGACACACGTAGGCCAACGCTCAGGAGAAGAAAATCTGGTGACAGGAACATAAGGCTATGAACCAAGCCCTCGTATGAGACATGGGGAACAGCCAGAATGAAGATCACAGGGCCTCCGTCTGAGCAACTCTCAAGAGCTTGTTGACAGGTTGCATGGGGGTAGAGGAGTTTAAAGAGAGCAAGAGGCAGTGTTGAAGGCTGGAACAGAAAGATGCTGAGAGGAGTAAGGAAAAAAAAAGTACATAACAGCTGTGGGAATCTGGGTGGAAGACTTACCGTGGTTTGAGTTTTATATTAATGAACACAACTTCCCAAAGAGGAAAGGAGTTGAAAGAAAAACCTTGGAAGGGTAATTAACTGCAGAAGGAGAAGCAGCTGAGATTGAGATAGGGCTGAAAGTCAGAATAGGGAAGACCTACAAACAATCAACAAACAAGTTCTGTTTCTCAAGAAGCAAGTACAGGCAACAGTCTCTTACTTATTTGACTGACCAAAATAAAAGGGATCTTCCCTTGCCCCATCAAAACTACAATGCTGTCTAGGCTCCCTGCAAATTGTGGAACCATTAAAATGCAAGATAAGGTAAATGAAAGTAACACACAACTAGGTGAGACAAAATGCGCAGCATGCAGCTGGATGCAGAAAAAGTTTGGAAAACTCAGCTGAACTGAGCAGTCTGAAAAATGGTATAAAGGTGCAATATAAACAAGACACCCAAATACATTTCAGTCAAATAGATAATTCTATATCATCATGATAATATTCTAGAATTTTATTTTTTAAACAACACAGGGCTCTACCCATAGGAATTGCTTAGCTTGGGAGTATTCTAAACTGAATATGGTTCATTTAATAGAATTTATGCCTTTGGCAAGGTCTGTATGTGTCCAACGGGCATTCAGTCTTGTTTACTCTGGGGTGTAGAACAGTCCAGGCTTAAGTCAAAAGCTGATTTTTAACTAGTATCAGGACTGAAATAGAATATGGACATTGAGCCTGCAAAGACAGAATGAAACTGCTTTCTGTTTTATTCCAAAGATGGAAAAAACATCCTCATGACCCAGCTGTGCTGAGATGTTCTTTATTAGGCTAGTTAGTTATTTTTTAAGTAGCAGGTGACCATAACATTATGATGGCTTCAGTGACACAACAAAATACAAGTGGCATTGTTCTTTGCTTCTGGTAAGGGAAATGCATGCATGTATTAGAAAATATGCATTTCCCAGAAAAAAAAATGTTAGGAGTTCTGCTATCCTGTTACTCTGATAGACAAAGTTACCAGTTTAGGAGTGTATTCTTTAACGTTGTTGCTCTTTATTTGCATGGCATGGTGCATGATTACACAAAACAGCTCTAGTCCCTACTGCCCCTAAAAATGAGGGAGATCTGAAAACCCAGCTGCCTGGTACGAGTTATAGAATCACTGAATTTGTTTCCTATATATGATTAATAACAACTGTTTAGGTAACCTCCAGGTTTCTCCAGCATCAGACATCTTAAAACTTTGCCTTCCTCACTCTTCTGATTGTGCCTACAGCTAATGTGTATACGCAACAAAATATAAACTTTTATCTTAAAAGGCTTAGACATAAGCTTTTAATTGCTTATCATTTTACAGGTTTAATTTTGGCACAACCAAACCAGTCCATGTTCAATCACAACCTTAACATTTAGACATCTGCCCGAGCTGACACG
Organism: Morus bassanus; assembly: GCA_031468815.1. Taxonomy (NCBI): domain Eukaryota; kingdom Metazoa; phylum Chordata; class Aves; order Suliformes; family Sulidae; genus Morus; species Morus bassanus. Next base: position 1,002,930 of record CM062585.1, on the reverse strand, counting down.
ATGCTCTCATGTTTGAACCTGGCAAGGTGAGGAGGAAGGTGAAATCCTTGGGACATGCCCCAAGTTAGCTGTTGGTCAAGCAGGTGAAATTATTTCATTCTAAAAGATTTTCAGTTACCTGTTACATATTTTGGTGGCCCTAAGGCTGGAAAGAGCTTTTCCAAACTATGACCAGGAAAAGAAACGAAAGCAGCTGGAGTATGTACCTGCTACCTAAAATGCCACGATATGGAACAAAGATAACTTTCTAGACAACAAGAATAGCGGACCCTCTCAATCTGGGAAGAAAAAGGAAGCGATCAAAGCCTCCTGGATATTCTGCTCTCCTCCTCTGCAGCTTTCCAAATCACACCCATTTGCAAAAGGCACCCATTTGCTCACAGCACTCTGGAGAGGAGTGACGAGCTAGGGAATGGAACAATTTCTTGCAAGGTTTAATCCACCCTGATTTGCCTCTGAAAATAACTGGGGGGGTGGGTTTAGTGTTTTCAATATATTTTCACTTTATTAGTTGGAGGTGGACAGACAATGTGGTCCCATGTCATAAGCTGTATGATGCTGCATTTAACTGAATACTTTGGACCCAAGGGAGAACTGATGAAGATAACACCTGCCATCGAGAACCACACACAGCGCGAGACCCCATTACTGTACTTCCTCTCCTAGACACCCACAGCTTCCTGCTGTTTGCCACTCTCCCTCGTTGATTCACGTCTTACACTGTACATGGCTGAATCGTATACACAATGGCTGTCCTTCAACATGCTGTCACTTCTGGTCCCAGCCTGTAAGGTTTGGCAAGTCCCTCGTGCTTGAGTTAGTTTCATCCACATAACTTTTACTTATCCAACCCCAGAAACAAACATGATGGTGGTATTTTTTATTCTAATCATCATCACCCATTTCTTCTCACACTGTGCCTATCTCACTGCTCAAGGCAAAAAATTTATTGCTTATTATTTATTATCCTTTATTTACAGAGTATGGCACTCAGCTTCACTTAAACAGCATGATGCAAAAGCTGCATCAAACATAGTGTTTCAACTTGCCTGTGAACTCTGGCATGAGAGCCAACACACAGTATTAGGGCACTCTGTGATGGGTGAAAGAATATATTGACATAAGAGACTCAAAACTGGTATTTTACAAGCAGGGAAACAGTCTGAATAAAGTAACTTGCCTGAGCCAGTGAAGTGAATCAACTATCACGAGAACTCAAAGATGCTACGAAAGCACTCCTCCTGACTCCAGGAGCAGGTGACAGTGCTTCGAATAACCAGAAACAAACTTCCAGACTTAGACAAGTTAAGATGAAGTCTAAGACCTGGCCACCCCAAGGACAGGAACACATTTGTAGCCTCAAACACTGCTCTGGATAGCTAGCTCAGTGTCACACACCAGTTCTACGTCACGAGCTCTGTCCAGGCTCTCTGTGGCATAACGAAGAGACTATGATCCATTAAACACCTTCCAAGTCCTATGAAAAAATAAAATGGCAGCCCTGCAGACAGTTGCCTCTTCTATTACAGGGTCTGGTTACTTTTGCTCCGAGCACCAAGGAAGTGGTCCGGCAGAAAATCATGGTACATAGTCATAAAATTGAAATGTGTACATGTATACAACCTACAGGCATATAATGCACAAAGACGGGAGAGGTTACAGTAACAGAAGCTACCTTAAATCTGGCAATTCATAACTGTGAAGTACTTCATTTTCTAATTTTTGTAATTATCTGGTAGCGTCCTTTTGGCTTTTACTTCGTCTAGTAACGAAGTAACTTTTTCTTAGCATAATATTTCAGGGGTTTGGTTTGGGTTTTCATTGTTGGGGATTCAAAGGATAAAAAAACTCAAGTATTCAGGAACTGAACTCCAAACCCTCAGAACCACAAGCCACAACACATCAACTAGCGGACAATTTCCTCACTTGGGCAACAGGACACAGAGCCTGTCTGCTCATGGGAATTAATTAAGAACAAGACAGACTGTTTATTTCAAGACGACTACCTTCCTCTGTGGATATTCTTAATAGAGAATAACAGTACTGCACAGGAGTGAGGGTAGCTACCTCACCAGGTTGAGGAGCCCTAAATTTATTAGCTAATGGCAAGGAGAAGATTATGTTAATGAGCTGGTAAAGGAGAAACACACTGAGACAACATAATGAACTGGTTACTTATATGCAAGTAATTTCACCTGATGATCAGTATGGCCAAGAAAAAAAAAGTCAGAGAGCTCCTTCTCAGATTCAACTATTACAAAAGGATTGGCTGAAGCTTGTATAGCTTCTCTTCCCTGAGGTTGCATAATCTTTGTCTTGAACAACATGTTTTCAATTAAAAAAAAAAAAAAAAACAGGAAAAGGTAGATAATTCATACCATTAAGCAGAAGTGAATGTTGAGTTCATTCTCTGATGATTACATATATTTGTAATATAACAGTATGAACAGGTCACACACAGGGATGGAGCCTCATTTTTCGGCTCTCATAAGATGGGCAATTTCCTTGTGTCCACCTTCCTTTCTCCAGCTGCCCTGTGGCACATGGGCTGGAGTCTCTGCTCCTGTGTCATCTGTGCTGGAAGCCCAAATAAGCTACCAGGATGCTGCTGGCTCACAATCTCTGGCTTTCTGCCATGACAGGAACGTTCAGGGTTTTGGGCAGGTTGCCAGAATTAAGCAACTTAAACCACAGATGAGGAATAGCAATTTTCAAAGCTTTTAACTTTGTTAAATGTGAACTGAACTAGCAAAATGCACCTCCCTGGGCCCAAGGCTATCTCTGCTACATTTCAAAGGCCTGCAGCAAACAATGGAAGTGTTAGAGCTTGTCAGAAAAGGTCACAAGAATCTCTCCTAAAAGAAAGCACAAGGCAAACTAAAAATGAGAATCACTGCCAATTCTTCCTAAAAACAGTGAACTCTTGTTGCTTTTGCAGGAATTTCTTTTGACATTAGCCATTAAATAAACGCAAGTTATTCCCCCACTCTTCTGAACATTTCAACAGACATTGTTTTTTCAGGCAACCTTCTGATGTTGTATCATTAAGGTGACATTGCTCCATAGAACTTTATAGATACCTATTTTGTAAATCTACTGCCTCACTTGTGTTAATGCACAGCCACAGGTAGATTTATGAAGTCTTAGTCTTTGCCTATGAGAAATCTTTGTTTTAAGTAGTTGTGAGCCCAATACAGATGCCAGATTTGTGCAGGTATTGCACTAACAAAGGAAAACAATCTCTGTGTGGAGGGGTTTATGAGCACTCAGTATTTTTAAGCCTGGTATTGATGGCATAGAACCTGATGTGGTGCCTCTGCAGTCCAGATGACGTTTCTTAACTGAGGTTGGGAAGGAGGAGCTACCCATAGACAATGGGGAGACGTCTGAAATGCTTAATGCCTTTCTTTTTTCTTCATCAATCTTTATTCTACAAGTCAGATGCAAGTTGGAGACTAGCATAACTAATATCAGACACAAAAAGGTCAGATTTCAGCCAGGTATGGAAACAGCTTAGATAAGCCAGATGCTTTCAGATCAGCTGAACACCTTTAATGTAATCCAACGGTACTGGAAGAACCAATATGAAACAACATCTGAAACTAACAGTCAGTTTGAAAATGTGAAGATGATGGGCAAGATATTAGAAGAGCAGGAAAAGACTACATTCCCTTCTAGTCTTTAAGAGCATAAAAAAAGATGAATCAGAAGAATGCAGACAAACTAACGAAAAAGAGGTGGAACAAAGTTGCTCCTTAGCACGTGAAAGGTAAAAAGGAGACAAGCAACAAACATTAATTTTGTCATCAACAAATCATGACAGTCCAAGTTCCTTCTATAAAAGAGAAGTAGGAGGGGAGGGGAGAAGCAGCAGATAACATATTATGATTGTAGTTAAGCTCTTTTTATTGTCTCTCAAGATGATCTCATAAGAAAGCATGGAAAATGGAGCCTTAATGAGACTCACATAGCGTAGGTGCAAAACAGGCTGGAAAACTATATCTAGGACTAGTTTTAAATGATTCTTGGAATTATGCATTAAAAGGGTTTCTGCAAGAGTGTATTTCTTGGGTTCAGTGTTGAAAGGCTGAATTAGGAAGGTGAATGATACACTAGACGCGAAGCTGGGATGGACATCAATGCACTAGAAGAACTATCATAAAAAAAGGAGAAAAGGTCTGAAGAAAACAGGATGAAATTCAATAGGTACAAGTACAACACAGGAAGGAGTAATCATTTACATAAATGCAGGATGAGGAAGAACTGGTTAGGTAACAGTTCTTCACAAAAGGATGTGGGGGCAACAGTCTATTCAGGCTGAACGTAAGTCAACAACATCAGGTTGCTGTGAAAAAGACAAACATCACACTGAGACGTACAGAGAGGAATAAAGCTTGCAAGACATGTACTGCCTCTCCCACTCCACTCAGCATCAATAAAGCCACAGCAGAAATTCTACGTTCAGTTTTGCATGACACAGTAAGAAAGATGAGCCCAAAGAAAGATTGGGGAGGGGGGGGACAGAACAGACCACGAAGAAAGCTGGAGCAAATTTAGGTCATTTATGTTAAGAAGAAAATGATAAAGGAAAGGAATGTGGTAAGTTTTCATGCATGTAAAATTCTGAAAATGAAAGAAAACCCTTTGTCCCCCATGCCAGTGTTTACCAAAATGAAGTTACAGGCTTTAATTGCAACAGGTCAGACATTAGGAGGAGCAATCTATAAGACAGTGTAATGAAGCACTCAGACTGCCTTGGAAAGCCATGGATGCTTCATTATTGGAGGTCTTTAACAACAGGCTGAAGAAATTTTTCATTTCGTAAAGCTGAACTTGCCTTTGGGCAAGCAGAAGGAGCAAGTGATCCTTTAAGATGTGTTTCAGACCTACCTTCTCTGTGTTTCATAACTCCAGGTCCTACAGGGGAAGGACACAGCTGGCACAGGCTGCTGCCGCCAGCAAGCAGGAGCCCGGCAGAGCTCCCCTCTGCTCTCCGGCAGCAGGGAGGCAAGCCGACGAACCCCTGTTTTCCACCAAGCATACCTCACACTGGCCTCTCAGCTCACATCATCCACCAAAAATAAAAAATACTTCCCATTTTAAAAATGAAGCCTGTGGTTGGGGTCCCAATATTGTTTCTTTCATAAGCAACTCTCGCACCGATTCACCTGCATTAATCAGATTTCCTTGCAAAGCACAGTATATTTTGCTTTTTTTCCTGGTACGTAGCCATCTGAATACACAGAAATTTCAATAACCACTAACACAACTCTCCAAATGAATAATTGTACAGAGTATGTATTTTATCTTTCAGTTTTTTAGGAGACTGGCTATCAAAGAAGTATAACTCCACACTCCAACTCCTCCTCATTAACACTAGCAGAGGGGAAGACTCTCTCCCATTCAGCCCATCTCTGCAGAAAGTCACGAAGACACTTTAAAATCTAGGATACATTAGAAAGGTTATTTCATCTGCAAGGTAAGAGTTCAGGTCAAACCCAGGACAAGAGTAAAAGAAACCACCCAATTACAGTTGGGTGAAATTAGCTTTTAGGCAAATAGTAAGATGTAAGCAACACTGGTAAGTGAATCAGCTGGATTCAGCTCTCAGTCACAGCAGAGATGTCACAAGCAGAGTGAACTGGGACACAAGAATTACTTTAGCAGTTTCCGTTCTTTTTTTTTCTTTAAAGGAAAAACAAGGTGATACTGTTTGAGAAATTCTTCTATACCATAAACAGAATGCTTCACTCACAAACACCATTCATAAAAAACATATAAAACCAAAAAGTATTATTAAATAAAGCAAATGAAAAATTAAGGAATGGCAGAGTTGAATATTCTTGGTTTAGTTGCCCAATGGAACGAGCATTATTTAAGCAGTGTGAAGTCAGATTGCTATCTTTACTTCATTGAATGGTACCTTATTCTGTGAATAGCCCCCATGGAATAACAGCCACTACTCAACAATTCAGTAGCTTAATGAACGTAACAAGACTGGCACAATATGGAGCCTAATTTGCATGTAGTTTGAATATTTTTGCTTTATTACTTTCATTTCAAAATAAAAATACATGTAAAAGTAACAGCAATTCAAGTGCCACTTGGCTTAACATATATTTTTCCAGGAATTCTTACACTATCCAAATTTGCTAATTACTAGGACTCATGCAGCTAAAAGGAGAAATACATGTTAAATGAAAATACCCTTTTTGTTTTATAATACGTAATTAACACAAGGTTTTCTAGCTTCAACACTGGCAAATCTATCCTCTTGAAAAATACACACAACATTTTCATGCTTCAAATTAAATTTGGTGTGGTTATGCTTTTAGCACTCAACAAGTAAAAGCTTGTAAGTGAAAAGCTGAAGCATAGAAGTACGGCAAGTCTCATTTAAGAAACCAAAATCTTTGGGAAAGAGGAATTCTCTCCTGCAGAAGTCAAGAAAAGCTGCTAATAATTAAATATTGCTGTTGATTAACACTTTATGCTACATGTTTATTTTGAAAGTCCTTATTTAAGCAGATTGTGATATAAAACTAATCAAATCACTCTACTTCATTCCCATATGATGCCTGCCTAATAATCACACAACAGTTGGAAACTGTCAAAATATTTTACAGCTCAATTGTAATTACCATCCAAGTCTAAGCATGCAGTAATTGGGCGTTAGCCATGTTCTAGGGGTATTACAGCAATACACAGCAGTCAGTTCTTCTCTGTTTCATTTTTTATACGTGTAAAACTCCTGAATGATCCCCAGGATCTACTTCATAAAATTCTGAATGAAATATTAGTATGTTGTCCACAGAGATAGCTTTTTTTTTTTCCTTAATACAATATAGTCTTTACAACAACATTTTAAAAATTAGTTTAACATTTGGAACTACAGAATTTCTTCAGCAGCTTCTTTTTCTGGTTTAAATTCCCTAAAGTAAAAAAAAAAATATACATATATATAGTCAGATAAGTAAAAAGTAAACATTTTAAGCAAAATATTACATGGTAAATATTGTACTATTAAAAGCTTTGAGACAAACTGCTGATTTTTACTTCAAGGAACAAATTTTGCAGATCATAAATAGAGAAAATATTCCAAGCTGCTGACACAGAAAAAAAAAAGTACTGCTACAGTACAGTAACATGAGGAACTTGAAAGGGTTTTTAGCATGTACTATTATATATGTAATGAGCATAATACTCCTGAGTATTGTATACCGATGATAGCCTGATAGGTTTTCCTGAACAGACAACTCTATAGGGACTTCTTATTGTTTAGAGTTGGTATTTCTAAGGCAGTATCAGAGATACGGATTCATGAGTCACTGGTCTTTCAACACTATTCGAATCATTAATCCATGCATTAACTATGGCTAACTCCATAGTGACAAGACAGACGACATCACTGGATCCCTATTACATTACTATCCAATGGATTAAAATCCTTAAGAGACGTTAGGCCTTTGAGCTGACAGGTTATAAAGGGAAGGAAGTGCTACAATTTTAAGTGTTCTTTGGACTTAATTTACGTCATTGAGTTAAATAAAATCAAGCACTCGTGAAAGAAAGGCTCTCAGTTGGTCCCAAGATGATGCAACTCTTAACATGCTTCTGGTGTGAGCTGTTCATGATTCCAAATATTTGTCTGCAGACAGGACTAGGAAACACCTAGATGAAAAGGTTGCACCAGAAGGCTTCAGTCTTCCAACCATTAGTACCAGTGCCATTAGAAGGGACTGTGGGGGAAGGTATTGATAGCTCTCCCTTGGGTTGGGGGATGAGATGAGATTTATCAGAGGACCCCAAGGAAGGGAAGAAATTTCAGCAGCACAAATGCAGAAAACTCAGGCTCAAGCCTTGTCCATCATCTTTAACAAGTCTGATCATGCCCAGGCATTGCAATGTGTACAGCACTTATCATTCACACATCTCAGCCTCCTGCAATACTCTTCACTGCACGAGCACCTCGGGATAGGTGGAGGAGGGAAAAGAAGGGAGCCTTCATTCCTACACAGGAATTTCCATGCTTTGGGAAGTGTAAATTAGAGCATTACTACTAGTTTGACAGTAAGTTTGCTAATAAATGTGTAGCAACATATCTAATTGCATAACCAGAGATTAAATGATTATGACAATCTTTGAAATGGGGAGAATAAAGAGAAGAGAAAGCATACCTAAGAGAGAGCTCTGGTAACATGGCAAACTAGCTGTAATTTCTAAACTTTAATAAATATATAAAAGCCAGCACATTTTATACTTTGTTGATACTGCTCTAAATAAGCTTCCAGTGGTATCTACAAAGTTTGTTCTGAGTATTAGTTCCAAGTTAGATGAGCTTCTAAAAATTAAAGTTAACCATAGGATGTCATTTAAAAACATGGGTTTTGCAGATTGCTAGGCAACCTTTTGCAGCAGCAGCATGATCCAACACATGACTAGGAAAAAAGTCCTAGTTGACATCCCTTGACTAAGATTCACCTTACCTTTAAAGTTGCACAGGAGTTCAAGGACCAGTTTTGCCTACAGTTGCAATAAAATTTACAGACTACTCAAATAGGAGCGCTAATAGGGGAAATGATGAGTTGATAAATATATAGTCTACATGCTACTTTAGTCATGGTGTAGTTTCTCAATAAGTTACATTCACATAAGTTTTTTTTCTACCATAGTAAATACTTAAAAGTAATTTTGCAACGATTTTTATTATCTCCTGTTTATAAAACCTTGGCAGTGTAAATGCTGCTACTGTTTCATAGCTATACTGCATTGTAAGTTTTTCAATGCCTCCTGCAAATTTGCGTGGGGAAGAGGAGGGCACTGGACTCTCAAAAGGGGAGTTTAGGTAGAGAGGATTGGTCTCCCAAGACCTGTTCTGCAGTCCATAGAGACAGGCTGTTTAGAAGACTCTTCAGAGCGGAAGTCTGACCTAGATGCTCCATGCTGGCCTTGGGGATGCTATCTCTGCCCACACATTATGGAGAACTCCAGAGATCTCTTATGTCCTAAATCAGACACAAGCAATACAGTTGTAACTAACTTCATTACAAAAAGAGGTCAAAAGGGACATTCTTATGGAGTCTAAACCTACAACTCGTGGCCAAACTCACCAACCAGTTTTTAAAAGAATCCTCTAACTTGAAAAGGACAAAACAGAAAATGAGAGCCTAGTAGGATCTGACCTGCCTCTCACCCCATTTTTACTCAATAAATATGAAAATATCCCATTTTAAATATTTTTTTTTTAAAAAAGCTGATCTATTTCTCAGATAGTTCCCAAGCAGACACGCCTTTCCCAGCAGTATTTGCACCACCTGGCTGGGGCTCCACACAGAGCCTTTCATTCTTGCCAAAAGCAGCAGGGACAATGTTTAAGGATGTGAAATTGCTAAAACCTGGCCAGAAAGTAGATGCCCAAATGATGCACTGCATGGTCTTTGTTTACTCTTTTTCCCTGTATTGGACATGAAATATTGGTCAAGCAACCATCTCAGACACAGTGAAAGGGAGACAAGTGGTGGTGGCAGGCAAATTACGTGTCATCTGTGCACAAAAAAAAATGCACAGAACTCAAAATCTGGAGCAATATATTTAATTTGTTTGGGGACCAGTCACAGCACTTGCTTCCTCCAAAAAAGGAAGGAAACATTCCTTTTAAAAAGATGAAAATGCTCCAAAGCAAACTACATAATGTCCTATGTGTTGTATGGGTTCTCACACTCTTTAAATACTTGCAAAAAAGACAGATTGTAAGTGTTTTTAAATCAACTAGTTGTATGTCCAAGGAGACCAGAAATGGAAGAAAATTCCAGCAACCTGGAAGCTCTCATTGGAATTATCTTCTGGTTATTCCCTATTACTCATACCTATGTCACATTCTGGTTCGACATTTGAAAACAACATAAGTATGTAAATATAAAAAGATAATTTGCTAAAATAAAACCTAATTTTAGTAGGCAAAACCCCAAAACTATTTTTTGTAAAAGCCTAATAATGTTGCTAGAAATAAATATAAAAACAGTTAAATGCATTTGCAGATAAAACTCCTTCCCCTGGAAACCCCTCAAAAGGATTTTTTTTTTTTTTTATGATAATGGTAATATTCCATTAGCATTTTAAATACAATAGAAGGGTTGTGTTTACAGTTATAAGAATTTGAGCACTGAAACAAGGTTTGGTTTGCTACAGTTTTATACTTAAGCCTGTTGGTTGGGTTCTGGTCTACACACCCATGTCTTAAAACAAAGGATAAAGTCACATTACATTACTGAATCATTGCTGTCAATGAAAATCATGACAGCCTACTTACCAATAGTACAGTGACATGTATGGGCACTTTAGAAATGTATCAATTCTTCAGCATTACTTTCAAGCGATAAAAACAAAGCTTTTCGTGGAGTTCTTGAGAGTACTTTGGCAACTTTATGAAAAAAGGTCACAGTGTTATTTAATATGGCTGAGTAATTAAGCAGATTCTAGGACAAAACTTTAATCATGATCTGCTAAGCCGTCTGCATCAAATTACTATATGAATTCACTTTTTACAAAGTTTGCATGCAGATAATACAGGTACATTTGTTATATACTTTTGTATATAACAAATAACCAAAGGTATTACAGTAACCGATATACTACTAAGTTTGTATATACCTATATATATACACACAGAAAGAAAATATACACACACTGTCAATGAATTACTTCCATTATGCTCCAGAAGCATAAAATAAAAGGCAGCTCATCGGAAACAAAATGAAGAACACAAAAACATAACATGATTGTTATTTATAATTATTTCAGATGGTGTAACATTTGAAGATACTTCTAAAGCTTGATTGGCTGAGTTGGATTTCAAAGATCTATTTGCACTGAAGCAAGCTAGGAAACGTGACCCTTCTAAAGGCTTTAAGAAGATCACAGTTCCATGCCTCAGAGGTGTTGATGAAGTGAGGGTGAATGGAGATTTTGGCTGGCCCACCAAATAAAAAGACACTGCACTCGTGGATTGCCCTTCAGAGATAAAAAAGACAACTAAGGAACTAGAAACTGCTCTAACCTGCCTCAGTTCATACTCATGGGAACTTGGATGAAAAGATTTCACTGCCCAGGAACTTGATTCAGGAGCAACTGAAGGACTTCAACTGCTTGTTGCCTTCAGTGGACCCTCCATTAAGTCTCATGAACTCCTAAAAAAGCCAGGCATCTAATTGCAACCATCAAACTGTTATTTCAAAATATATTTCTAAGTTTTTGCTCTTGTGAATATGACAGCCTTTCACACAACTGTGCATGCACAATCACAACCAGCAGTTATGTACACATTTGTGAGCTTAATGCGTAGGACGTCTGTGAACCCACAGGAGAATAAAGGCTACTTTCTACAGCCACAGTGGGCACAAATCTACTCAATTCAAATAGCAGAGTTATGTGCTCTTGGTGCTAAAGATGCCAGGCATGCATATGAAGTTGTTTCTAGTCTCAAAATTAAACACCACAGCATCTTCACTAAGGTAACAAAAATTACTAATGAAGCCTCCAGCACCTAGAGCTATGTTCTTTAAGATATTCAATACCAGATGATGATTTTTTTTAAATTTTTTTAAAATCCATTGAAGAAGTCCTTTTTTGGGGACAGGAGATGTGTTACAACTCCTGAGTTTACAGTGGCAGTGGGTAGCCCACAGCTTGCCTCATCAAGTTCTGCTCTAAAGGAGTATGAGAAGAGGCAGTATAAGCCGTATTAGAAGATGTTTTACCATGCTACATCCTCTGAATCCAAATGATTTTTCTACAGAGAAAGACTGCCCTCTCAACAGTATAGCTCTCTCTGAAGGGTAATGTAGGCATTTAATCAATGGATTTTTAATCAAGCTCTTAACTATTACAGTTGAACTTCTACTATATTAAGCTCACCAATATTTTTCATAACATTTCCAATATCATAACCTTAATTACTTTAGTTTCTACCTAGTCCTTTAAAGTCCTTTCACTAACCTAGAGCACATGATTTCATTCACACTTTAAAAGCTTTTCCCATGCATGCTTTTCAAAGTTGATTTGTCTGAATTATACATAAGAACTATATTTAAAATTTGTGCATTATTCATTACTACAAACTATGAAGTATCATTTAGGGATTAACACAACTATCTACTAAACTGCAAAATAGCTCTTGCTGATAATGAAACCAAGTGGGTTTCAAAGAATTGGTTGTATTTAAAAAAAGGTAACCCAACACTTCTACAATGTACAAAAATGTTCTCTAAATCTATGAAGAAAAAACATATGTATATTCTATTTTTTACTGAGATGAAAATAAATCCAGTTTATCTAACAGGCACATAAAGTATAAAACTACTTAAGATATATCAGAAAGAGTTCTTGCTTTAAATGTGGTTTTAACCTTTCTTTTTTCCTTTCTAGAACAGCCTCTACATAGAGTGCCGGCACTGTATGCGTTTGAGATCCATCTATATGCTTGTGCATAGAATAAATCCAATAAAAAAATATTAGCAGGTTCTGGATTTTGTATTCAAATGGCTAATTCTCCAGAGAAACATCATCTCCTTTTTCCCTATATTCCATTTACATACCTTAAAATAACTCAGCAAAAATGCGAAGCTAAACTATGTTACCCCACACAAAACCCTCAGATAGCTCATGTAGTGATAGTTGCAGTGAACAGATAGTTATTCTGAAAGAGTAAGAAAAAATATTTAAAAGGAGGCAGTGAGTCAAAAAACCTACATGCAGCTTGACTTCAGTAAAATCTGGGATCACTCAGTCCCTTTGGATTGTTTGCTATTTATTTTCTTTTCTTTTATGCAGTCTTTTTTTTTTTTTTTAGGAAATTGTTGTTTTCCCCCCTTTTTTGTCACCACAGACACTCCCTTTAGGCAACCGTGCATCAACAATCCTCCCACGTTCAAAGTCGGCTACATCTGTTGCTCTTTCCCATTGTTGAAAATTCCTGCCTTAATCCTGTTTGACTTTATTCATGCAAAGGTCATCCTGAATTCAACAAATGGAGGAGCGATAGCAAGCACACTGTTGAACATGGCTAAAAAATGCTGTTGTAGAACACGCAGCTAGTGTGCCGGCACTATCTCAGAAGTACTTGGTTTATTATGCAGCTTCTAGTTCTCATAGCTGTGTTGCAATATGAATTGGCAACATATTTCTTGTAGGAACTCAGGAATACAACGATTACCTTCTAACTGGCTTGATTCTCCCTAAAAAGATTTGCACTTAACTCGTATTTGCTAGTGATTATGCGTACAACATACATATATAATATTTGACTGTTTCACATGCCCTAGGGCTTAGCTTCTGGCATATATGGCTTCTTCGTTTCTCCTGGTTTTTACTTTTCAGTATATCTAGCTTCACAAATCTATTTAATTAATCGGCCCATCTAAAACTAACAGTGATCTGTTACTTTATATAGTGTAAATAAATGAGGCAAAATTCTGTCTAAAAATACTTTTACAAAGCAGAGTAGAACAGCTAATACAAACACCTCACTTTAGGGTCATCACCGTACCATTGATTGGCTCACAGAAGCCATTTTGTTTTTAGACTCATTTTTCTTCTCCAGAAAAAAAAAAAAAAAAAAAAAAAGAGCATTCTGGCTCAAGACCTGTGATTTATTCCTATGCTTAAGTATCTGACCCATACCAAAGAAAGATTAGCAGGAACAGTGAATTAGCAACAAACCAAATTAACTATCAGACTGATTTATGAAGGGAAGATAATTATTTTTTTTACTATGTCCATAACTCATCATGACAGAAGGAAAGGAATATTTATTCATACACGCTTATTTCCAATTTGAGGTGTTTGCCAACCATGATGAACCAAACCCACCCTTCAGGCAAGCAGAGAGAACAGGCTATTGTTACTCTTGTTCCTTCTTGGAGCGCTTCGCTGAGGGCCCCAGACAGCACAGAGTGCACCCAAGACTTTAACTACCTAAACTAGCCCCACAATAAAGCTCTATGTAATAGCTGAAAGTTAAACACTACAATAACATCAGTTTATTCAAATTGCATTTAGCTCCTCATTAGCTGTGAGGGAACTTTGAAAAGAGTCAAGTGTTCAATTTAAAAGCTGTCCAGTACTCTGCTTGTGTGGCTCTTGTTAAGGAGCCTGATAATAAGGTGTAAAAAAAGGACAGGTTTTATCGAGTTACTGTTGCAAAGATTTTAAGGATTTTTGTTTTGATGGTAGTTTAAAAAAAAAGTCTTATGAGAGGAGAAGCGTTCCTTCTTTCTTCTACCTTTTAAAGAGCAAAGCTTGAACTAAACAGGAGTAATAGTCTGTGAATCCAAGCATGCGAATCAAAGCCCTCCAAGTCCTATGAAAAGGTTAACATGAATGGCAGGAAGGTGGCTTTCCTCTGGTACCTACACCAGGACCCTGCAGCCCTGCACTCATCTGCCTGCCTCCTCCCAGCTCCCTTCTGCCATAGGAGTGAAGGCAAGTAACTTAAAGGAAATAAAATAAAAGGCCCTCATCACAGATAAGGATTTTTAGATTACATATCCCAGAAGCTATCCCAGATCTTGGTTTGAGCTAACCTAATGCGGTTGTTTTTCAAACACATCGGCAGGCCACGGCCGCCTCGCCTGACCGGCAGTGTTTGTACCTAATCCGGCTTGTCCTCTGCAAGAGAAGCTAAACAGTGCCATGAAAGCATTGACATTTAGGAACCGCAGCGCTCGGGAAACTTCAATGCTCTGGGCAGCTCCTAACTTCTTCCTTGCATTTATTAATATGTTTATTAATTTTTATTATATTATTATATATTAATAATTATATATTATATTATTTATCCTTAGGGATATTTAAAGGACAGATTTCAGGCAAATAACTTTGGCACCTCCATGAGGAGACCAGTCCCCTCCAGATCCGTCAGAAACGGGTGCAACAAGACACTTGTCCCAAAGGCAACAACAGAGTCTGGCTCACAGACCCTGCTCTCCTTCCGGAGATCCCCTGCTTTTGCTCTCCCCATCTCTCTCTCTCTCGGGACTCAAGGTACTCGATGCACATCCAAACACAGGAAGCTACAGCCCCGAAAAGGCAGCAGTTATTCCCACCATCCAAAGGCCACCCCTCCTCTGACCTCAACAGCCTTGAAGAAGTTCCTAGATCATGTTGAGCAACCTTGCACTTGTTGGTAAGATAGACTGTTGAATACTTCATTCAAGGAAACTGAAAGGTTTATATAAATCATCACATATATTTACATGGGAAACAACAAAGAAATTCTAGTATTAGTGTCATTTTTTGAATAAAATATGAAAGCAGTATTTTTTGTTACAATTTGCCTATATGCAACGGTGCTGGCATTTTAGTGGCACATAGCAACAATATTCCCCTTTACTTCATCACACAATACACTATATGCCTGTTGGCTTTTCCAGTTTCCACCAGAGACGGATTTTCTTCTCATAGAATGGTGCACAGTTTTAAACTTCCAAGATGAAATAAAGCATATAAAAATAATGCCATTACATATCTAAAGAGCATATTTTTCCACAAGAAGTGAAGTGATATTTTATGACAACAAATCTGCGTACTGTAATTTGTAAATGTAAGTTAAATATAAAAATATGAAAAATGAGGCTTTGAATGTCATAACACTGGTTAAATTACAAAACCTTATTTGCACAGACATTTTGCAGAAGTGTTAACTGGTGCAACCCAGAACTGCTGCAGGCACTGACAATGTTTCCATCCATTTCAGTAGGAGCTACACTGCACAAATAATGCAGAAATACCTTAAAGAACAGTTATGAAAATGGCAGAAGGAGCCAAGCATTTACCATCCTGCAAATTATGTATATTAGTTTGCAATGAAAAAGATTTTTCTAGGACAGCCCTGGAGACCTGTTATCTGCATCCCCACTACTAATAAGGATCTAAAGAAGAAACAGTGAAACACTTAAGTAGCAGCACATAAAGTTACCAAATCAAGTGTTCAGAAGTTGGGATATTACAAAATTATGGTTACATACGCAGTGTTAATTAGTACCCTTTGTATATTTGCATTGAGATATAATCTTTAAGCATAATTCTTCCCCTAGAGTTCTCCCTCATGGAGAACACTCAATGAACAACCTCACTGAATGGGACAACCCAGTGTTCCTATTTTTTTGAATTATCAATTGTTTGTCCTCATGCCTCATCTGCTGCACACTCCCTGGACCTTGAATCAAACACGGTATCATTAATTTCATCAAAGGGCTTTTCTAAAATACCACAAAGATGAACACTGTAACCTAGAAGATTAAACATTTAATCTTCCAGACAACCTTGTGAGGTAGCAGTCCATTTAACCAAAGAGAAAGTGAGGTCCACAAAAAACCCAACTCCAAATTACCGGAAGCTGTTGCTTTTGAGTCCTCAGTCTGAGCCACCTAAGACCTGACGTTACAGAGAACTGCTTGTTTTATGATACTTCACATGCCATGAAAGAGCACTCTTTCAGCTGCGTGGCATTTCAGTCAAGCCAATAGCTCTGCTAATTTATCATGGTTGTATCAAGCTGGGAACTTAAAAAAAACCCACCACAGTCAAAAATCCAGTTCAGGAGATTAGCTTAGCACCACATAACTAATTCATGACAGAGGAAAGGATAATATTCACCGCTCCTGGACAGCATGAGGTTGCTTAATTGTCAGAGAAAGCAGTGCCTTTCTGCTGGCCCTTGTCTCAAACAGCACACAACCTGGATTAGTTCCCTGTGTAACAATATATATGGTCCTGCATGAGTTGTGAGCTCCGCAGAAGGACCTGCATGTGATGATGTGTTTCCAGCTAGATAACACTCTGGCTTCTTGCTGCATGTGCTTGGAAATGAAATAAGGTGAGAAGTGAGGGGCTGAGGGTGGAAGGAGCTAAGCTCTGCCTCCAAACCTGTGCATAACTCCTGCTACAGGAACATGTGGGTAAATTATTGATTTACCTGGTTTTAAACCTCAAATTCTGAAGGAAGTATCTCTCTTAGAGGTAATGTGACTATAGAACAGCACCTGTATCTTTTTGACAGCAGTTCAACTGCTTGTGGCTAGAAAACGGGCACAAAATATTTCCATCAGAATGGCAGAAAGAACAAGGAAGGGCTTGGCTTCATCTATACTCTCGATGTCTAAAAATTTATTCTTGTTGGGACCAATCATGGGAATAATATGAAGACAACAGACACCAGCCTCCACCAACTTACATTCATAAAGTAGGGAATCAAGCAAGGCTGCAGAGAAACAAAACCTGGTATGTTATTAACAAACACTGACAACTGCTACAGTAAAATCACACAGGCAAAACAAGCAATGTCCAACTAAGAAAGAATGTATCACTTTGGTAGCCTAAGGAGACCACTCATAAGCAAAAACCTACTCATAAAAGCGCAAATCTCAAACACTTCCATAAAGTATCTGACATACTCTTTTGGGTCCTAATGGATAGCAAGAAGTTGTCCCTCCTGCTGGTCTCTTCTGTGACTGCTCATGGATAGGTTATCACATGTTACACACCACTTCTGTACCAGTTTTTACAAGATCTCTAATTAAATAGGTAAAGCAAAGCAAGGAATCTCCATTTTGCTGAACAACTCTGTCCATCAACACTCTTACTCTATATCCATGTCTCCTATTCATGTGCAGTCATGTTTGCATGTTGAAGGGAGAAAGAGCTTTTGCAACATCTTCCCATTTTTTCCTGTCCAATCATGGGTCTATTCTTTAGGTCATATACACAAGAGTCTGTAAACATTCAGGGACAATCTCACCAACTTTAAATGCGTATCAATTAGTTGCTCAAGTCTCACTTCTCTGAGCTCTTTTATAGCAAGGAAGAAAACTAGACACCTCTGGGAATTTTATATTTTTATATATATAAAATATATTAAAATTTATATTTAATATATAAAATATATAAACACATTTTATATATAATATAAAATTATATTATATATATAAATATATAATATGTATTTATATATAAATTTAGATACCTTTATCTGAGGCTGTTGGGTGACTCAGTCTCAAAAGGGGATCCATTCTATTGAGGGCCAGTCCTGGGAACTCTTATTCATATAGGCAGTCAATAAAACTGCTTACCGCTCCTGCGTATTACTGAAACACTGAATTTTCTCCACAATAAGCATTTGTATTTGTTTTATTGTTTGTTCTGGTTTTGGTGCTACAGAGGGATGCAGTAATCTCCAATCATCATGGTTCAAAGACAAAAAAGCAGGCTGAAAAACAGCGTGGAATGAAAGCCCTTTTTTCCTACAAACATGTAATGTGGACTTTTGTAAAAGTCCCTTTTTAAAAGCCCACGCTTGCAGTTGAGTTTCAAGACCTCAGACTGTACTAATTTTAAGATTCTCTGCCTTCAATAGTATTTTGATTTTACAAATATGGCCTACAGATAAGATGTTAGATAATTTTATCTTAAAAATCAGTAGTATGTAGGCACATATGTGTGTGCATGTATATAAAATGCTTTTCCCATTTACAGAGAAATCAGTGACCATTCTGGTCACCAATGAAATAGAAATACGTGAAACAGTACTAGAAGTTGTAATAATTAGCTCTCTGATATTTTGCAATGATACACTGCATCCCTACTTCCATCTGCATAAACAGTGGCCCCTTCATTAACAAATCATTTGACTTGCACAAAACCAGTAAAAACACAGAATAAAAGGCTTTAATTTTCTTATACTGACAGAGTAACTACATTTAGTATGTAGGAACTGGAATGATTAAAGAAATTAAAAAAGAAAAAAGATTCTGCTGCAAATATGAACAGAGGGTAAGTTAAACCATCAAAAGACGTTTAGAAGATTCACCTAAGGCTGCATTTTTTTATTTTAACAGGCTGCTTCCTGGCAGTACTAGCCTAAGTACTGTTGGATCATTAGAACCTCCAGCTGCCGCGAGTAACGAATACCCCAAACCAGCACACTGCCGAGACACTAACAATACGTCTCCTAGCCGAGCGATGATTGTGCTGCCACTGAAAGGGACTGTCCTGCGATGTTCCTGTGTCAGTGTTGTGCTTCTGGTACTCACATAACTCACAGTCCATACTGGCGCTGGCACAAGGTGGGGCAGGAAAGGTGGGAACGCAAGAAGTCAGGATAGGGACCGAATGCAATGCAGTAAATCCAAACCTTGAAGCATGCACTAGTTGAGGACAAGTGGAAGATACTCTGTAGCCCATACCTTCAGCAAAATGGAAAAATACTACACTTGCATATGGAATTGAACAGTTCACTCCTTATTCTCGCACATATTCTAATGAGGTCGGTTTATGTCCAAACGTAGGTCAATAGTAAGGAACACAGAAAAAGCACATGGGTAGTCAAGTTGACAAATGCCATTTAAAAATCATGCAAGCAGTAATACGAAATTGCTTAAGTATTGTATAAAATAGGGACCCCTTTTATTATTTAACACTTGAAAAGCTGCAAGTGTTTACATTATATGTGTGCCTTGTCTTTCCTCCTAATAAAAGATAAAACGTCTTGGGACTGTATGCAAAGGCAGATTTTCTTGGAGTGCCTTTTTTGCACAAGTTCATAACAGTAGATATCCTAAAATTCTGTCCACTACCTCCGAAGTCTTCCTTGGGCTTGATGAACTATCTATCTGCATAGGAAGTGACAAAGATCTCATGCAAATGAGCTGCACAATTTCTCTGCAGCTAATGTGAAGCTGGAAAGGAGCAAAGTCATTAAAGAAGGTCTTCCAGGGAGCCAGGAAGCCCTTATGTGAATGGACAACTGAGACACTTTTGACACCAAGAGACAATGAGTGATCTTCATCTACTGTTTGAAGTTCAATGTAATTTTTCCACTTGGCTGCATTACTACATCTGTGTTTTAAGATGAGCTCTTCCTACTGTTCAGTTACATAAGGTTGATAATGCCGAGGTAAATAGAAGTGGAAAAAGTGAGCAACTGGAGACTATGGCATCTCTGAGACCTTGGAGAGTTACTTTCCTCCCCTTCCACTAAACTGAAGCACTGCAGATACATAACAGATTACAAAGGATACTGAATGGAGATGGGTTATTACATGTCATGCAGAAAAAGGATTCTGTATTTCTTCATGTTTCCTATAAATATATTTCATTAGAGCTTAAAGAGTTAGCTTGCCTGGCATGAGAGAGCAGATTATCACTGGGCATGCAAAACAATTCATTTTACTTTAAAAAAAGAAGAGAAAGCTTTAACAATGACAGTGACAACCAGAAACATTATTATTGGCTTAGAACTATTATGTGAATGTGTATTCTCCTTTTCTGCCAATGTAAAAGGCCATCACAAGCTCTTGTCTACAAGCAACAAAATCAACACCTATGTTTTCATGACTATCAGCAACACTGTGACTTTCATAAAGGTGAGAATGGCATATACATTAATATGACAGACTTAAGCTTACTTATCATCCCTTATCATTCTGGTGCTATATACTTTCATCGGTTCCTAGGTGTAACTCAAAAACCAAGGACAGGTTCAAAAAGCATCCTGTGGTCTGATATCAATTCCATGTCTGTTCACATAATCATGTATTGTCAGAGAAGCATCTATTGCCAAGACTGGAGTGCAGAAGTTTCATTTACTGAGAAATTCTGGGTAGCCCAGTAGGAAGCTGCGAGATGGAGATCTCTGTGAGCCAGCAAAGCCCAGGCTGACAATCAGTCCAATGCACCTGCTAACAGCCACTCTGTAAACGATCAGATGAATATTGGAGATATTCAGAAGCTGTCTGGACACAGGCCTGGGCAATTGACTCTAAGTGGCCCTGTTTGAGCCAGGGGGTTGGATCAGATGACCTCCAGAGGTCCCTTCCCACCGCAACCCCATTATGAACAATGTGAACAATGCCCAGAGAGAGGTATGTTGGAAACAGCCAAAGAGACATCAGCAGCTGAGATGATCTGACAGCAGCTAAAAAAGTGGATGTGTCCCCTGTGCAGAATTAATATGAAAGGGGCAAGACTCTAAATCACTAGTGCTTGTGAGCTCAGCCAGCCCCATGTAGATTAAAACCCTCGGGTTTGGGGCAGGCAGAAACAGCCTCATTTGCACTCTTTTCTCACATCTGAAATTTGTTAAGGAATGGTAAGAGGACACCAAATGAGGCAATGCCTTTGGGGAGGAAAGAGGCTAAAGGCAAGCCCTGCAGCAGTGGGAGACACTGTTATGGTTGTAACTGCTTCAGGCACATGTACACCATATGGCTGAGAACAATAATTTCAAGGCAAAAATCAAAGTTAAATACTGTCCATATTTGGTATCATCACTTGTCTTTCTGACCAACGATCATGTATAATTGTCTGGGCAGTAAGTTTTTATGTCTGTCTCCCAACCAGACCTAGTCTTTGCTTCAGACTCTAGTTCTACCATTTTCATGGCTATTAAAGTTAATGCCTATTTATTAATCTCATATTCTATCTTCACCGATCACTGAGTTCTTGAAAGTTAATACCAACTCATAACTCCACCCTGGAGTATCCTCTTTATTCTGGGGATACCAGGCATGATGTTAGATACCACCAGATCAGAAGATGCTTTCTGGAATTTTCTGCCTGGTTTTACATGAAACTTTTACACAGAATTATCTTGTAGAACACACACCTCTGAATAAAGGAACTAGAATGAGTTCGATTTTTGAGACGTCAGGAATAATAGGGGTAATTAATTGTGGATATGATTCCAGGTAAATCTAAAAATAGCATTCAGCTGTTAAAAGACCATACAACTCCCTCAAAACAGGGTCTTTTGCAATTTACTTAGATGCATTAGCTTAAGTGGATTCTCAAATGAGACATGTCCAAGACTGCTAACTGCTAAAAATTAATTGTTTTATTCTTCTCTTTCATTACCGCACACACTGCTGGTAGAAATTAACAAACATACACATACAGAAAAAAAAAATCATGTGTGGGAAGTCAGATATCCCTCAGGTGAGAACCACCTTCCACCACTACTTGGGTAATGGTAAAATGTTGAATTCAGGCTATGATGTTTCAACAGCAAACACAATTGCATTTCTGTGGAAGTGTTCCTATACCCTGGATGCCAATGCTAGAAGGCTCATTGCAGCTGAACACCAAATGAAGCAATTTTGGTGTCCAGCTGTATCCTAGGGATTTGATTTTTGGGTGTATAACTTAGGAAAATATCAACCGTTCTTGCCCTAATTTTAAACTGGTATTTAAATTCCTAGGAACTTCACTACCGTTTTCAACATCTAAATTTTTATTTTAACAGGATAACATAATTTCAAGTATTTGGAACCTGTATCTTAAGTAGGAATCTGTCATGTGTCAAATAATCTTTCAGGAACAATTTCCACCTAATAAACTTGTGGATATATAGAGAAGTTAATAACAGCATTTGTATTTTTTGTGTTCAGCAAATGTGATGAACACCATTATCATGTGAAGGAAAATGAGCTCCAAATACTCTGTCAAAGTTGCAGAAGCATTTCTGGAGGTTTTTTCCTTAAACTCTAAAGTTCTAATATTAATGCTGTGTTTGTGTAGTCTAAAGATTAGCATTTCTGCTCTGCAGCCGTTTCCTATGAAGACAACCAAGACAGGGAATTGAACATGTCAGGACACTTACGTTTTGGTCAGAGTCTGTGCACAGCAAACTTGGACAAAACACTGAGTAAGGTAATTATTTAACCTCCCTCTACCTAAGTTTACCTCCATGGGACTATTCCCCCTACATAAGGGTGTGTGCTAAGTTCATGTTTGTATAATACCTATACCTTTTGATGGGAGTTTTTTCAGAGTTGCTAAACATTGTCACTATTGTTGAGTAATAAACAAACAAGTTATTTGTGCCAACAGTCCAAGTCCTACCTGGGCACTATTTTGTACTATTGTGTGAGGAAATTGTTTAATTTTCTTTTCTTTCTTTTAAATGCCAGTATTTTTCCAAATTTCAAAAAGCATTCCAAGTAAAGTGCTTTTGATCTAACGTTATTAGATCACCTTAGAGCAAAACAATTCAAGCACAGAAAAAACCCCGTGCTTACAGAAAGCTTTCCGAATTGCAAGTGACCATACAATATTTTAAGACACCTAGTCAGCAAAACTTTCCAGTCTAGCTGCAATACAATAAACCAGGACACTGCATCTGCTTCAGAGCCTTCCCTAATGGTCTCGTATCCTCCAAAATCCTGTAAAAAAAATTAAAGCCTTCTGCACCAGAGAAGGTCAGCATAGAGCTCCATTTTCCCCCATGGCCCTAATGAATATCAAAGTTTCAGTACTTGGACCTTTGCTGATCTCAACTGTGCCTCAGCATCAGTGGCAGAGAGGTGGGCTGCAAGCAGGCAAGCACCAAAATATTTGGGAACTAATATCCTGCATAAGAGTAGGAACCAGCTGACTGTGTTCATAACAACCGGGCTTCTCAGCAACTTCAGTCCTGCATCTTTTCTTAATCAATTCCAGCTTCCAGACAATCTAAAACTTACTCTGGGGTAGACAAAACCAATGACAGTCAAACCCAGCAGTAATATGTTATTTCAGCACAATGATAAAGCAGTGAGATGGATGCAGACCTGTAAAAAACCCTCACAAACAATGAGCAATGGGGGCACAACCTCCATCAAGCGAGCCGATAAAATCTCCACAGATGTCTCTTCTCTGTCTGGTAGTACCAGAATGCTTTACTTTTGCCACTTTGCTGTGACCCGAGGGCCAGACTCCACCAGAAATCAAATAACATGCAAAATTTTCGTAGAGAAACTCCAGCAAACAGGATCAAACCCCATCTCAGCGCATTATAAAACTGCTACGCTCTGATTTAATATTTCTCTGGTTGTGATTTTGCTTAAGAGCAACTTGTGAATTATGCTTGTGGCCTTACTACGTTGTTTTATTTTGTTATGAGCAGACACAGATTAGATTTCTGGTCTCATACTCTTTACCCTGACTGAGTGGTAAAACGACAGCAAGATCAGAGCCTGGGGGGACAAGGACATGTCAGCAATCTGGCTGAGTAATTAAGCAATGAAATGATAGGTATGACAAGCAGTTTCATTCAATTCTTAAATTAAAGTACAGCAGCTCCAATACAAGGCAAAACAGAAGATAATATGCATAAATTGGGAGAGATGTGCTGGAAGGGAAGCCTTCTGTCCTCATCTTCCTACCCTTCAAAACAAGCAGTCAGCATGTATAATTCTTAAGAAAGGCCCATTAACATACACTATTAAATGCTTATTTTGTTTAAAAAAGCACAAGTGGTGCTGAAACACTGGAGCTGAAATTCACACCAACAGAAGTTAGCTGTTGTAATCCTAAAATACCTACACTGCCGGCTGCCCTCTTCAACAGAAGTTAATTCATATTTTCCCTTGACAAACACAGAAGTATGTGCATATATAAGTATGCTAGTCTTGACGTTCCTAATAAACAGTTAATCTGATTTAAAGCAGACTGTCTTTTTTTTTTTTTTTTAAATTACTTTGACATACCTATGGAATTGGACATATATAAATCCCAATACAAATAAACAGTATCCAGTACTAAGCTCTTAAAACCCAGATTTCTGATAGAAATGTGGAGTCAGACTCTTCATCGGGGCAAGGCTTAGCAGCATTACAATAGATCAAGAAAAAGTATTGTTCAACATGATTTCCTCCCTTCTTGATGGCATATCCAGCTGTCCTGTAACATTGAATTGAATTGTAACATGAAATGTTGAATTGCAAATGAAAGACACTCCATTAGAATAAGAATTAAAACCTAAAACTGGTATTCTAATCAGAGTTGGACAACTTATTCAATTACTGTTGGACTCGATGATCGTAAAGGTCTTTTCCAATCTAAATGATTCTATAATTCTATAATTTGTTACTAGAAGACTCTTTTCTTTGAAACTGCAGTTGCTGTTACTGTTGTCATTACAAGCTCCTACTGCTGCTCTCTCCCTATGAACCAGCAAGTGAACAGAGATGAGCCAACACCTTATTAAGTATAAGCAAAGCTTTTAAGATGGCCTGTAGAAATAAAGGATGTCTACAACACACATAAAGGTACTGTTAATAACAAAGACAAAATTTTGATATGAAAAACCTACCTTAGGAGAAGAAGAAAGCTCCCTTGATGCAGGAATAGCCGACATGTTCTCACTCATACCTCTGTCTGTCTTTGGCAAGAGGTTTGGCGGTTCAGGAGCCTTTCTTTTAATCTTTTTTTCTGGTTCTTGCAGCGGAGCAACTTTAATTAAAGCAGGGCTTGATTTCGGTTCATAAAACGGATTTGATCTAATTAAAAGAAGGGAAACATATTTCTCTGCTATCTCCTTGGAATTAAAACCAAAAATAAGACCTGTTTAGAGAAGCCAAAGACTAAAATGCTTTTATTATCCCATGTAAGAATATGTCTTGCCTTTACATGCTTTTAGATACTACTTTTTCATACAATTGAAAAGTGAGTTACAACAGTTAAAACTGCATTAGGTCAGAATTTCTGTAAATTTTATAAAGTCCTCTAAATTACAGAAGTTTTATCAATTGCATAAAGTTACCTCTTCAATTATACTTAGCTATCTATCAAAGAGTGACCTGATTTACAGACAAGCTCAATACCAACAAATTTGAGTGAAGTTCCTGGCTGTTTAATATTCTAATGAACAGAATAAAAAATGCTTCTTTACAACAGAGTTAAGAGTCAGGCCACTTTTACATGCATGCTTCAACACGGCTTTAGAGGCCTCACTCTTGGCTGTCCAAGTCTGAAAATTTTGGGCTCCATAGGTACACAATCCACATCAAGTGTATTTTAAACTCTGAAGCATACAAGCTTTTTAAGAATACTCTCTGGATAAGAGAACAGTGTAAGAAAACCACAGCTGACTTGTGTATACCTCTCTACAGACACCAGTAGCCATCATCTCTCTATTTTGAAAGTGCTTTTTATAACTATACCTCATTTAAGAAACACAGTAAACATCTTCCACCAGGTGTATGCAGTCCAAAGAATTATTATTCTTAACTCTGGCATTCACATTCCAACTCCTCATTTGTTCCACCCTAAGGAAATACTTCCACGGCATTTCCAAATTTTATCTTCTAGTTTGATACATCAAATATCAATCAATAATACATCAAACAATGGCTTCTACTACGCACTTAGAAGAGCCAGCAATTTTCTATCCTGCTAAGGACACTTATAGGAACCTTCTTTGCACTGGATTATTTTATAAATAATCTTCGCTTTTCATATTTTGCAATCCAAAACTGGATGGAAACTGACATGTTATTTAATTCCTCTCTAGTCCGTACTTCCCCTGCAAGATATATTTATCATATATCTCAAACTATGTTTACGTAACTAAGTCTCTGCAATTTCCAAAAGTCTATCTGCATACAGTTATACAAAGCATAACTAATCGCAACAAATAACCTCAGTCCATTGAATTCAACTCTAGATGGAAACAATAATGCATAGAGCATTGACAAGAGCCTACCTAGCTAGATCCACTTACAAATTTCCTCTCGGGGTAAGAGTCATGAGCCAATGCACACTGTTTTTAAACATCTACAACAGCAAAACTGGGGCACAAGCAAAAAACCAACTATTCATCGAGTTTCCTTTCACGCCACACCAAATTTTCTCTCAGTTTTGTGTATTTTTAGTATGAAAATATGTCTTTCAGTCTCATGGACTGATTTGAGAATTTATTTTAATGCAGTTTACCATCATCCTCTTTTCAATGAGAAAAAGCAAGCAATTAATAATCCACATGGCAAAAAATAAGTCTACTTCTGAAAGGCAAAGTTTACTGAAGCACGTAAGTGAAGATCAGGCATAAAACCTCCAGACATTTCTGAGAATCTGCTGCTGCTTGTTATAGAGAAAGAGATCTCAATCCAGATACTGAAGCAAAAAGAAAGACTAACACTAAAATAACTCATCTGCTGACTGAAGGCAACTTTCAAGTGTTCCCACTTTGCTGCCCATCAGCACAAAGCCACCAGTGCAATCAAAACAAAAGGCAACATCAAAATAGCGAGTTAAATAGAAACGGATGGGTGTTTTCCATGGGAGGCAGTAGCAAAAGGAAGGTATTCAGGCTGGAGTGGAGAATGCACCTAGCTGTCAGTAGCTCTAATTTAGCTGACAGCCCAGCTCAGCTGCCTTCAGACACCAGAAAGTTCAAAGGGAGGTGAAAATGAAGATAAAAGAGATAAGGACTGAAGAACAATGCCTTCTACAGGGGAGCACAAGGTTTTCTTTAGTTCAACAAGTTAGCCTTCTGAACAGCCAACAGATACAGCGTGTTTGGCAGTGAAGTAATTTACCTCTGTGTACTTGAGTTTAGAAAGGTGTACTTGTAAGGTGTTAAAATGAATTTGGTGCCAGAAAAGAATACCCACACCTTATTAATGAGAGTAAAAAAGTTTTGAAGAACCACCTGTTGAATTTTTATGCTCCAGAATTGTCTGCACTGTGTGCGTAATCTTGAAGAATTGTACCCTACTGCACGCACCAGAAGGAAGTGCTATAAGGAGACAGACCAGTGACTGCCTTTTTTTCCTAGAGAAGAACTTGCTTGAAAGCCAGACTAATCGCTCACATTTTGGTCATAGTATGGGCAGAACACACACACTGCTTTCCACCTTCCCCTCTGCACTGCTTTTAATTAGTCTTACAAAAACTGAGAAAGATTTTTGAAAAAATAAGTTTAATACAGAAAAAAAAAAAACAAAACGATTCTTGCCTGAAGAGGCATTTTGAAGTTACGGGGGTCTGATATACGTAGGAGAG
Source organism: Morus bassanus (assembly GCA_031468815.1). Classification (NCBI taxonomy): domain Eukaryota; kingdom Metazoa; phylum Chordata; class Aves; order Suliformes; family Sulidae; genus Morus; species Morus bassanus. Next base: position 975,114 of record CM062585.1, on the reverse strand, counting down.
TTTGGTCCAACAGCTTCCACATGTCTATACAAAAAACTAAGCATGGGAAAAGTCTGGCTGAAAAAAGCCTTAGCTGAAAAATATTAAAGCACTTTTCTCTGAGGTCAGCTCCCATACTTTTTGCTTCTGTGAAGTTATTTAATTGATCCACGCAATATGATTTGCCTAAAGAGATACTAAACTGTCCACCACAAAATTAAAAAAACCAAACCTGACAAACTACCTGGCATTAAGCTCTCACTGGCAGTGTGGTGGCTTATGGCTTCTTGTGCAACAGGCAGCTTCAGTAGATGGCAACTTGATAGTCTTTCCAATTAGACAGCATTATTCTAAGCCATGCAATGATTAACGAGATAAGAAGCCACAGAGCCAAATAATGTCTGAAAGCAAGTTTTATTCTGACCAATTTAAAAATTATTTTGATCAGCGTTACTGGTTAACTGAAAAAAATCAACATTTTATTGAGGAGGAAAAAGCTGTCAGTGTGGCAGGGTTAAAAGATCAGGCAATATTACCAATCAGAAGTACTAAGGTTGAAAGCATTGTACTTTTAAGTAGTTGTAAGCTATGCTACTTTCAAATAATTAAACTTAATTTAGCAAGGTGTGCTGTCCTTTATCAACAGGTAGCCACCTACCATTTTGATTTTAATGTATAAAATTCAAAAAGGCAAAAGCAGAATTTTACACTAACATTCAAATGACCAAACTAACAAAAAGAAAATGTGTTCCTTATCTCTAGCTAGGTATGAGAATTTAGCCAGAGGAAGTATGTTTTGAGAGAGTAGTTTTACAGCAGAATATATGCACTGGATCATTTAAGTCCCTCTTTACAGTGCAACGCCGCATTATGCTTATGTTTGTGACTATGCTTTGCTTATGTGTGTTGTGAAATCTTATGTTATCTTCACAACCATTAATGAAATACATTTCAATTAAGCCAGTTACCCAAGGTAAATCCTTCACAGAGGCACAGTGAGGGTAAGTATCTTTTCCAAGATTACAACAAGAGTCTGTTACAAAACTGGAGTCAGAGTTCAGCTCTTGGGGCACTTTGTGTAAACTCTGAGTCCAGAATCAGAACTAGGGATCTGCCAGAGTAGATTGGGACAAGGGTCCTGATGCTAACTGATGTGTCCATGTTCCCACAACACATCATCGCGTTTCACACAAAATACAAGAGGAAAACACCAAGTGGTGCATTAAGTGAACTCCAGTGAAATGTTTAAGACGCAGGGATAAAAATGCATTGTATCTCCTGAGCGACAGTAAACATCTTTCAGGAGCCTTCTATTTCTCATGCTTTCCATCTATCTGTCAGGTTCAAAACCACTCCTGGGGAAAGCACTAGACCAGCGGTAGTCAAAAATGATTAAAAACTACCCAAAACAAAACAAAAAAATGAAAAGACAAGACGTTAGAACAGAGGTTGAAAATAATATGCAAAGTGTTCTAATGCCGTGATATGACTCAGTTGTTCAGTCTTGTCTTGAATACACTGCTCAGGCCAAGTCAACACATCTTAAAATAGATACATAGCAGAAGAAATAACAGGGCCCATAGACTTGCGGTGAAAATTATTAGAGAGATGAAGAGACTTCTGTATGAAGAGAGATTGAAAAAGTTAGCACCATTTAACTCAGACGAGTGACAAGTAATGGTGAACATGCTAGAGATATACAACACAGCAACTGTTTACGGCAGATAAATCCAATACTACTAATTGTTGTTTTGATAAGTCAGCAGAACAGACAGTGTATGGGACTGGAAAGGTAACTTTTTTACAATCAATAAAAGGAACCACATTTCACATAAGATCTTGGTTTTTGTGAAACTGCCACAAATTTACACTGAAGCCTAGACTTTAATAGGATTTGGAAGAAGATTTGCCACTTATGGTAGATAATAAAAGCATCAATATTCACATTGGATAAGCAACAATACACATCTGGACATCAACCCTAATGATTTAGGGCACACAAAAACTGCCAACTGGCACTGTCTATGAAAATCTTTCCTTTGGTGCTCACCGTACCACACCTTAGCAGAAACTTTCTACTGAAAAATTTGAAAATTAATGACATGAGGTAAGGCATAATAGTGCTTGTAAGTGTGAGTTCGTATCACACCTCCAGCCTGTGTTCCTAGGCTGGAGTTTTATTATTACACTTATTTCTCCAGAGCATTTCAGTATAAATATTCAAAGGTTCTCCTTGCCACACTTCTACCCAATATATTTAACATATGGTTTCCATGTCTTTTTCAATGACACCATGCTCTTGTAATCTGGCAGGAAAATGTGGAGAGGAAGCTACTTTGGGGGTCAGGACATAACAAACTTATGTAAAGACATAAAAAACTATTTTACAGTGCCTTTTGACTCCTTATCCTTCCATCTTTCCAGGGGACACTGCTTTTATAATGAAAATACAGATCAGATTTATGTTCAAGTACAATCCACCTATGTGGAGTTTATTTTTATCCTTGGGGGGAAAAAAAAAGGAATAAAGCAAATGGGGTCATTAAAAGAAGGCAGCTGTTGTAAAGGAAGGGCTACAGAAATCTACAGTCCAGTACACAGAAAAAACAAGGTTGCCTGTTACAACACTGCTGCAAGCCCATTTGGCACAGATTCGCTTAGGGGGTGGAAATGTGAGTATAAATATAAAACAGAGAAAATTCTTCACTTGCCCATCCATGTAGCTTTTGCTCTTTCTGCTCTTCTCCTCAGTCTTTGCTGTCCTCTATACCCATATCTTTGCGGGTGTAAAGTATACATAGTTTTTCTCCCTAGGGATTCTGGTGATCAGCAAAATGATCAAGGATGCCTGGTGTGACCGTCAACAGTGTGATCACACTGTGCTCTGAAGACACAGCAGCCAGTGCTGTTTGTTCAGGCAGTGCCCTGATGAATGGAGTTGGCAGAGACATCATTCCCCAATGCCCCCTTTTTTTTTTTCCACAGAACAAACAACAACAAATCCATGGCCACAGAGCTTTAAAAGGAAAAAACCCTGCAGGGTCCTTTATACATTTCTATTAGAGTGCATGGGAATCCTTCAATTTCCTAGAACACAGCTATAAACAGAGAAACATAAAGATGATGATATGACACCTGTATTAATTTTAAATATGAAAGCAAAGCAAATGTCATGCCGTGATAAATCTCATTAAATAATGTAAAACTAAATGTTAATTATAGTTGTCTGTAAAATTGCTTGTATGTAATCACCATAAACTGTCTCATGAGTGGTGTGGTTGGTGACTAATGACCACAAACACGGAGCAAGTATATACCTTCAAACCTCTCAAGCTGCACAGCTATTGCAAAAAGCACTCACTCCTTGTTAGGTTTCTATACTATAATACAAGGCAGTCAGTGTGAGTTTATAGAAGTTTTATATGTGGTTATGATAAAAGAATCAACCTAAGAAAGTGCATATGGTGTTATCTTTCTCATACAGAGATTCAGTTTTATGAGACTCTCAAAAATGTGCTATGCAGACTGCAAAATGCTCTTTGTTTTTACATACTGCGCCAATATAAAACACATTCTCCATTATCATTAACAAAAACTATTATTTTATGTAGTAAAAATAATGGTGAAAACGCAGGAAGGACCAGGCTCTGCTGCTCCTTAATCTTTGGCTCATTTGCAATTGTCAGGGCATGAAGTGCCAAAAAAGTACAGAGACTTGTTCCCTATCAAGTAACTTGCTATCAATGAGGCAAAGAAAAGTTTCCTAACTGATCATGTTCAGCTGAATAGCATGACTTGGGGGTATGGTATTTCCTGCTGCTGAGCTGCCCAAGGATCAGTCTGTCCTAAGGAGGTGATTAAGGATAACCATGGTTGAACCCAATATACCTCAAGATTAAGCCAGGGATCCCACTAATGCTTCCAAAGCTGCTGAAAGATGAAGAATCATACTTACTCATCTAGCTCTTCCTCTTCAGCTTTAGAGGTATCTGCATAGAGGTATTTGCTCATATCCACTGGTCTGATGTTCTTCCTTTTTGCAGGTTGTGGAGGAGAATCTCTTACAGTTACAAAAGTTTCAGGCTCAGGATCTGGCTCATCAAATGGGTTCAGGTACTCTGGGGCATCTTCATCCTTGAAGGGATTGTAATTGTCAGCATAGAAACTTTCTTCTGGCTTTGAAGATGAAGCTATTTCAGCGTCTGGTTCTACCAAATAACAAAAAATCATTAAACAGATTTAACATAGAAAAAATCTGAAACCATTTTACCAGATCTCTATATTTTGAAGGTTTATGAAAAGGTCTGCTTCTTAACTCTCAATACATAAAGTCCTAACCTTAGATGAATTTTCACAGTTTATTTACAGAATAACCTTGTTTATTCAAAAACAGGTCCTTCAAAAGTGCATTTCATCTAGAGTATACTGAATAGGTTTCATTTTCTCACTTACTAAAGGTCTTTCAACCTAATTAGTTATTAGTTTTCTTATTTGTCATATAAATGGTATCACAACAGATTTTAAAACATTTTCCCAAGCTATTAGCCAATTTGTATCCTAATAAAATGTTCTTAATTTGAGCTTTTAGTAAAGAAAAAAGATATCCTGTATTTTATAATAAAATTATTTTTACTGGATATTAAAAATGGTGATAGTAAGTAGGTGGTCTTTTAATTTCTTAAAATGACTGAACTAAAAATCAGTTATTAGGTAGACCAGTAATTACATTTCAAAACATATTGTCACTGCTAACTGCTCCTGGTAACAATACATAGTCTCACAGTAAAAATGAATTTAAATTAACCCTAAAGAGACAGATAATCAAATTATTCATCTATTACTTGGGCTGTGCAACAAAAAGCTATTAGCAACCTGGAGATACATGCAGTTCTTCAGGGTAACAGAAGCTACAGAAAGAACATTACACAAAAGTGAATGGCTGCTGGATATTGAATAATACAAATCCCCATACAGCAATACAACATTTCTTACAAAGCCACTTAATAATGTTAATCTTACTCTTCCTGCAGCATTAAATGATCAGAAGCTCAGTTCAATATTGGATTTGATGTACTTTCAAAATCTATACAAAAAGGAACTTCAATGTAGTGTCATTAAAAACTAATTTTCAATAACCACTCACACGTTATTATTAAGGAAAAGTGTTTTTTTTTCAGATGTATGGTTACTAAATTGAACAAAGCATACCTTTTAGCTTTAAAAGAAAAACTCTAAAAGTTATTTGTAGCAAGACTCTAAAAAATAAAAAGATGGAGTTCCAAGTGTGTTTATCACTAAACATACATTCGGAAGACAAAATCACTAGTCATACAACTAACAAAGGGAAGGGGCAGCAAAAGAAACGGCACTGTCATTACTTGGTTTTGGATGGATGATGTACTGAAGTTGCTAATACTGGTGAACTGCTAGAAAACATAAGTGTTCTCTACTCTGCCAGTAAACTTGCAGTTCACCCTGTCTCCAGCCATTAGCACAACCCAAGGTGACAGAAAGCCCTACCCCACACAGTGTGACTGACTATGATCTACAGTTGGAACAAGAGCCACTCCTAGTTGGACAGGAATATGGTCCCCAGATGCAGGTAGCAGCTTCACCCATCTATGCATTGGAGTACTCACCAGTCACTACACCAGGGCACAGGCTTGGAGCAGGAAAGGGTTTAGTCCATCTCAGAACAACTGAAACCTACCAAGGACTGGAAAGATTTCATTTTAGGAAGAACCTCACATTTCTAGTGCTCTTCCTGGCTTTTCACATTTGAATCTGAAAACTATGTTATCATATTGCCTTCTACACTATTTCTAAGGGTCTGTTTCTGAAGTGATGGATCACTTATCTATAGTCAGAAAGTAGAAATCAAATGGGTTTGGCTGGAATAACAGAATAAATTCATCAAAATCTTACTTAAGCCCAATGTGGGCCCTCAGGAGATAAATCATTCATCTGAGATTGAGGGTGAGTTCAGCTGGGTGAAACAAAATAAAATTGTACTTTGCCAGACAATACTGCAGGTTTTAACTAGTATACACACTTACAACTACACACAGTGCTTGTGCCTGTGGGATTTCCCTATGGTGATTATTCAGAAAATTACTTTAAAAAATTCCTTTAATTCCAGGTGAGGTTTGCAGTTTCTTATTCCCTCAGCAATCTGGTCCAACTTAGCATTAAAGAAGCAACATATACAGTACTCATCTATCTCTTATGTATCTCATAAGTTCTTATATTTAACTTCAATTTCAGAGCGCAGCTAACACTGTTTCAAGTCAAAAACTGGAGTGAAAAGGCGACTGAGAAGTGTAAACCAGACACTGCACTGAAATGGGATGAGACAAAGGTAAAGTGAGATCACAAGAAGTTATTATTATGCTTAATGGTCAGTCTTTACACTACCAAAATGTGTTCTAAAAAGAATTAATTAATCAAAATCCTTGTGACTATCAGTAAAAACCCTAAATAATCAGGGTTGCAATAATAGTTTTAGCTAAACCTAAAGAAGAGGTTCTGTTACTGTTTAGACTGGTTAAGCCTCACCTGAATGTCATAAAGCAACATTTCAGCTGTGTCTTAGGAGACGGACATATAGACAAACTACTGCAGGATAAATCAAGGTGTGTATTTGCAGTATGTCAGCTGTAGTGTACGTGTTCACTCCTACCCTAGAGTGAATACAACATGCTCATCCCTTAATAAAAGGGAATAAACTACTGGGCACTTATCCTGGTGGTTACTGCACAGTAGGCGATGCATATTAAGCTCACACCCTAGTTTATGTGTCGTGATTTGTTCATAAGCCCGCATCCTTATAAGAAAGATATTTCTGAGAAAGCCACAATAAAATAATATTAAAGGTCTACAGTTTAACAGACAAGGGAAAAGAAATCATTTAAGGCAGAAATTCTTAAAACTATGATCAAATCAAGCAGGAAGCCTTTGACAGTATTATAGATGAAATACATCAGAGCAGAGCTCCGGTCTCTACTGGAACTAATTTTTTTAATTGCAGTTCTCTACACTGATATTAAAAAAAAAAAAAAAAAAAAAAGACGCTAGCAGTTTGGCACTCCAAGGGTCAAACACACAATCATTTTCCATGATTAAGTAATAAAGCCACAGGGGTAGGAGTGACAAGAGGAGGGGTAGAAGTATTACTACAGCAGAAGCACCAGCTGCTCTTGTGCCAGATTCTGGAAACATTGCTTGCCCTAACTCCACTGAGAAAGACTGCTCGTGATAGTAATCACTCTGGCAGTACCCATCTGCACAATCAGCCTTCTAGTTCCCCGAGGATCTCCAAAAATCACTCTTGCCCTTCAACCCACTTGCCTTTTGTAACACAAACATATTGTAACACATCATTAAAACCAAACAAAACCCCCACCAAAACATTACACATACTACTTTCCCCTTGGCAGAGGATGAAAGAACAAGCCACTTGTGAAAGATACATAGTTATGCCATTTACTGCACTACTGGCAGGCACACAGTCACAATGGTGATGTGAGCAGCGTAACAAACAGCACAAAATAAAAATGTAACTTCCCAGTACTTCTAGAAAGCATAATGACTGGCATCCCTGTAAACCACTGATGATTTTCTATCACTTTTATTAATACTCACACCAGCAACACATTACATTTCATTAAGAAATATAAGGAGAAGGGATGGAGCAATCGTTTTCCTCTATATTGGTTCTTGTACTGCTCTCCTTAGGACTATCCTAGAAGGATTCTGGGGTTTGGTACCACATTGTAGCACTGTTTTCATTTGCAGTGTAACGCATGCTGCAGAGAGCTCAGAAGTCTAAACACAAGGTAAAGAAACATACTGGTAAAGTAAATGCTGTTTTAAATGAAAGGGGGAGGCAGTGCCAGCAAATAGTTACCCTCATGTCTCAGGTGTGTTGCAGGAAACTTGTATTGGTCATATGCAACTTCAAAATTTGCATTCCCCACCTAACTAAAAAAACATCTGGAGCGCTGAAAGTATGTTGTTGCTTTCTATTTGCATTTGTTGTATATGTTGACTTTCCCAAGTAAAGTATTTTGCACAAAAATTAACTGATTTTAGAGTTCTGTTGTAACATGACTAAAAGAAAATCCAAAAGCCAGTCCTCATATGATCATCTACATATTGTCTAGTATAAAGCTGTAGAGACATACTGTTGAAAGAGATAATTTTTGATTTGCCAGATTTCTAATGTCTAGCTGACCTACTAGATAAGAGGGAATAAGCCTCAATTTGACATGTCAACCAAGAAACACAGGTGAAGATTTTTTTGAGGTGTTGTTCATATGCACATTCACTCCACTGTGCGTATAAGATCATTTACACTAAGGACTTTTTAAACCACAGGAGCATCCAGAGACAGCTTGCTGATGACCCTCTGCCATGCACTGCACCCACAGTGTGCACATGGATGCTGGGAGCACTCACGCCTTTAGTTTCTCTCCATCCCGCATTCCCAGGGTGATTATGGGATTAGGAAGATAGAGGGAAAGTAGCTGGTTTGTGAACAGGCACAAGAAATATCTGTCTAGGAAACAAATATCTACTGGCAAGTAATCCTCCTTTCTCTTTGAGTGACTGTCAATACATACATAGTCATACCCTGGGTGGCTCTAAGCACTCTCTCACTAAGCACACAGGTTACAGGCTTGATAGGAATATGCCTGGAATATCTCTGCCAACTGGCATATCATGCCTCCTAGCGTCTGAAGGCAAAGTACTCAGGAAAGGAGGCTCCAGATGGCTGCTCTGTGTATCTTGGAAAAATTAAGTAACAAATTCTATGGAAAGACTCTGAACTTTCACAAAGTCTAAATTCAAGATTTTTGCCTTGTCCAGATAAAAAGATAAAGCAGATTAACATGTAATGAATAGAAAAATACCTCATCCCCACACATATAAAAGGTTAATCTCTTGATTTAAGCAGATCACAAGACAAGTGAAACAGGTAACGTGACTCTTTAAGGCTGTAGTAAAAAGTCTGCCTTAAACTCCTGAACCTCTGTCATGCTCCCAAGCTCCTGGGGTGGCCACCAAAAAGGTCACATTCACTTAATGATGCAAAAGCAAACAAGCAGGCATAAATCTCAAAGAGTTTCCTAAAAACAGATGGCAGCAATGAAAGTTCCACTGAGGTCTCAGAGTAGAAGAAATGCCCTAAACCATAAGGGAATATACCTGTGGCCAAATGGGAAACAAACAGGGCAGCCTTCAGCAGTAGAGCAACAGGGTAAGAATAGCCTCAATATTGTGTAGCTTCAAAATGTAGTCCAACAGAAAGGGAAATCTCCCAAAAATGGTAAAGTCTAGGTGCACCCCATGTAGCAATACTGATCCAATTAGCCGTAGACATACGTAGCAGATTCCTGCTGAACTTACAAATCTTAATTGATTTGTCTCAGCACCTTTTTTCCACCTCAGCTTTCTGTGAAGGAAGAGGACTGGAGGAAAGACGCATGTCAAGAAGGCCAAGCAAGGGAAGATGAACACAACCAGTGCCCATTATAGGGAGAAGGCAGCTCTGGAGTGGAAGAGCCAGCACTTCTCAGAGGTGCCTGAGGTGACTAGAAGAATTCCTGGGGAGCCACTAATGATAAAGTAAAAGCTTTAAAAATGCCACATCAGATGTCCCACTCTTAGTCTGAGAGCCTGAAATGCCTCGGATCTTCCACTTGGTTCAGTGCGCCAGGAAGACATACTCCTGTCACATGAACCTGACAGAAGCTCCATCCCTCCCAAATAAAAACACCTTATGACACAGTAGGAAGAATTTAGTGACACCCTGTTTATCAAAATCACTGTCATGTTGTTGTACATTGACTGCTGGATGATGGTGACAATGTGTGGGAGGAATATTTGGTACACACACACCCAAAACTCAGCATTGCTGCCCACAGCCGTAGAGATAGGATTTCTTTGGGGACCCAAGAGTCTGAGCCCTGAGACTGTCCAAGTACACAGAACAGACCCAGAGGAACGAAGTGTCCATGACTGTGACTGAAGATAGCAGTAAAGGCTAGATGCTACCAAAGGGACCAGAATCAACTGAAAAAATGTGCCCCACATATATTGGGAGTCTTCTGGAAACATAAGCATGCTGGGGCCTTGGATGCAGGCTGCTCATAGGCAACTTGACATGAGGCATCAAGCTACTCCAGCAGTAAAAAACACCACCAGTTTCTAACTCCCTGTCCCTGAGATGAGAGGGAACCAATTCTTAATCCCTATATTTTGTGGTCAGAAGACCTGCTGCTTTCTGCCAGTGCAGGTTCTCTCTGGAAAGGAAAGAAAAGCTGGGTTTGGAAAACAGCAGTTTACATAGGATGGGACTTGTACAGCTATCTGCAAGAAGAGAGCTCTTCTTTCTAGAGCAGAGAAGGAAGAAAGGAATATAGGCAGAGTCTCTTAGAGCAAGTTGTGTACGGACAACTAGAATAGGTGTTTTATATCCCTGGTTATTTTGCCTCCTTCCATGATCCTGAGGAACAGACAGGAAACGAAGCCAAAGATCCAGACACCAGAACCTAATCCATATATACTGGTATCCACAAAGCTGAAACAACTCACTTCTGCAGCTCTAGAAACACCTGACAGCTTCATAGGAGGGAAAAGGGACCTGGGATAGTAGCTGTATGGCTTCAATGGCCAAATATAGAAGACTGCAATGTCCCTGTTTGAGAAATACAAGCTGCGAGACTACACCACAGCCAAAGTATGACAGGACTTAGATCACCACCCACATTGGCCTCTGTGGACACAGAACGCAGAAAAGCCATGTTGTGAGTAAACATTCAGCTTGTCCAGAGAAAGAGAGTAACCACAGGTGGAAACTGCAGCTCAGAAATTAATCTTCATTAGACCTGGCATTAGAAATCCCATGGCTGTACCCTGGGCTGCCCCTGCTCAGTGTGGTTCTTTTCCACAGCCATTACAGAGCGGCTCCTGGGGTTTGGTCAAAGGTGGCAAATGCTCCTTGGTATCTTCTGTGGTAAGAAAAGTCTTGGAGCTTTGAACAGGAAAGGTTGAGTACCGCTTCAAACTTGGGAATTAACTATGGATTGGCATTTTGAGCAGCTGCAAACTAAGAAAGTCATACACCTTTTTTTTTGATGGCAGCAGATGGAAGCCTGCATATCTGGACATGGAGTTGAGGACAGCAGAGATGCCTGCTGTCTTGGTGCTCCTTTCTGGCCTTATGGCTGAAGTCTTATCAGATTAAAAACTTACAGGGGTTGTATTTCTCACTCAAACAGAACAAGAATGGGCATGTTGGTCTGGAAAGGGGATTAACACCTACCACGTGGTGCAAGATGTGACGCCAGAAGGCTTAACTGAGGAAGCCATAAAAGCAAAAAAAGAAGAATGATACAATTAAATTATAATAATGAAGATTAATGCTAACCAAAACCAGCTGTGATGCAGTGAAGATTGCAGTGAAGGAAGTTCTGATATAAACCAGCATCCACATGGGACAGAGGTGCTTGACAGTGTGTGTTGCTCATGTATACCACATGAGTTGAGTACTAGTAATATGCCTGATAGGTCTAAAAGTCTCTGGTTCAACTCTCAGCTGGTAGCCCCCAGTGGCAAATACACATAAGGATATGACTCAGGGGATAAATCCATTTTCCAGTGGCAACTGGATCACTGCTATTGCTATCTCAATACTCCATGCAATAATTGATTTTAATCAAAATAACATTTTTCATTTGTAGTCCTACAAAAAAAAAAATCATGTTTCATTAAGCATTTGCAATTAATGATGAATTACATAATACAAATCTATTACCTTCTACATCAGGGTCTCCAAATGGATTTAATTCTGCTGTGTCAGGATCACCAAAAGGGTTCGTACAAGAGTTGGCCAGGTCTTGCTCCTCTTCGTCCAGAAAATTAAGTTTATTGATAAGCTCTAGAAACAAGTTGAAATATTGTTTTAATATAGATACAAACTGTATATCTAACATATTTCAAGCTCAAAAAATCACTGTATCAACAGTCCCTCGAAACACTGCACCAGGATACGGCATGAACCGCACAACTAAGGTAACGCACTTCAGTGTACACCAACAAAGGAGAAAAAAAAAAAGTGAAATGAATGAAACTTCTCTTTGCTGATCAGAACAGTATGTAGCAGAAATGACTACTAAGAAAACCTTCTATTATCTTCATTAAATAAATGTTGCAGAACATCTAACAAGCTAAATACAGCAATTTCTTCGGTTGTTCATATACATGTTAACTATCAGCAGGAAATGTTAAGTTTTGGATGTAACATGCACGTAAAATCAGAGGGGACATTTTGTTAAGTTAGAGAGGTCAAGTATTATAGACTGCACAACTAATGTTTTAGGCTTGGAGTCTGGAGCGGGGGGGCTTGTAATTTTTTTTCTTTCTTGTTCATTATCAGATGACAACGGAGCTGTAGAGGACATAAGCTCTTTTCTATAGTGTTGTTACCTGTTGGATGCACTACAAATTACTGAGAGTCATGCTGGGTGGAAGCACAGAGATAAAACTGACAGCTGAATACAAGCAGGAGTCAAAAGGTAACAGGTCACAGTAAATACAGATAATCAGAAACAGAAAGAAGGAGGAAAGCTCATAGACCTTCAGAGGAACTGGCTGATTTAGCTGAAGGCATATTTGCTCGCTTTATGCAGTCATCTTGATCTTCATCTAAGCTGCTCAGAGCATTCAACTGGTTTACAATTTCTGTAAATAGAAGCCAGTCAAGACAAACGTAAGGCAAGGGCATTTAATGAAACAGAAGTGGAATGAACACTGTTACTAGAAAGAGAGAGAGACGGTAAAAGAGAAGACAGAGTTAATTAAAAGAATACATTTAGAACGACTCCTTACAATGATATATACCTACAGCAAAGCACCTGTGTAGGTCCTTCAGCAATAATTTAACAAGAAACCCAGTTAACAGACATAAACAAAACCTTGCCAGATTCCTGGTGTCAGCAACAGTAATTAGTTTTATGAGGATGAGTACACACATCAGTTCAAAACTTGGATGTACTAGATATCGTGAAGAAAACCTGAATTTTAAACCATTGTCAATCAACACAAAACAGCCCCAGAACAATTTACCTCCCTCCCAAACCGTTAAAGCTACAGAAAACCAATACGTAGACATACATTTTATATAGTTTATTTATTTATACACACACACTCTGATTCTTTAACATTTACAATCAGTCACCATTAAATTCTGACCTACAACAAGTTGAATTTATCTAATAGTTCTAAAAGATATGATCAGCGTTGTGCTATGAGAATGCATACTGAATGTATATATTGGTTGAATTTACTACTGTAATGCTATGCAAGTAACACCCTACTGTTTGGTAAAATCCTATTTCACCTTCTATCCATAGTGGAGAGCTCTGAATTGCCATGAACTAATAATTTTGAAAATGTACTAATGTTTAATTCTAGCCAAGACATTGATGCCTCCATAATTCTGGAAGGAAAGAAAGAAACAAAAACCAGCTAGGTCTTAGTGGCTTCTGCCCCACGGGGAAAAATTCCTCTCTGATCCCCTGCTAAAGCAGTCCTATCCATAGCATCTGATAAATGCAATTTCTGTAGTAATGGGGATTGAGCCTGGGGCATCTCTGAAAGACCTCAAGCATAGGTTTCTGTGGAGAGGGGACAGCCTTCCTCATCCTTCCAGCTGACAAACAGGCAGGAGAAACCTGTGCAGGAGAGATGATCCTGCTTGTTGAATATCATTGCCCCTCTGACAGGTTTTTTCATCTCCTGTCTTTCCCCAATGAAATAAATAGATGTCTTCTGGTGTCACCAGTGAAGTTAAAGCTACAGAGGTGCCTTTACTGCACACTTCTCATGCCAATCATTCTTGGATTTCCTTTAAACTTCAATTTCTTGTGTACACAAGAAGTTACTTCTTTATAAAGCTTTTAGTTTGCTGCTGTTTTGAACTTGACTTTTTCTCATATGGCTTTTGTTTGGGAAAGCAAACATTTGTCACTGACTCTCATACAGCAATCTTCGTCCTATGAACTAGTTACAAGGAGCAAGATATCGGACTGAGGTGAAAATTGAGTAGTATTGTGACTGTCCTAACTCATGTTGGTGTCCACAGCCACCCAGAACTTCCTAGCATAGGGGACTCATGGTTTTTCACAGGGCAACACCGTCATCAGTCGACACACTGACACAACTCTTAATTTCATGGCTTCACAGACAGCATAAAGAACCTGAAACAAAAAGCAGAGTCCTGAACCTGAAAATATTTCAGTCATATGGTTAAAAATTTCTTTTCCAAATTTAAACTGTGTTGCAAAGATATGCCAATCTGCAAATTACCAAGTGAAATGATCTATTCTGCCAATATCTATTGGACAAAATCGATGCTGACAATGACAAAGCCACAGCAGAATTCCTCTTAACGGCACCTCCAAACTGTTCTTGACCTTAAAGCAAAAATCTACTTAGATGGGATTACATTTATATCTATCTACACAGAGTTAATTTCACCATCCTCACTTCCTTATTTAGAATACTGTCCTAAAAAATAACACCAAAACTGCCCCAAAACTCTTAACTTTCTCATTATAAAACCATATATACACCTTAGAGATCTGTACAGTATAATCTATCTTCTGGGAATTGTTAAGAATCAAGATACACAATGGAAAATACCTTGCTGTACTCAAATAAAACAGAGTTGACCTTATAAAACACTAGTACAAATGAATTACTAGTTTAAAACAGGCGGAGATGCTGACATGATTTACAATTTATTATGCCAGCATGTGGAAAAAAAACCCAAACAATTACAATTCTGTTTTTATTGTCAGAAAATAACAAATTAAGTTCAGAGCTTTAAAAAGAGGGAATTCTTTGATGTGGTCTGAATCACCTGGTCCCATCTGCCAACCTAAACACTCGTATGCGCTACAATGTTTCTCGTTACAATATTAAATGGTTTATGTCATATTTTGGAGTGTGGAAATGGTAGGTTGGAGATTTATGTCCCATATTATCTTTTATAAATCTCATTATCTACAAATGTATATTAGCTTGTTTTACAAGTATGTCATATAAATCACTGGGGGTTTTTTTCACTCTCCTCTCTTGCTCCTTTTTTTTTTAAGCAGCTTGGTGCTACTGACAAAGAAGATTAAAGGTATCAGAAGTTTACGTGGGAGGTATGGTTTTGCAAACGGCAAGAAAGGGTTACACATATTGCTCTCCAGAAGACTGCTCTTGAAATATACTGGGATTCAGACTCCTGCAATAGGCAGCACATGGGCATGTTGCTGAGTCCATGTGGCGCCCCAGGACAGTCACCGTGCTCCTGTGCAGATGGAGCAGGAGGCAACTATCAACTTCAGCATGAGGCTCTAAACATCAGTTAAAGCATTAAGAGAAGCCATGGATTTATTACTACCCTAAGTTTGTGAGTTATGAGCCACATTTCTTCAAGTACACTAGGATGCCTTGTCTTCAAGTGAAGACTAAGGATAGGATAATTCTGGGAGGTTTAAATTAATCTATATTAATAGCGTAGAAGCAAAATATTTGAAATGTTATTTCATGGCTACAAACATAATTTTCAAGTTCACATGAAACAGAAGAGTTAGGTGGAGATATAGCTTTCACACAAGAAAAATTTAAACAAGAAATATTGGGAAGGAAGGTGAAAAGTCTGAGATGGGGGAGATTTTTTTCAAAAATGAAAGTGACGCATTGAAGAGAAAACATCTTTCAGTCTGATCTTAAGCTCGCATGTTGACCACACCAAACTCCATAGTGCTTTTGAGGTAGGTCAGTATTGCGCCACTTATTTCATAGTTGAAGAAACAGAGGCACAGATACTTACCCAAAGTTAGGCAACACATCAAGGAAGAGAAGCAGCATTTCCTAACTCGCCTGCACCATCTAGAGCCCCATTCAGCAGGTCTCTTTTGTTCTCCTTGTGGTGGATATATTTATTCATCTATAAAACTGAACTTAGGGCCCAGTAAAAAAATTAATTATCTTTTGTACGTTGCAAAAAGCAAGTGTCTGTGATAAAGATTTGCAGCAACTCCTGTAGCTGTGGCTTGAGAATGACAACGTTTCAGTCATCAAGTCATCCAAGGTTTCTTTGAGAAGACCTTGAGTCAAAAGTAAGATAATAATCCCTTCTGCTTTACTACTTGCACTTTACTTTTTCAAAACTCGCTTACAAACATTAACCATGTAATACTCCCATCGTTCTTGTGAAGTAGTTATAGTCAGTAACCCCATTTTACAGTTGGGAAAACAGGCACACTGAGGCAAAGTGATTTGCCGCAGGGGACTCTGAGTCAGTGAAGGCATTCCAGCTCGCTCGGCTGCCAACACCCTAACATGGCAACGGATGAGAAAATGTTGGGAGCAGCAAGCTTTCAAAAGGGTTATGTAACTTCCTCAATTAACTTTATGGGACTCAGTGAACACAATTATTTTTGAAAGAAATTTTAGAAAGAGTACTTCATTACATCAGTTTTGTTCCGTTTCCTTCTTCCTATATTTCTTCCTGTTTTTCTACAATGATTCCTACCTCTTTCCCCCTTGGTTCCTCAGCTCTTCTTCCTGTGTTTTATTAGCTTTTGCATTCATTATATTTATTACAGGAGTCACTCCAACTGCCAATGAAATCGGTCTTGAACACATGTTGAAATAGATCCTTTACATTTTATTTATTAATGTTTACTTACTGCCCTATGTTTTATGTTCTCCCATTTGCTTGGGAAACTAAGTGCCCTCATTCTCCTTCAACATCCCTCTCATCCCTCTCCTTGTCTAATATGGGAAAAGTTAGCCAGGCTAATGAAGCAATTCAGTTGTTGTAGCTAATACAAGAAGAAAATGTCCAAGGCTGACCTTTCCTCCCTCAGGTTCCCTTAGTAATGCATCTACAAAAACCCCGACCGAACCCTCCCATCTGGCATCATTAGAAAGCAGTATCGGAACAGGCTGAACAATGAGCAGATATAGTGTAGTTCAGAAGTACTTATTGCTTCTGCCTTTCAAGTAGGTATTTTATTTTGCTTAGAACAGGTAATTTTGGCCTTTACAACAACAGATGGAAAAGCTGAAATGCCACTAGAAGAATTCAAGCTAGGACCTTGTGTTGCACATCAGACAGCTCACCCTTCCCCATTTATCTCCAGGGATGTTCACTACATAGCCAAAGGATAGTGGACAGACTAGACTAATCTACATTAGCTTTTTGCTTATTCAGGAATCATTTGTTGGCTTGTTTAGATGCTGAATGCTGCAAAAATCAATAAAGTTTAGGAGCAAGATCTGTTGCTTTTCAACTACTGTCCTGCACGTGGGTTTTCCGTAGCAGTCCTCAGTGCAGTAGCTAGGCATATCTTAATAAAACACATCTGCACAATAGTTTATATAGACTTTATGTATCCTCTCCTTTATGTGCCCTTGTCTTCTCTGTGATTATCGGATGGCCTGGTGAATATGTCGGTTTTGTTTGGTGTTCTGACATGAACCTGAATTATTCTGGTTACACTGGTAAAGGAGAGGAAGACCTTGCAGAATTATTTCAGTGTGACTAGACTGGTATTTCTCCACTCCATGACCAAGAATACATTATCTCTGTCTCTCAAATATTTCATTCTGGACTTTCCAATCTGGTCTGTGCCAGACACATACAGCGTAAGTAGAGCTTTGGTCACGGTACAAAATGTTTAATTGAATATGTAAAGCATGGAGAAAACATATTTGCATCCTTTCACAACACTAAATATAACTAAGTAATGACTGCTTCAGGCTGAACCTTTCGATTGCAACGAAAGCTCAAAAAGATTTAACTAATGTTTCATAACACTGAACCAACGTTCCTCAGGATTTTCAAGAACAGAGTTGATAATTCACTTCTCTGCTTGGGATGCTCTTCTCCACCTTAGAGAAGGATCCCATTATTTCAACAGACTTTTTTAAAGAGCACTGGCAGGCTTGAAGGCTGGCACCAGAAGTTAATTTGTCTTTTCCTGATTCTTTTACACTACGAGTTCCTACAGAACTCATCTGGAGCAGTACTACATAATGATCTCCACCAACAATTTAACATCATCACATCCTGAGCTGACCTGCATCGATTAGTTCAGCTATCCTGGACACACTAGCATTTTCATCAGTAAGCAATTCAAATGTAGTTATACTCTCTCACTTCAAACAACCTTACTATCAAATTCTGTTAAAGTCCTTTAACAGACTCCTGATTTCATTTCCGTGAGACACCCCCAGCCAAAAGGCAGAAGTATGCTGCCTGGAATTACCATGTTATTGAGCAGAACCTCAGCACCCACCCACAGCACATCTCATTTCGCAGTTATTCTCACAAACTGTCTTCATTATTTCACTTCAGCTCATCCTCTTGCCTTCTCGCTCACTGACCTTTTCCCTCCATCTTTTTACTCCTCTGTTCACACTGGTTCTTTGCTTCCCTAAAATGCTACCTACTTAGTGTATTCTCTCCTAAAAACAGGACACACACACACACATATATACAAATCGATGCTCTTAAATGCACAAATATTAAACTTCGTGGAGTTATGGATGGGTCCTTCTTCAGTCAAACTATCCTGAATTTTGTTTTGGTTTGGATTGTTTAAAATTAAATACAAATATAGCATAAGGATAAAATCCACAAAACACAGCTGGCAATTATCAAAGGGAACTATATTTTACCATCCACGTGGCAAAACCAACCTGTAATTTTTGCAGCCTTTTCCTCTTGATTCACTCTGTTTTCTTCATCTTCTTCATTGTCTTCCTCAAAATCATCTAGATTTCCAATATCAGCTTGTTTCATACTCATCAAGCTAGCCAGGCTTTGCATGTCTTCATCCCTAAATAACAAATTTCAAACCAGGCATTAAAATGCGGTCTGTTAATACCACATCTGATACTGCCCCATTATTAAAAATCCTTTAAATAATTTAATGCTTTCTTTTCTTCAGGGAGGTCTCTGATCTCAGATCCAATCTTGAATGTAGTGAAAGAACAAAATGAATACACTCATGTATATGAATTTCTGAAGGGAAAGTTTTCTATTAACAAAATTCTGAATGGTAAACACAGTCCTGCCATGCATTAAGAGTCAGTTTAACGACTGCTTGTCAAAATTTTAAACCAGCCCAGAAATGCTAGTAAACACTTATCTGGTCTCATTTGGTTAAAGTGAAAATGCTTGGTCAGACCTACTGTCCATATGCTGCATGTGACACTTATCACTACATTCATTCAGAACTCCTGACACTGTTACAGAAATTAAAATACCTTTTCTAAACATCTGAATTCATTAACAAGATAAAAAAAATTACATAGCAATGGCTAACTTCAATTCTTATTTGACTGTATCTCTCATATATATATTTTTCACATAACTGTACCTTTCATATCAAATATATGTTTGATGAAAAGATGACAGCAGGCAAAGATTCAGAGAAATGGATGTTCTACATTTGTTTCATAAAAATGCCAAGATTTTTGAAGTACATGATGTCATTCTTGAAGCAACAGCAGTCTTACCTCTTCTCTTTTAAAACCATTTCAATAGATTTATTGAGATGATTCATCAAATTTTTTGTAGGTCCTTACAATAAGACAGAATGGGGATTGCCTGGCTAGGGAGCACCTCTTGTGAAAACAGTCTGGGGGTCTTGGTGGAGAGCAACCTCAAGCAGAGCTGGTACCATGCCCTGGCAGCCAAAGGAGGCAAACAGCATCCTGAGACGCATTAAAACAGGATCACAAGCAGTAGAGTGAGGGAATTCATGACCCCCATTTACTTGGAGTTCATTGGACTGCCATCTAGGGTACTTCGTCCAGTGTTGGGTCCCACAGTACAGGAAAAGGTGTTGATAAACTGGAGCAAGGTCAGCAGAGGGCCACTGAGATGGCTGGGGACTGGAGCACTTGCCCTACAAAGAGAGGCTGAGGAAAATGGACTTCTTGAGCCTGGAGAAGAGATGGCTTCAGGAGGACCTAGCAGCCGCCTGCCAGCATCTACAAGGGCGTCCCTGAGAAGGCAATGGTGCAAGGCAGGAGGATGACAGACAGTGAACACAGATTGAAACCAGAGATGTTCTGATCTGATGTGAGAAAAAAGTTGGAACAGTCATCAACAAGTGGTGGGATGGGTTGCCCAGAGAGGTTGTGCACTCTCCATTTTTGGGGGTTTTCAAGCCCCAGTGGGATAAAGCCCAGAGCAAACTGGTCTGATCACACAGCTGACTGCTTTAAGCAGGAGGCTGGACTAGCCACCTCTACAGACCCCTTCCAACCTGAATTATTCTTCTTTGAAGTTGATCATGATAAAAACAAATGCACAGATTTTGTGCCTAACAATGCCAAGAAAACTATAAAATTATTTGGAAGATACTGCTTCCAGAAATAAAAATAACATACTAATCATGCCTCAAATCTGCACAGAAACACAGAGGCATTTAAGACAATTGATTAAACTCAGTGATTTAAAATACTGTCAAAATCAGAAGTTGTTTGGGGTAATCATTTGCTATTGGGTGCATTCAAAGTAATCAGCACTACAGAACTCACAGTTACATAGGACAACTAAGTACTTCTATAACATAAAAAGTATTAATAATAATAAATATAAAATAAATAACTATCAAGAAGTCAGAAAAACCTTTCTATTCATGCAAAATTCTCAAGGTTTCATTTTCCTGTTTTGACAACCAATAGGTTAAATCAACTCTTTAAGCACAGAGGAGAAAACATAGCACCCTATAGCGGCATTGATGGGCAGGGTCTTTTATGCACTGAAGACAAAAAGCTGAGAGCAGTTGGCACACAGATCTTGTACATCACCTGTTCATGTAAAGTTTAGAAATTAAAAGGTCTCCAAAGTACTATTCATTTTTATGGTCCTTTCTGTGTTCATAATTTATAATTTTTTTTTCTGTGTTTCAGAAATAAGATTATTTTTGATACTGCACAGCAACAGGCTGCAGTATTTTCTTTATAAAGTGCATAAAATAAAATTAGAAGTAGATCTCACTTTATGGAACTGCTACAGTTTGTAAGAAATGTAAATAAACCTTGCCCTAGCTACCTTTTCTTGCATGTTCATATATGTGACATCTGAAATTTCTCTCTTATTTTGACTAGTAGTAGAGTCTCTGTTTACACATACTGGAAACCAATGCTTTCACAAACAGCAGCTTATTTTTTTTTTCAGGTCGCTGGTCCAGGGCAATATTAAAGCCCTGTTGTTAACTTACAGTCTACCTGAGTTACAGTCTTCAGTCTGAAACCTATCGATTTCAATGGGAAAAAGGTGTACGTGATCCTAAATGGATCAGCTTTTACAAATTATGGCCTCAAAAAGCACTAAGAGCCTAGTATAGCTATTTACTGCATAGTTCATGGATGCTGGTTGTTCCAAAAAAATTAAGAAGTTATCAGATACTGACTTTTTTATTCCCATTTTCAGCTGCAATACCATGTTAAACCACAGTTAAATACTTCAAAATATCATTCTTATATAATAGGTCAAAATGTGGTTCACAACAGGTTAATCCGAGAAGGGAAACAGTAATAGTAATTAATAGTAATTAATGCATCTGTGGCTTTCAAAGCATGCAGACAAAAAGCCATTTTGTGTCAAAATATATGCCCTAACATGGCAGTATGGAAAGCCGTTCATGCAACAGTTTTGGGGCACTTGTATTGCAGTGGGCAATGTCTACAAGTGCATTCACAATACTGAAAGCTGGAAGTAAACTGTTAGCCTTTTGGGGGAAAGAGAAATTTTGAAA
Organism: Morus bassanus; assembly: GCA_031468815.1. NCBI lineage: Eukaryota > Metazoa > Chordata > Aves > Suliformes > Sulidae > Morus > Morus bassanus. The sequence goes on along the minus strand of CM062585.1, from coordinate 953,293 downwards.
AGAGGTAAAAGAACCACTAGAGCAGCAGTTTCCCCATCTGCCCCTTTTTGTTCTGCCGTTTGTATCAGAAACAGTGTGGCCAGCAGAACTAGGGAAGTGATCATCCCTCTGTACTCAGCACTGCTGAGGCTGCACTTCCAATACTGTGTTCAGTTTTGGGCCCCTCACTACAAGAAGGACATTGGGTTGCTGGAGCATGTCCAAAGGAGGGCAACGAAGCTGGTGAAGGGTCTGGAGAACAAGTCTGATGAAGAGCGGCTGAGGGAACTGGGGCTAATCTGCAGAAGAGGAGTCTGAGGGGAGACCTTATCACTCTCTACAACCACCTGAAAGGAGGTTGTAGCGAGGTGCCTGTCGGTCTCTTCTCCCAAGTAACAAGCGACAGGATGAGAGGAAATGGCCTCAAGTTGCACCACAGGATGTTTAGACTGGATATCAGAAAAAATTTCTTCACAGAAAGGATTATCAAGCTTTGGAACAGGCTGCCTAGGGAAGTGGTTGAGTCACCATCCCTGGAGGTATCTAAAAGACATGTAGATGTGGTGATTAGGGACATGGTTTAGTGGTGGACTTGGCAGTGCTAGGTTTACGTTTGGACTCGATGATCTTACTGGTCTTTTCCAACCTAAGTGGTTCTATAATTTTATGATTCTCACATTCCCATATTCTGGAGACAGAAAGGAAAAACAAAACAGAATGGGTGACAAACAATCCATTCTCCAGCCACAAGACGTTGTCAACATCTGACATCTTGAATCTGACAGAAATTGCAGGAGAGGTTACAGAATCTGCAAAAATAATCTGTATTGTCTGCCCTCCAAAGGCTGTTGAAGTAAGGGACAGAACCAGGTGAGTGAGTGGGGGGAGTAGTAATCAGTGCCCAAGTGAACTCTTTTCACACAATATTCTTGTGTTCAACCCAAAAATCTTACTTCTGACTCCACCCTCTCTCACCTTACAACTGGTTTTGTCCTTCTTTGATTCTTTGTGAAATATAAATAGGTGAAATAGAAATAAGTTATCCTTCCCACATTTCCCTTGCAGTCTGCTAAGGGTATTGTTGGATGAATACACACATGCATACAAACGTACACTCCTGCTGATTTCAAACCTGTAGATATTTTTAAGCTGCTGTTATTTAAAATGGTAGAGGACAAGCCATTTGTCTCTGAAGAACACAAGACTAAAATCAGAGTAAAAAACGACTTTTACTCACCTAAGAAACTAAGTATGGCAGGAATGATAGGTATGCTGAAGGATACTCTCAAATTCTGCCACTCTACACAGAAAAAGCTCTTTATCCAAAGAATTCTTTGAAAAACAACACAAAGCAGGCTATCTGGTTTAAAAAAAACAAACCAACAACTTACGTGGCTTTTCCTTCCCTCAGGAAAATACAAGACAAAGAGAACTGTAGTGTGGCAGATACCACTTTCTTAGACAAAGGCTTGAATTTTAACTTGACATCTGTCTGTGTAGGCATGGGGCTTGCATATTGCTTCATGTTGATGCTGCTGGTGGCAAGCGCTTTTCTGCGTCCAGAAGTAGATTCCTGAAAGCAAAGGAAAAACAAAAATAATGTGAAAGAGGTGCTGTTACACTAAAACCTGTGTGTGCATAAACCAAAACATATGCTTATTAAATCTCCCTCATTCTTTTTTCAAGTACACAGGCAGCAAGGATTGCTATGGTCCTTTCTAGAGAGAGAAAAACCCATTTCTTAAACTAGGTCAGCCACTAACGGTGGCTTTTTGAACATTTGTTTAGAGCAATGGAAAAAAAAAGGTTATTCATTGTGATTAGTGGTCTTCCATATGAGATCCTAAGTCTTTAAGGGCTCAAGCTTGTAGCAGCATCCACAGCACACATCTGTTTAAGCAAGGGGGAATAAATCTCCATTCCTTCTGGTAGCAATCTGGTCCAGTTTTGTCCAAACTTGGATAGTCCTGGACTAGGACTTCCAACCTAAGGAAGACATGGGTTTCAATTGTGCATATATTTCTTTATGCAATGGTATGAGACCATCAGGTGAATATGTTGAACTGCTATCTGTGTTCAGTGCTCAAATATAATGCCTGAATATTTTTCAAAGCAATGGTACTTCTCACTAGTGTTATACATGTACTATTAAGAGTGATAGATTTCTGAAGTTAAGGTTGACAATGCTACCAAAAATATTGATAAAAATTTTGCAAGGGAAAAAAAATAAAAAGCAAGAAAAGAGGAGGATAAAAGCCTAAGTTATATTTCAAGATAAAGGTGTTGCTCACCGTTTAGCAATTCAGACAAATTAATTTAAAATGCATCTACGAATCTACTCTCTTGTCCCATCTAATACCAGCATCAGCAGCAAAGGAACAATTATATGTAATAAAGCTCCAGTAACAAAAATAAAACAAAAAAGCCCTGTTGTTATCTCTTTTGAAAAATGTTCTCACAATAAGACTACATTTTACTGCAGTTGACAATTTATGTTGAATAAAGAATACTAATTCAACCAAAACATTCAAGCATTCTTTTTCAAAGTACTTGACATTTCTGCCCAGTAGAATAAGTCAGAATGTAATATGTCATCCCCAAAGAATACCTTGTTTAAAAAACTAGAGTTATCTGTCAGATTATGCACAGCAATATTATACAGAACTATTAGTGCATGTAGATACCTTATGAATGAATTTCAAAAATGCATCAAACACTTGAGAAGGATTTAGGCCCTCTCAGAAGAAATACTTAAGAATATGCAAATACTCTCAACTGAATCTAGTTGAACAGATGCGACTATCACAAACAATAAGAGTGCTCTTTCCCCAGCCGCGACTGTCAGTCAAAGAGTGAGATTAAGGTCCAAGGTTCTGACAATGTGTAAAATGGAAAGTATGATCAGGGAGTTCCAATTATTAGACAGATATGAACAAAAATAATCTGTTATTGCACTATATCTTTAGAATAACTAAACATTACAACTCATTATACCAAATGCAAGATTTACTGCGGCGCCTGTTCAGAAAGCAACATGAGAGACGTGGCACTTCTTTTTTGCATGTTCTTCAGCTAAATGGAGGGGAGCAGTTTGCATCTTAACAGCAACTTGTTTCATAAAGCTAAATTTTCAATATTCACATTATGGTGTGAAAATGGCGGTCAGGGTGAACAGAAAGGAAATTTGCTTAAACCTCTTCTAGTTACTTTTTAAAGTATCTTTAGTGAAAACTGGCATATATAATGTGGTGTGCAAATATTTATGCAGCTGGCATGGTAAAAACTACTTGCTAATTCTGCTGCGTGTGCTTTTCTGCCAAACAGAAAAGGAGCAACCAGAAATTACAAAGTAACTTGGTGCCACATGGAGAAGACAAGGGACAGCAGGTACAAGTTGCACTGGGAGAGGTTTCATGTCAACGTAAGAGGGAAATTTTTTGCAGTGAGAACAATCAATCACTGGAACAAACTCCCCAGAGATGTGGTAGAGTTCCCACAGCAGGAGATTTTCAAGCTGTGACTGAACGGGGTGCTAGATAAGGCATCTAGGTCCCACAAAAGGTTGGACCAGATGATCTTTCCAGGTTCCTTCCAGCTTGGGCTGTTTGATAGTTCTATGATTCTAACTTGAATATGCCCTCATCTGCAGTCAGGTCAAAGGAAGACATTCCACCCATGGCCTATAATGACTAGGAAACATTTGTCACACTTTGGACTTGACTCTTCTTTGAATTGGTTGGGATGAGCTTATACTTACAGACAAAAACCAATTATACCCTAGCAGGTTTTAAAATCGATATCATGGTATCAGTGTTATTCTTACTGGAATGATAATTAGCAATGTAACTTGAATATGTGGAAAGACTTTTCATTTGTTTACTATTCCCAAATTACACTATTAGGTTTTCTTTAAAAAAGAAAAAGTTTGGGGTTTTTTTTCCCCTCATTCTTAAAGAATATGGATGCCTGTTGTCATGTCCTCACTCCCCTTCATCAATGAAAACACCCAAAAAAAGATCAGGTGTATCTATACCCAGTGAGAAACAGGCATAGGGGACAAACCACGAACATGGGTACTTGCTTGCAGCCTTCTAGATGAACCTCTGATCAGCCATACCATGCCTGTATTCTGATGTACTCTTCACAGTTTGACTATGAAAATCACTTCCCAGCAGCTGTAAACATCCACAATTTAACAAGGACCTAGGTTATTTCCTTGTGTAGCTACCAATGCCTTCTCAGTGCTGGCTCACCCATTACACCCTGTGCTACAAAAGCAAAACACAGACCTCCCACAAGGCCCCTGCGAGGTATCACAGGGAACATAAATACGCTTCAGTGACTCCAAGAAACAGAAGGTGTATTTAGGGGCAGAGCTACTTTCTCTTGTTACAAACACACTGTCTTATCTGATAACATAACTGAGATGCATGTTGTCTTTATCAAGGTGATTTTACTAAAAAGGTCAAAGTGAACAAGCGAAGACAACTCAATGGTGAATCTGAAGTGAAGAGAAAGAATTAAACTTGCATAAAACTTGCAAGCATCCAAAAGCTGGACATGGACATCAAGGCACGAGAATTTTGGAATGATGTGAAATTACATTTTCATTTAATATCTATTTATTGTGTAAACAATCGTCTTGCCATTTGCAGCTTCAGATTATCGGAGTGAATAAGATAGGTGAGCCAGAAAGAGGTGAAGTTCTCCCAGTGAAGATCATCAGCAATTCCTTGTGAAATCTGCTGGAGTAAGCTGGTGTAGAGGAGGGAGACGAGTGCAGGCAGCTGTGTGCCAGTACTAAGGGGAGAAGCCAGCCATGTGCATGAAGATTCTCTTAGCACTAAATATCCTGAGGTGCTGTGAAGAATAAGACATACTTGGCAATCAGGTTCAGTCTTCCTGAGAAAGGAATTCATTTCATAATCTTTTTGTGGGTCAAAGACAGAAGCTGACTTTTGAGGGTCCAATTGCCTATAAAAATCCAATTTTGTAAATTTATCATATTAAAAAAAAGAAAAAAAACAAACAAAAATAGACAGTCTCTGATCTTTCAAGTTTTATTTTCCTTAACATGCAAGTTTAAGTACATCCTCCTACTCTCCCAGAAAATTAAGTGCATTAGAAGTGTTGCAATGTTTTCTCCTTTTAAACTTTATAGGCTTGGCCTTACATGGGTTTAGCTATGTAAGTAGAGGGAAGGGAATTTCTTTTTTGCTCCTGAAAAGGATATTCTTAAGTTGCTTAGGTCCATGACTGATTCCACAATGGATTGTATTCTACTCTGACATACAACCAACTTTTAAAAAATTGTTTTTAAATGTCAGAACATGCTAATAACCACTTCTTACAAAGTTTGTAACATTTTCTTCAAAAAAACCCTACATGCTTTGTATAATACAATCTGAGTTATCCCAGAACCACAGAGAAATTTTTGTGCAGAAGAATAAATCACTTTTAATCAGCAGAGACAAAATAATCCAAGAGAAATACCTATGAGTAGGGTATACAGGAACAGCTTCAGCAGTAGGATGGAATGAGTTACTTCAAACAGAAGCACACTTTGGTAGGAAATTAAATATATAACATACATTTACTATTAAAAGTCTGATCTAGTGTTACTTGTGTCTCATATAAGCACATGGAGTTGTGTGGAAGGTAAAGCAGGAATCCCAATGCAAATATTTTAATTGCACAACTATTCTGATTTTAACTATATAATCAAAGTTTAAAATGCACAAGGCTCAATTAACCCTCCAGGTATTTTACATACATGTGACTGTCAGAGTTGCCACATTGCGTTGTGATTGCCACCACATTGTGAAAGGGTGCATGGAAAAGTCAATTTTGAAATCACAAGAGGGAAATGATCCATGTGATAATAAACAGAGGTAACAAAATACTCTACAACATTTAACTATCAAGATGGAGTTCATTCCGTAAAAAGCAGTAATTCTGAAACTCTTTACTTCTTAAGAAAGGCAATGCATTATGCAAATAAAATAAACTATGATATTTTCAACACCACAGAAAGATAGAAGATAACCTACAATACTGGTAAAATACAAATACCTCTAGGTTATCTTCCAGTTCAAACATACTACTGTGTTTGAGAATGGGCACTGTTTGGTTCATAAGATAATATGTGGAATAGCGTTTAACAATCTTTATTATTTTTTCATGTTTGCTACTGTATAGTTCTAGGAAGAGAAGCAGCATACCAGAAAAAAAGGAATTCTTCTAGAAATCACCAATAAATAATAAAAAAAAAAAGAACTAGTTGGTATGTTAGCAGAAACTGCTGAAGCCTATCTTCTAACATAACAGAATAATGGCTGTGCTGGGTCGAGCAAAGGCTCTGAGAAACCTCTATATTATTTACAACGCATACTGTTTACAAAATGATCACGATAATTTACTTAAAGAAGAGTAGAAACCACACATAAACATACACAGCAATACTTCTCCAGAATACTCTCCTGTGTTGGGGAATTTCTGCTTTTGTATTCAACACTTCTATGACCTTCTCTTGCAAACAGCTCCATCCCCCTTGACACACTCCTCCTATTACTCTCCTTAGTCCCTGAAATGCCTCTAGCATGCACCATATTTTGGGGAAATAACCCCATCTGTGCACTACACCAAGCTGTATCAGCTGTTCACAGCTGGGGAAGCAGCAGGAAGTGGTGTGTGCCTTGCTCTGCACTATGCCAACCGACTGGCTGATACTTGTGTATGCTGGCACTTTTTTAATATTTTGCCAGATTTCCCAATCTAGACTAAAAAAAAAAAAAAACAACCAAAAAACCCCCAACAAACAAACAACAAAAAAACACCAAGATCAAAGCTAGCAAAACAAAAACAATAACGTGGAGTACTTTGATTCCTGAATTCAAACAAAGAAATATGTAGAGCAAGCAATACTATGCAAATCAATAGAAGTTGCATTCCTTTTTAGTATAGAAGAGTGTTAGTAGCAATTAATTTAGGTAGTTCCCAATTTCTAAGCACACTGTATGTGTTTGTACAGACGTTAAAAACATTGTCATCTCATATACCAGCGGAGGTGTAATTTGCTGATGCCACTACTGCTGTGGCTGTTTCTAATCAACTTCTGGCCTTTAACATGGCATCAGGACCCACAGTTTAGGAGCTAGCGGGGATATGTGAATGCAATATGCAAGTCAACAGGAACCTACCCCAAAGAGACAAAATCCTGCTCTTTTTCAAGTTAATCAGAAGCCACATAGCTGCAAGTAGTGCAAAGCCAGGCAGGGATGAGCTCTCACTGCATGGGAGCACCTTGCACTCAGCTCTGTCAAAGCCAGAAGACCTATAGTACGTACATAGACATACACTGCAAACAGGGATTTAAATAGCTACAGATGGGTTTTCAAGGAGCAGTCTCCAACACTATCCCTCTACAGCATTTTAAGTTACTTCCACAAGCCCTCAAAACTACCACCATATTACAAATTTTCAGGGAGAGAAGGGAATGTTCACATTGGCCAAACAGCAGTCAGTTCAAATGAAACCAACGAAGCTTGATTTACTGTCACAGCTACAGGACCAGACTCACTTCTATAAATGTCTGTCTTTTCAATACTGCAACCATGCACCATTCTCTTCCACAATATTCATGACTCTGAGTGGTGTCAGACATTCCAAAGGTTACTATACAGTAAGTGCCACCCTTACATAAAGATCTGCCTAATGTAAAGTATCCACATAGCCTGATCTCTTTCTACAAGGAGAATGTGAAGCAATGCTATGGTGCACTAGCCTTTCCTAGGAATCATCCCTGTCTTTCCCTACTAAAGCAGACCTTTCACAGCAAAGAGGACTAAAATACTCTGACAAAGGAACTAAGACCAGATAATCTGTACCACACATGCAAAACAAACAGCCCACTTTTACTTGGAAGATGATGATCACAAATGACAGACAGCCAAGTCACACTATCAAACAGTGCCCAACTCTCTTCCAAATAAAGCAAGTCAGAAGATTAACACCTCCATATGAAAGGACTCAGACTCTTAGTTTAAAGGAGACCCAAATAATGCAGTAATGCAAACTTCATGCAGCCTTCTTTCCTTAAAAATGTATGTTTAATGACCTTGTGTTCTGTAATTAGCAACTGCCTGGTAAGTCTCCTTCAAGGTTAGTATAAGAAGTACAAATAAGTAAGAAACAGCTTTGTACTTTCTGTTAAACTGGCTCCACACTTCTAGAGTTACACAGAATCAAAATATTGGCTAGGTTTTGTTCACAGTGCACATTCCTCCAGGTTATTTGGGCTGGGGAAAGAGTCCGTCCCTAGAAAACAGTAGAATATATTTCACCTCTCCACACCTGAACTCAGCTTGCCTATACAGACCTTCAACCCCTGCTGCACTGCAGTCTTTAATCCCTGAGACTCAGCTGCCCTTTTTTCGATACACACATATTGAGAAAACAGAGTAAAATCTTTCCATTCAGCAGAAACTAGATCCAAAAGTACTGTACTTCTTAATTATTTAGGTACTAAATGGTCCCTCTCCCTCTCTAATAGAAATATATTAAGTGATGCGTCAGCACTGTACAAACATCATCCAAAAAAAGACTTAACTGAGGAAGACAACAAGTTTCCTAACTGGATATTGTTATTTTGTCAAAAGAAACAATGAGTTCTGACTATCTTTCTCCCAGAAAAGGAAGACCTACAGTGTAATATTTTTAGAGGCTACCTTTTCACGTTTTATAAAAGCAAAAGCTAAAAACCCCACAAAGATATGCAGATTTTAAAGAGAAGCATTCTGCTGCACACTTGGGCATAAAATAATTAGACAACGCAATTTTTCTAGCTGTAAAAACCCACTGAGAGGAACAAGTTTTGATAATTTCACTCTCCTTTTGCTTTAGAATTAAATGGAGAATATTTTGAAGGAAAGCTGTCCTCTGGCACAAACCCCACCGCCCCTACAGCCACCACACACCACAAGAGAGGAAATCGGAAAGTTCCCCCTCTCCCGACGCTGGATGCCAGCCCCGCCAGCTGAGTTGCAAGCGCCATCTTGCTTAGATGAAAAGATCACTGCTTCACCAGCAGAGCAAAATGGATCACTACAGAATTTAATTTGTGAGAGTATACAGCAATTAAATGCTAAAATAGACAAGCTACAGGGAGCTCTCTCAACTGGAGAGAGTAAATTAGAAACTATGTCAGTTAAAATAATTTAGACAGTCAGATGGGAGATTTGAAGGACCGAATGTAAGCAGCACAATCTGTGCTGAAAACTTGTTTAAAAAGCAAATAATGGTTCAAGGTATCCAGAACATTATTAAGAATTATGATGCATTTGAATGAAGAATTTAATGTTTAAAAAATACTGCACACACCTGAAAAGTCTGAGCCCTAGGCATGAGGACTGGGAAGGAAATTAAAAATATATGTGTTGAAACAGCTACACTTAATTTTATTTTATATATTTATTTATTTATTTGTGATGGTCACAAAGTGATCATTGTCATTGCCAGATTGGGTCAAATTATTTATCATATTGGTAATATCTTAGGTTTAGGCTAAAAGGCCACTTCAAAAACACTAATGTGATGGTTTTTATAGCACATGAAGATTAATGAATCATTATATTGGAATCATAACACACTGTTTCTTACTCAGCACCAGTGGAGACAATACTTTCAGTAAGCAAAAAGAGAATACTTTATCCTACTACAGCTACTGTCTTCTTATGGTCTGCTTGTAGGACAGCCCCATGAGATTTCACCAGCCCCCTGAGAAGCTGAGGGATGTAGTGAATAATTCTTTCTGATGAAAAATCATACCTGTGGGTGTGTTCAAATAACCTGCTGTGGGTAACAACAGACCATTCATCTTCACAGACTAATCCTTTCCATTCACAGTCTCTGGAAATCTCCAAAGATTAACATCAGATAGGAAGTTTAGAAAGTTAAATGATACCTAATAAACTGAGGTAATTCATATACACTATGCAAACTACCACCAAGAAAATTTGGAGGTCCTCTTTTTCTAACAAAAATACTACTAAGCTTCTTGGACAACTACTGGACAGATGGCAAAGAATGTACATGACCAAAATTTTAGTCAAGCAATTTATTAGTAGAGCATGTGTATGAGACATGCATTTCCTTCTAAAGTGGGCTTGATGCTTACTAAAAGCAATAGAAAAAATTTTACAGGTGAGCCGGACAATTTTAATAGGTAACAGAGAACTATTGAGCCCTGAAATACTCAACCTTGCAAAGAATGTGCGCAACTGCTTTATGTGTCCATTTACAAAGTCTTCACTGCTTTCTCCTGTTTAGTAAAACAGGAACACTTCCTGAACACTCTCCCACAGAAGGATGCAATGAGATTGATAACTGATGTTGAGCAACATTTGCTCCAGTAGTTGTTGCCTTTTTCCTCCTTGCTCTTTCAGGTCGCTTCATCTAGTGATTCTGTGTTTCTCTTTTTCCATTAATGAGAGGTTTAAATTTACTGTTAGATGCCTTCAGTCACCTGCTAAAATCTGTCTGTCCTTATGCTCCACGCAAATATTACTGTAGTTTTGTAAAATACATTAATTTTTACTTGTGTTTGCAGAGATACAGCTTGTGTTGTACTGCTCAGGAGCCCCGGAATACTTGACTATTCCATGTCACTTAGCAGTGACAAAAATCACACCATTCCTTGCAATGCCTAGATCCTAACGTGCTGAGCTCACTAATGCCCTAATATTGTCTTGTATTCTCCTTCCCTTTCGCAGGCATTTGCTCTCTCCTGTTGGGATCATTGCATGGTAGGGACTGCCTATTCCTTTCCTGGCCCCAAGTGCTATAGCAGCCAGTTACATGACCACCTCCCCTGGGCCTGCTAAGGTACATGGTGCAGCTATGTGTAATCTGTATGTATTACTACATATCACTAGAAAGCAAAAGCCATTGAAATTTAATCATTCCTAGACAGCAAAGACTATAAGCATAAGTGCTACTGTAACTCCCGTGCAGAATTTTAATCTTGCCATGGACACAGGACACAAGCTCACAGAGGCTCGGCCAAAGTTGGCAGAGAAACTTGTTATTACAAACTGGCTGTTTAAATCCTCAAACCTTTGCTCTCAAAGGTGCAGATTTAAAGAAGTCTGGGCTTGAGCTGCTGCTGATACATGGCAGGTGAGGGTGGCTGTTGGGAAAGGCACTCCATGCAGGGCTGGCAGTTTGGCAGAAAATAACAGTCCTTCATTTTCTGTGAGCTGTGTGCTGCTGAGCTGGATCCTTCACAGCATGCTGTCCATGTCCCCAGCACTCTGCTTTGGCTGGGGCACTTCCAAACAGTATCCCCCCTGCTTTGGGTTTGTTTTTCTCCCTGCTTTTGAAGAGTTTGTTCTATAACTGTACAGTATTTCTGTAGAGTTAGCTTCAAACAAAGTAGAAATACAGATAATTTACCTAATGCTAGAAGGGGAAAAATAGCAGATGATAAAGTTGGTTCTTAAATTTTTAGCTGGAACTGGAGTAAGAAAGACCTATTATGTGAGACCTCCTTCTTCCAGGGGGAGGACAGTGGAGTTGATACCCACGACTTTATTTAGCGTTCAGCAACTCATAATTCCACATTTTTCCTTGTATTGACTGAAGGGACTCATGGGTTTTCTGGTTTTTGCTTTTGTTTTTAAATAATAGGCAATACCTGTTATAAAATCTAGATTTAAGCTTACCTACCAGTGCCCGGCACTTTAGCTCTAATTTGCCTGGCAGGAAGTCTCCTTTTTTATGATTCACTCTATTGCTTACCTGCTGTATGCAGAAGTATCCCATGAATGGTGCTACTGAACCTTCAAATAGTTACACAAGAGATGGCCAGTTAGTGTCCCCTGACAGAAGACAGTCTTTCATGGGAAAATAAATGTTTTTTAAAAAACAGGTAAACTAGTTACCTATTTATCGTTGGTTTCAGATGTGAAAAGCCCTTCTGTTGCTTACAGCTTCTTTTCATTTCCCATCCTAGGCTCTAAATTTGCTTACTCTCTCTTGGTGTCACTTCAAGACAAAGACCCAGAATCTTTGACATTAAAAAAGTGGGTTTGAAATAATACCTCAGGCTCAGCAGTGAATATTTAACATGAGTTCAATATTATATTAAGAACAGTTGTTGAAAGGTCTATAGCTCCGTGCATCATTGCCTACCTGAAGGCCTTCTCCTGAGGAAACAAATGCCATGCAGGAAGACACACATGACACAGACCCCAGAATTAACTCCCGATTATTTAAACAGACTTGCAAACGTAAACACATTATTCAGCTCCTTTGTAATCTCCAACAAGGAAGCAAACACTCATTAAAGAAGAAACAAGGTCAAAAGATTAAGTGCTCCAGCAACCTTATATACTTTCATTCACCTTTCCAGAAAATATTATATTTTAAGATGGCATATAACATTGTCTAGACTTAATTATCTAGCACAGAAAAAACCTGTTTAAATGGGTTTTGTAAAATACCAGTGTGTCATCAACTAGTTGTTATTATCTGAGGATAACTTCCATAGAGTGAATGCACAATATTAAATGACATAAAATTTGCAAGGCTTATGATACATAAAAGCTTTTAACAGTGTCAAGCAAAGATTTTATGACTCTTATGTTATATTGTTTCTGTAGTGAAAGTTGGACTTTAACTTGAAAAGCACAGAATGAATGGATGTATGGTCTGTAATGCCTGACAGCTGTGTGCTGAGCAGTGATGTTCACACAGCGACTGTTCTCCTTGTCAGAACCAGAGTCCTTGAGTCAAATTATTTACCATACTGGTGATATCTTAGGTTTAGGCTAAAAGGTCACTTCAAAAAAAAAAAAAACCAAACCAAACCAAAACCAGCACGATGTTATTCCAAGTGAAATCTCAGTTACTATTAGAGCACCAATATATCTCCATTATTAAATTAATGATTGTGCTTTTTTTTATTCTCTTCCCTCTTGCTTACAACTTCTCTTTAAGCACGTGCCAAAAACACCAAAATACATAATCCCAAGAGGATACAACACGATCGAAAAAGTCCTCCAAACTACAGAGAAATTATTGGACCTGCTGGTGCTCCTCCTCTCTCTCTCTCTCTCCCTCTCTCTCTCTCTCTCTCTCTCCCCCCTTCCCTCTCACTGTATTTCCCAACTACCACCCTGGAGGACACGTTGCAAGACCACTGTAACTCTTACAGCTCTGTGGCTGTGATACCAATCACAAAATTCACTCTGAAAGAGCTGGCTCTTCAAGGAAGCGTCTTCACACAAACACACAGTTCTCTTGCCAGTGTCACTTTATTACTATTTCTTTTATCCAAACCTGCAGCTCACTATCAGAAACAAAAACTCGGTGAGACAACTTTAATATGCAAACCTACTCCAGGCTGTTATCTAAGAGCAGTGTGGTTTACAAGTGATGGTTCCTGCGTGCAGCACTCCCCTCTACAGAGCAAAGGAAGGAGAAAAAAAAAATTGAATCAATGCAACTAGCCAGTGCTGTACTGCTGACGTGCAGTTTGAATCTGACGTATGTGGGAAGAAGCAGGGGGCAAAGGGTAGGTATGTAACTAGGGTAAAAGGGAGGTAGATGAAAATTAAGATCTGTGTGAAGCTAGAATAGGGGCATGCTCACGCATGTAAGACATCTCAGCTGTCACACCCTATGCATACACAAAAGTGAGAATCGTGTACGGTGCAGGTGTAGTTACTTACTTTATACATACATTTTTATAAACAACAATCTACAATTTTAGCAGCAAGGACAAATGCAAAGCATTTCAAAATGCAGCTCTGCAATAAATATAAAGCGTAACTTTTTAAAAACCCATCCATCCCTCCAAATTGGTTTAGAACAGGGAAACAGCTATATGGATTTCTTCTAACTTTGCACTTAAAGTAAAATTCACCTCAAGGCTGACAAGCATAAAAAATTTCAGTCCAATGGGTAATTTATTTTTTTTTAAAGCTGCAATAGCCTGAAAACAGGGGCTTGTAATGAAGCTGCCCCATCAACCATAACCACACCGCCACTAGAGCAACACAATCATATGGCCTGTGCAAAGAAGCAATGCATTTAACATTTTCCTCATTGTGTATTTATCTATCAGCTGAGTTTGTCACAGAGATATGTGGCAGGTCCCTGCAATACTTATGAATATATGGCAAGGCATACAAGAACCCATCCATCTCTGCTTCAGCACACGTTTGTCGTCTTGTATTTTGGCAAACAACTTAAAAAAATCCTCCCTTCTCTTATCTTAGGTTTCTGTTAAATGCTGTTACTATCAAGAAATAGCAGTCGTCCCAGGCAAACATCTCAGATCTCCCCATTGCTATTCATTATTACTAATGCACATTACATGTTCAATTCTCCCTTGCTGCTTCTATGAAAAAGCTCTTGTCAAAAACAGATTTCATTTTTTCTGTGTATGCACAAATTAGTTATGGATGATTAACAAAGCATTCATTCTTTTATTTGCTTTGGCTGAGACTTGATCTGTGTTACATTCATGTGAGGGAAGCACTTCATTTTATGTTGATTAAATATGAAACACTGTACTGTTGATAAAGAGTTGTGTTCAGGGCTGCATATTATACTGACAAAAGATGCGTGTTCTTAGGCTAACATTTTCTTAAACAAGTTTTTCCAGATTTTTAATTGCAAAAAACTTGATACGCCATTATTTTTTCTTCTCACCAAGTACTGGGCAGTAAAAGCTTTATATCCCAAAGCAATCTGCTGCAGTCGTAACAAACAGCAATAATTATTGCATATTCAACATAATAAAAAGGAATTTTCAAATTCTGCTCCACAATTTGATTTGTTTAAACCTAATCCACATTATAAAACTTATCCAAAAAACTAAGTAGGACAGGCAGCAAATCATAATTATAGGATTGGATTCTTCTCCTATTACATGAAAAACATAATGAATATGAAGATGTATTGGAGAAGTCTTTTGGAAGCTTACAACCAGTTGTAACTGAGATTTTGGCCCTGATCTGGTGTTACTGACTCAAGCTATTGCAGGATAACACATACATAAATGCTCATCTGTGAGGCCCTTAAATTCTCTATGTCCATTCAACACAGTGATATTGCGACACCAAAAAGGATGCACTTCAGTTCAGGAAGGTATTTAAGTGCATGCCTGACTTCAAGCATATGATCCACTTGTAATTATATCAAGTTAAAGAAAGTCATGCGATTAAGCACCTTGTTAAATCTGGGAACAAATTATTAGCCCTTATAGAACAGGAGATTCTATCTTGGGGTTTACGGCACATGAAAACAGATGTGTGCGCGCGCGCACACACACACACACAAAGTATTATGCATACTTTTGCAAGAGGGGATTTATTTTTAGTGTAACTATTTAGCAGTAAGTGCAGCTCTTACTCAGGTTAGGAAGAGGTCTGGCCCCAATGACTTCTAAGCCACAAATCTCATCCAGGCAATGTGGTCTCCTTTTTTTCTACATTTCCAACAAAGATTGATGGTATCATACCTTAATAAAACCTCCACTAACATCTCTGTGTCACAAAAATAAGTCTATTAAACATCACCAGAAATAAAGCATGAATTTAGGGTTTTCACCTTACTACCAAGGATAGAGGATCCTATCACAACATGAGGCAGGAAACAGCCCAAACCAAGGGAAATTCAATGCAAGCTGCGTTTAGAAATGATGACTAGTGCTCCACACAGAAGAAGGTGATTTCTTGGGGCACCCCTGAAATCATCCTCTGGATGAGAGGAGATGATGTAAAGCTTGTTTTGATCTGAACAGGTTACCACATGGTCATTGAGCAGCAGGTCTACTCGCCAAGAAGGGACACGGTTGTTAGCTGGCAGCTGTTTGAAGCACCCAAGACCCATCTGGAGAAGGGTCCCCTCTAGCACTGATATGCTGCAGGTAGGGCCAGCGAAGGCAACCAGGCCTATCTGGAGCAGCTGTGCTCCTGCAGGGCATGAGAAGCACAAGGGCTCCCAGAAATACCCATTTCTCCTCATCTCCTCATCCAGAGCAGAGGCACAAGATAACAACTCCTACCTACGCTGTGGCCGATCAGATGGTGTTTGACTCCTAACTCATCTCCTACCTGCATCCCGCTTTTCCAGCCACCCACACCTGCCTCACACTAGCCCAGGCACTTTGCTGGCTCTTCTTTCACAACCCAGTCCCTCTCACTAAACCAGCAGAAAACTCATCGAGAAAAAAACCCCACAACGTTTTCAATTGGGTCAGGGAGATGAATGAGCTCTCCCAAAGGCCAGGTGACTACTACTGTTGGTGCACTGAAGGGGCAGCAGCAGCATGAAGCGGGGAGCAGAGAGGAAGGATCAAGAAACCACCCATTTTGACAGCAGCAAATGGAGTGGTTCAGCCATCCGAGGTGGTTGCATTTTCAGGCTCCCCAGTATTTTATGGAGATATACTCTTCTTGTTCCAGCCTATGTGCATTCAGCTGCCCGTCCTTGCAGATAGGGGATGGTTGAAGTGAAACAAAGATTTTTTTTTTTTTTTTTTTTTTTTTTTTTTTTAAGGTTCCCCAAAAAGATTTTTTTCTTTGCTTCAGGTCACATAAGAGCACACAAAGGACAAAGCGATAAATGCTCACATGCACTTTCTTGTCTTTATTTCCACTCTCTGGAATGAGGCCAGAGACATCTAAGTAGTGCACACTGTTCTCTTCCACTCCCTCTCAGAAATTATGGACTACTCCTCCTCTGCAGCCAATTTCCTCCTCCATCTGTCTGGGCCCAAGCTTCAACTATTACAAAACAATGTTCCCCTGTTTCTCTCCCAGGCCCATTTTCTATGCATCTACACCAGGCTCTCTGAGCCCTCCCAAATCTTTAAGGCTTAATGTTTACAGATCCAGGATGAAAACCTGTTCTCTCTACTCTGATTCTAGGAAAATTCCACTCTCTCCCCATTTTGCATATGAACTCAGCTGCACTCATTTTCTTAAGGTTCAGCCATTCCATGGTCCTAAGGGGCTGCCACTCCTGAGGTTATTTATTAGTACGTTATTAGCCCCACTCAAATATACCTGACACAATCGTATAGTTGACTCCAAAAACACAGAAATATTTCATGGCACAGTGTCTCCCTAGTCTAAGCCCGAAACTTGAAATTGGGCATTGTCAAGTCAAACAGCAAGTATGTCACATATTATACAGCTTCCCATTTAAAATATCTATATATATTATTATTAGACTTGCACAAATTATAATTCACAAAAATAAGTGTTACAAAGTAAATATTGGTTTCAAATAATCAGTTTCTATACATTCTCTTAAAATATGTTACTCTCCACATTCCAGCTGCATCAGGAACATTCCTGGACTGTTACAGGCACAAGTACTGTCAATATTTCTAAAGCTCCCCTAGAATCAAGTTCACATGTGTACAAAAAGCAAAGACATTACTAATGATTTATTTATTAACATATCATGTTGTCATCTAAAACAAACACAAGAATAAATTAATAAATAGAGAGTCTCTCTAAGGAAAATATTTTCTTCTCTACTGCTTGGCTGTGAAGTTAACCTAACATGGAATTGAAAAAACTCTCAATGTTAATTAACTTAATATTTGATCCATACGTACTTAAAAATATTCCACAGTAAAAGGAAATGGGAAAAAAAAACCCCCGTAACAAAAAAACAAAACATAAGCAGACTTAATCTTGTAACTATTGTAAAATAAAAACAGTAAAGAGACATCTGCATTAATCAATTATCAGAAAGTAGTGCTTCAGTTCCAGGTAGTTAGCAATGGCACTCATATAATATTACAGGGAGCCTGATGTTTAGGCAAAACTAGAGCAGAAAAAAAAGGAACCTAAAAGGCATATTGTACATGTGACCTACAGGACTTGGATTATTACCTCTAAGCTTATTAAGAGTAAAAGCTGTCAGTCGGACCACCCTACAACCA
The DNA here is from genome assembly GCA_031468815.1 of Morus bassanus. Classification (NCBI taxonomy): domain Eukaryota; kingdom Metazoa; phylum Chordata; class Aves; order Suliformes; family Sulidae; genus Morus; species Morus bassanus. The sequence goes on along the minus strand of CM062585.1, from coordinate 935,349 downwards.
GGGAGGAAATCTAAGATTACTCAGCAGTAAAAGGCATAAAAAGGAAACGTGTATTCTCAGAATGGACGAAGGCAGAGAGAGTGAACCACAGACCTGCTTCAGCTATCTGGAGCGGTAATTGGCTCACAGGAGCGACTACCACGTTAAGGCATTATCATTATCTAGCTCACATAACTGGAAATTCACGCTCTGTTCTTTAAATTGGCTTAACCAGCAGCATCTGCAGCACTTTAATTAATTACAGCAATTGGCGTACCTTAAAAGTAGATGCACAGATCTCAAATGATAATGCCCTGTGAGTAATAATTGTAAGCCAGCATTAATCCAGATCTATCCTAAACAAAACCAAGGATACACTGTTGTGCTTCAACTGCACAGAAAACAAGCTTCAATGTAGTAACTCTTATTGTCTGTCCAGGTTCATCAGCAAATACCACAATTCTGCGTGATGCTTTACAATCAATTAGCTCAGGAATGCAGAAGCTCACAACATGCACAACAAAAATCTGTTCAGGTTTGATGTTGTCAAGTCAAAATTCGGTCGGGCACTTAAACTTGGGTTTCCTTCGAAAGATAAACTCAAAGTTAAAATCATAATAGACACTGATTACCACTATTTATTTTTAGAACACTCCTTATAAAGAAATATAGAAACCAGATACCACAGCAAGCTCAGACCAAAGTTTTCTTGACAGCCATTAGCTTCACTTCAGTAAAAAAAATCCACAGGCACTGTACACAAACACGTATTTTTCTTCCCTGATATTTGCAGCTCTAAAATACAGTAGAATTACTTCTAAAAAAAATCAGTGACAAGAAGCTAAAAACCCCTTTTGGTCTTTTTACATACAGCGATTTGAAATCTTCACTTAGAAGAAAATAATTTTTAAAAGCTTGACAGTAAAATCCATGTACACATCCTGGACACATTTAAAAGCTGTTCTTTAACAGACTGCTTCACACCATTTCTAGCCAGAATGCAAAACAACACTATCAAGATTTGTTCTTGATACTTGCTTCTGTACAATTTCTGGTTTAAAGACAGATTTTATGTTTGTTTAATTACCACCATGCTGCAAAATGGGACACAAGAATCTTAAGTGTTTCATATGTAATGAAAGTTAATGTAAAACAAACACTTAAATAGCTCAGTGTTACTAAGTTGATCAAATCTGATCCTCAAATTCAGGGGTCAAAATACCTGGTATAAGGGTTATTACCACGCCAAATTTGAAGTCCCCATTTATCAAACACAAGTTTTATCTTTCATAGCAGCGTAAAAGAATGAAACATAACTTTCTTGATTCTAGTAAACATGTAGTTTTAAGCATATTTTTAACCAAAAAACCCAGAGCCATAGACTCAGCTAAGGGATGACTGGTTTTAAGTTGCAAAAATTTTAACCATCTAATACAAATAGATGCTACAGCACAAAATATGCCTTTGTGTAATTTTGTCCAACACCCATTTTCTGGAAGCACTTCTGTTTTCAGTGTAACACAAAGAACTAACAAGGAGACCGAACATCAGCAGGGAAGCGAGTGCAAGCCCGAACAGCTAAAATACCAAGGCTGATGCAGCAGCAAAAATCAGAAATAGTAATCTGATGTAGCAACTCACACCACAGAGACATGCAAAAGGCAGTCAGAGGAGAAAAATACCTATTCTAAAGCAGCGAGACTCCGGTGATGGTGCTTATATACTCTGTGCCTAGTGTGTCTGGGCTGGGCAGACAGTGGTGAAGCTTCACTGGTATGTGTAATTTTAAGACATGAATATCTGTGCTCAGATATACTCTGATAACACGTTTATCTAGAGTGCACAGAAAACAACTGCACGCACAAACAAACAGCTGCACACTCAATGTAATCACCTTCATCTCCTGAGTATCCACTCATAAATATTAATCTAGAAACTACATGTGCTACTAAGGTGCCAGCCTCCAAGGAGAAGGCCACACTGCAGGAAAAATAGAAAATAAAATAATAATTCTTATCTAACACTGATACTAATTCCACACAGACGCTTATTTCTGATGGAGAGGGATCACAAGTGTACAATACAAGTTATTCGTTGAATAAATACCATCACGAAATGCTACGATATAAAGGTTGGAAGGATTAACACAAAAGGTCCCACTCCAAGACAAATGTCTCCTTCATAGTTCAGTTCACAGCCCTCATGACTGCTCAGTCAGGCCTACAATTCCGAAACGCTGGGTATATACCTGCTAACCAAACATGCCAAAGACTTTGAAAGTCTCTTGTTGATACTGGCATATTTTTAGAGGAGATTTTAATTACCACCATACTGAAGGAGACTTTTTAAACCTGGGGAGATCACCAAATAGTTTCCGCTTCAAATCTCAGCACCTTCTGAAACAACTTCTACAGAGAAATTATGAATTTGCCAGGCTGGCAGGGTTTACTTTCTGCTTCCTCCCTTTTTCTCCTTCAGTCTCACACCTTTCCCAAGCAAAAAATGCAAGACTTGCAACAACCCCCTTATTTTTAAGTATTTTGTATTTGCAAATGCCTTACACAATTTAATTGCACATTTATACAAGGCCACTTTTAAAAATTAAACACAGAAATGAATTTATTACTGTGCACTCAAACATGTTGAGTTTTGCTGTAACAATAAAATTACATGGTAATTTTCAAACAAACCGTAAGTACTAGGGAGAAAAAAATGCAATTCCTATTTCTAAATATACCTTTGTATTTAAATATTCTTTAACAATTATGCTGTTTCACACATTCCTACATTTCAGAAACTATCTGGGCTGTGTTTATCTTATCCTAATTCCATTTTCTCAAGGTACTGGATCTTTTACTTTCAGTAACAGACTACAGTATGAAATACTAAGATTTCTAAAGGAGAAAGGGCTGAATTTTAGTGCACAATATTTTATCCTTACTGGGATGGTATTTTTTCTACTCCCTCTACTGGCATACTTTAAAAGCAAGGAAACAAAAACCTGAAGGGTGTTCCAGCTTGTAAAACATAATGAGAAAATATTTTTTGTAACCTCAAAATAATTGTTCGCATAACTTGGCAAAACATTAATCTCAAATCCTGGGGATTTTTAAGCCATCAGCAAATTTTTGGCAGATTTCTTCATTGTAAAAATTAACTGAGCACCTCAAAATAAACATCCCGGACCCTTTGTGTTACAATTACTATCAAGCAGTCCCATTACCTGTCACTGCTCAGATCAAAATAGATTACTCCCTAAAACATACTATATGGCTAGCAAAAGACCCTAAGAGCTATCTGTGGAATATAACTCTACACAATTACCACAGGTCTGCAGAAATGAGCAAAAACATCCTGAGCTTAACGAGTAGCTACATAAATGTTAGACAGTGCTCTGTGAACCATTTTATATTAAAATTGGATAGTTCTAAACATCACACATACAAGAAGTATTGTTTGACACAGTGCCATTTTGATGATAAATTGCAATCTACAGCTCAAATAATTCTACCCAGGGATTAACATTTCAGAGGCTGAGCCAGAGATTATGTGTGTGGATCTTGAATTTCATCATCTCCCTTCGGCACAATAGCTTATTCTTCCTTTTTTCATCTACTCTCTCATGAAGGGTCAGAAAAGCTTAGCCTTGCTGTTTCATTCATTTCATCTCTACATTAACCAGATACCTTGCAGTCTTTAGTTCTTACGTGTTATTCCATTACAAATACTACAGCTGCACTGCACTATGCTACGGCTAATGAGGTATGTACCAAATCAAAGGGTGCCATCAAGTGGTTGTAGCACACTACCAGCATTATGTAAAGTTAGTGTTCTGCAAGGGCTTTCACCAGGACACGCTACACAGGGTGGATTAAACTCTGCTATAATTTAAAGCTTTTGGAAAAATTCACACACTGAGAGATGGTGGTCCCACACAATTTCATCTCCTTCCTTTTAAATTCTAAAGCTCAGCCTAAAAACTGGCACCACCAAGCACGAGACATCCCTATCTCTCACCATATGGGTCAGCAGGCTCTAGGATTGTTTCGGCCATTGCATGCTCAGCTACTCATCACTATGCACCAGAGGACAAGTTAAGAAGAGCCTTAAGAACCTCTGAAAAGCCTCCCAACTAGCAATGGGACAAGAAGGGTGCTGCAGAGTGGGGGTTTCACAGAAGACAGGGAGAATACATACAATTGTGCCACCACACCCAGTTTCAAATCACACTAGGCTACAGATTACTTGTTGCTCTATACTCATACTGAATTTGAAGACGATGTGAGAGGCCTTCCCTGCAATAATAATGATGAGTATATCTTTGGCATTACTCAGCAATTTGAAGATCACTTGACAGACTGTTCTCCGGCGCAAGCATTCAGTGTGACCCAAACAATTAGCCTTCCCAGATGAAATACTCCATAGCCAAAACCCATTTCATATTTAACCATTTTCTTCTAATACCTATACTATCAGCTCTAAACCACAGCCCATTACTCCAACTCATCTTTGCCTGACAGGTGAAAACCCATCAACCAAAACCAAACCAAAACCCACTTTCAAGTGCACTGAGACAGACTTTTTCCAATGAAAAAGAATGGTGCCTTTCTAAAAACTGTGGCAACTTTGCTACTGTAGGAAAAAAGTTTTGCACATGACATGGGACACAGAAGACTTTTGCTTGGTGGGGATGAGACTGAAGATTACCCACTTGTGTCTCACCAGATCATGGTCATCCACACCATGACTTCCAGAAACTCAGCTGTCACTTAAAATAACACCTTCAAGCTTGCACTTGCAAAGAAAATATCAAGAAAAAGTGATTTCAATGTAACTGATGAAGATAGGCATGGTTCTCTTCGTTTCTGAAAGGGTTCGGCTCCAAGGTATAAAAAAGTGAACAGCCATGACCACACCAGTACAACCACCAACTTTTTAAGGACATAACTTCAACCATATTTTTCCTGTGGTAATGACAAAGAAATGTCCACACTCAAGAAATGCTCAAGGCAAACGAGGGCCAAATTCTTCTGAGACTGCTCCCATCTGCCCAAAAAACTAGCAGCAATATTCCCACATCCCACAGCCTGCCACCAGCTCAGGCACCCACTCAATTTGGGATGCCTACCATAGCTGCTCTGAGGAAGTGTACTGTTACAATGCACATGCGTTCAGACCAATAATGAATTTTCATCAACTGCAAAGTAACACTCGTGTGTGGTGGATCAAAGACAATTGGAATGTGAAATGCAGGAAGAGGTCAGCCCTTAAAATTCTCCATGTTCCCCCTCATAACCAACTTTACGCTCCCCATGTTCCCCTTACATTCACTCGTTTTAGTAGGTCAGCCAAATTCCTAATTCTGCAACACAGACCCTTCACAGGAAACCTGTGCACAAACTTCCAATGAATGAACTAGAGGTACGAAAAAAAACATTAAGAAACTAGCAAGAGCCAACTGAAAAGATGCTAAGCTACTTCCCAAAGTATTGCACAATATGTAAGAGTTAGAGAAATGAGAGGGAGGGAGGGAGGGAGGGAGAACGCTTGGTTTCCGTGAAGCAGCAGAGTGCTGCTTCATCTGAAGGGGAAAATGCAGAGGAGGGATGCAGAGCTAGTGATGGAGTAGGCTGCATTGAAGCCAGAACTATTTCACCAAGTCCAAGTGAAACACCCAAATTGCTCCACAGATCTCAAATATCCTTTCAGATAATACCCTTCCTCAACAGCATCCATACTAGTTATTTATGCAGTCTATTTATTTAATACCTCAAATCCTTCCTAATAAATGAGTTTCTTTGGTTAGAATATAATTAAAGTTATATAATATGAATTTAAACTAATTATGGGGAAGATTTATACAGATGATTCATGGAACAAGCAGCACATAAACTTTATACTAATTCTTTGCTGACTGATTTTTAGGGTTATTTTCCAAATATTCCATTTTGTCCTTTCACTGACAAATACAGAGACAAAATCCCCCCTACCTCTCCACACTCCTTCCTGCGGCTGCTCCTGGAAGCAAGCACCCAATGCCTCTATCATTCAGGGTTTTGGCACTTACCAGAGCTACTTCTGCAAGAGCGTTTTCCCCACTCTTACTCCACTTTGGCCCAGCTACAGCTTTTTCCCTGTGCTCCTGTTTTCCCTGCCACCCACATTACCTGACCATACAGTCTCCCTTGGTCTCACCTTTCTGTCGCAGACAACAGTTCCTTATGCGGCAACATTAGCCATGTTGTGCATCTTGCGCTTCCCATTTTCAGGGAAAGATATACTGAAGGACAGAGAATACCAGAATGGTGGGGGGAGGTGGGGTGGGGGTGGGAAAACCCACCACAAAAAAAACAACCACACAACTTAGGGGTGGGGAAGAGAGGTGAAAAGGTACAAGGTTTTGTCAGAGATAGGTTTTGACGGCAGTTGATTTCTGTGTTCTTTTTGTATTCTTTTCTTAATTTATTTAGCCCTTAAATGTGAAAAGCACTGAAAAATCTCTCACTCCAAGTAACTTCTCACTCTTCATCAGAAAAAATGCAAATATAATTAATTTCCATTTCAGGGATCTACTTTACAGACAAAATTAAGAGAGATAATTCTTCATGTAATTTTCAACATTACTTCTGATTTGGTAAATATTGTATATGTTCTTTGATTTTTGTGCTATGCCTTCCTGTAACTGGTGAGTTTTGTGGAGGTTTTTTTTTTTTTGCTTTAGGGAGCAAAGTTTCAGAGAGTTTTCCATATCTTATCCCTTGCTGAGCTAAACACTCTTGTGGTATAAATCATTAAAACTATGTGCAAAAAAACTGAGAGCCTTTAAAGAACATCTCTGAAAACTAATACGTTTGTTAATTTATAGCAGGCAAAGCCCTCAGAGCCAGACCTGGCAGTTTCCTGTTTTGGGCAGTGCACTACAGGATATTAAAATAAACTTATAGAGCCCGACACCCATCATGCTCAGCCTGCCATTCTGCCAACCTGCTACACTCCCAGTAAGGACAGTCCAGCTAGCTCTCAGCTCTCGTCTACAGAAAACACACCAGATGCAGAAATATTACTATTTACAGCACAGTGTAACACACAACTGTATCATCTTCAGGTTTTAAATTAATAATGCTTGATATATTATTACATTTTATTTTTCAAGCCACTGGAAAATGTAAGAAACGTTGCTTAAGTATAGAGCACTGTGCTCAGAATAGCAATCTTTGAGCTCAGGGTTGCAACTTTGTATGGGTCACAAATTTAGCAGAAATTCAGTTCAGTTTAATCTTATATTTATGCTAGTATGTGGAACCACAGAAAATACCAAACAGCTGGAAGATGTCATTTTATGGCACTTTATTCAATGCCATTTTATTCACGTGATCTTTCCACCCTTGTCTCAGGTTGCCACCACACCTAAGCTAAACCAGAAAAAGTACATTTATGCTGCCTGTCAAGATTCAAGGAGCAATTTGACCCAGATATAGATAACGCAAAACAATAAGAAAGGAGAAACTTCATGTGAAAAAACCCAATATGATGGTGCAGTATCAATTCAGAATGAATAATATGCTGGGAGGGAAAAAACCTGAATGAAATGGCATCAATTAAGTTATGGAGGTCAATTAATTTCCATTATATTAAACTCTATTAAGACAGCTAACAACCAAAGATAAGAGGCTGAAGGCAATAACACTCAGTGCTATTACACTGCCATATGGTTTTCCTAATAACAAAGGTTTTCAGGAAGTCAGAACTCCTTATTTTTCTGTCAGCTGGCTACTGTTCTGCTGGTGGCCACTATCTTCAAGTAATACGCTCTGACTGAAATTGCAACTGCTTGCTTGTACAATCTTGTCCAGTTACTTAATGCAGAGCTACATTTTACATAATCATGGATATTTTAATTCTTTTTTGACAAGTATTTCCATACCTTGAGCACACGCAATTGCAAGGTATTATCTCAAGTCAACCAACATATTCAATTGGACTCCCAGATTATTTGCCTTTAAAGGTGACTTATGTAAAAAATATTTTTCATTAAATGTGCTGCCATATTTTCCATTTTCCACACTGAATATTTTGTACTACATGGCCGCAACATATGCTGTTTTAATACCATATGGCTACCAGGTCAAAAATGAGATTTATCCATCATAATGTTGCCCCAGACAGTGGCATTTTATATAATGATATTCTGAACTGTATCGAGAGTGAACACATATTCGTGATTGTATGTAAATGTAAGAACACACTCTGACACATAAAACCAGAAAAAAAAAAAGGGCGAACTGAACAAGCTTAAAAGCAAATACTTTTCTATTAAAAGGCAAGTTGCTCAGCTCAGCTTACGCCTAGAGTATGATTAGAACCCCACTGTAAAACAATTACCAAGACACTCTTCCGTATTTGATGTCTGAAAGAGAAACGACCTCATGCAGACTCTGTCTCTTGTGTGCACTGGCAAGTATATTTTACTGCTGATTTTCTATGAATAAACATATGCTAAGAGTGGCTGAAACACACTGATGGTTTTAAACATGCCTAATATAGTATTAGAGGTTCATTTCCAAAGCTGTCTGCCTTGTTTATCAGCTCCTCCCCCCAGGTGGCAAAGAATACCACTGATAGCAACTCTGATCAGCTGTCTTGCACAGTACACTCATCTATAGGAGACATGTTCTTCTAGCAGGAAATAACCCTCCCCAAAACCTAAACAAAATGGTTCTAGCAACTTAGAAAACAGTTGTACTTTTCTACTGCAAATCAATAATAACCATATAAATTATGTGTCGTCAAACTCGTTCCACTGTAAATGTTACAGTGTACCACACATACTGAGTTTATAAAGCTGGAGCCTAATACCCAGGCTGTTCTGCCCAACATCCAGCAGCCTCCTGTCTCCATCTTCCATTTGCGAGACCCTCTCATGTAACTGTAGCATAAATATCAGAAAATAAGATGTCTCCTTTTTTAGAAAATTTTAAAATTAAATGCTGTAATATAGTTTTTAAAACTGCCATATCATCTGCCAAATTATATTTGATACAGATCCACTTAGTGCAGTTATTAACACAGCATCAGAAACAACATTATTTAAAGGACAGTTTGGGCACTGCACTTCATTTGGGAGACAGATCAAATAACAAAAGAAAATTTTTATAACTATTTTTGAAAAAACACAGTAGAGAAGAGTTGGATAGACTCACCTTTCATATTCTATTTTACTGATGCAAAATAAATAAGGTATTAGAAGTGTGAAAAGCTAATTAGATATTAAAAGTTCTTTTAACAATTCATCTAAAATTCTCATTTAGGTAAGATTTTTGTCATATCACAGCTCTGGTTTAATAGATTATTACATATTAGAGATAAAAAGGATTAGTAGTGGCCCTAATTTCAGGTGATCTGGGCACAGTCTTGTTTTGGTCAGAAGTAAAAATGCCCATTGCAGACAGCAGTATGGCATGAGTGAACATGATTTCAAGCAACTAGCAGGATTTGCTTGGGGATACGGGGGTGGCTGCGGGTCAAAATATAAATGGACAGAGCTGTTCAGAAAATCTTAAGCAGCACTTGCCGTCACGACACCTACCTCAAAGCAGGACCGCTGGTGCCTCCTCTCTGTGTGCTGTGCCATACAGAGAGGAAAACACTCATAATCACCCCCCGCCATCTTTCATGCCTGGCTCATGTAACGCACTAAATACAGGTGGGAACTTACTTGTCCTACAGCACTTGGTATAAATTTTCTTCAGCAGAACTCAAGAGTGCAAACCGCTTCCATTATCTTCTGTAATTTTCAGAGAAGGTGCCTAATCTAAGGGGATTGTTTAAGTAAGTGACCCCCCTAGGATCCGTGCAGACAGTCAGGAGACTCAGCACTCCCAGACATCTACCCTAAACCAGGGTAATTCGCTTTGTGCACAGGCCCCCCTCCCACTCCTTACCAAAGCAGAGACCCTGCCTCTGATTGTGTTCTACTTCTAGTTAAAATTGCACAGAAACACCATTCGTGGTGCACACAAGAAACAACCACGTGTTACTGAAAAAAACAGGATCGGGCCTCCTAGGGAGATTTCCTACCCTGTCTCCTTCAGAGTCAGGGCAGCCAATGAAGATGACAATTTCCACAAGTTTTGCTCCAAAAACTTAATCTTAGAGATTTCTCAACTAGAACAAAGTGCTAAATATTTAATGTAAGCAAAAACTAAAAGTAAAACAAGTTCTCTGATTATTACATTTAAAGCAGAGCAAGAGTGAGATGGCTGACAAAGCAGCATTTAATTCCTAGCTATATCTAGACCAGAATACCCAGCCTAATTTACACAGACAGACAGTCACAGTTCATATAATCACATACAGCAGAATATGACAGGGGAATTAAAGGACCAGGAAAGCATGTCTGAAATATGAGCATCCTATTCTAAATGTATTAAATGCAGAAATTTAATTCAGAAAAAGGCTAACCTGGTCAGTTCTTACTTTTGCAAAAGTTTATTTCAAGCAGAAAATACAAAACTAATGCTAGAGCTTTTCTGATTACTTTTTCTTAAATAAAGCAAACACCCAATTTAAACTTAAGCTCCCACATAATACAACGATCCACTAGAAGAGATAGCCAAGATTTTTTAATAAATTCTGGTATAGCAACTGATCAGCAAATAAGGAATCACCTCATTCTGTATCCCAATCCCCAGGTTCTTTCTGCAAACGGCATTGACAGTACTCAGAATTTCAACTCCTTATGCTATGCTGGCATTTGCCTCCCAACATTTATTTCCAGAAACAGGTGAGAAGATTTGACATCTAGACTTGGGCTTTTATTCTGATGTAAAGCAAAACTTGCTCTTGCAAAGTTAGTGTCGCAGCACTGCTGTAGTAAAAGTGATTTAAATACCCAGTATATAAGTCTGAGTTTACAAAAATTCTGGGTTAATAACTATTCACATTCAAATGAGCTGCCATTTCTTGAAAAGTCTCACTTGGAAAAACAACATATTCAGAGCTGTATCTGATGAAAACTTAACTTCTTGCTAATACCACATTTTATTGTATCACATTTAAAATCAGTCACCCTTAAGACTAGAACCGAATTCATTTCTACATCCCATCCACCTGCCCTCTTCTTTCCCATTACCTTCACATTATTTATCACCTTTATTTGTGTTGTCATGTCTAAAAATAACAGATGGGCATTTTAGGAGAGAGAAATAATCTTTCCAAACCCTGTAAGTGATATAACATGATTTAGGGCATTCAAAATGAGAAATAATCATAGGCAACCATGATACAGAATTTCGGGGGGGGTGGGGGAGACAACGACGGATGACACACGACACAACACCAAAAAATCCACTTGCACCAATAAAATGAAACTAGATTATGTCAAATGTTCTGTAACTTTTTCTAATGTTTCTTTCATTTTGAGGCTTTGCCCATGTTTGAGCAGAGGCCAGTTCAGAACTCCTGAGAAATGAAACAGAGATGCTAGAAATGAGACAGATCTCATTTTTCAGCTTAAACTTGTTATTCTGTTTGCTGTAGGCTAGTGTGAACAGCAAACGTTAAACTCTCCCCCCCCCCCACCCCCGAAGTTTAGCAGCTTCATTGGACATATTTTCCTGGAGAAACCACTTAGGATACCCTTACTGGTTAAGGTGTAAAAAAAATTACTGGAAGCATGGATGCGTCTCACAGAAGGATGTACCTCTGACTAAATCACTGTCAGAGTTAGAAGGTTGGCATGGTTTTCTTCATCATTCGTTACCTTAATATTCAAAAAGGCACTATTAATAGGAAAACAGTGGTCTAAAAAGGGACATCAAACCATTTCAGAAGACTCTGTAGAAAGGATAGATGTGGAAGCGAGTTCGGTTTCCAACATCTCAATACAAGAACAGCCTGGAAATTCAGGGCAATGCTTCACCAGGCAGGTGATGGTATGCAGTCAGAGCTGAGCACTGCTAGTCCCTGAAAGCAGCAGGCAGCACAGGCAGAGCAAGATGCTGAACACTTGCTCACACAAATGAGTCCTTAAAAAGAGAATGCTAATGAGCTGCTAATGCAATCAAGGGAAATGAAATCCCCTGTGTAACCACTATCACATTATTGTGGTTGATTAGTCAGAGGCGAGAAGAAAGGAGGGAGTCTCCAGCACACACAAAGCAGAATCTGTTCTCTATAGCTGTAATTGGTAAGGCAAGAAATAGCAGCCTTAAACTGTACCAACAGAGATCTAGGCCAGAACAATTCCCAACAGCAAGGACAATGGAGCATTGGAACAGGCTGCCTGGAGGCGCTGCAGGGACCCCATCTTAAAAAGTTTTTAAAAACAGTTTAGGCAAGTGTTTGCCGGGAATGACGCTGCCTTGAGGCAACAGGACAGGGCAGGTGAGACTGCCTCCAGCCCCAGCCTAGATGAATCTATGAGCAAAGCTTCAAACACAGGTGGGGCATTTTTCTCCATTCATCTGCCACATTAGCAGCTCTGAGATGTCCTCTTCTGTTAGCAAAGACCCTGTTTTAACAGGACTGCCACAAAAAGAGGAATACTGTTAGTATCAGGGATACAGCGATGATTGCTAATGCCTTGATTACATCGATGCTACTGGAAAGGGCTCACTCAGCACAACCCTGGGCCCTGTGAATAACCTATATACAAAGGTGAAACACAAGGCACAGGAGGGAAGATGGAGAAGCCTACTATGAACCTTGGAATATATTAGTATGCCATTCATTAGCTATTAGAGATACAAATCTGGGCTCAAAAACATTTTCAACAAAAAGCTGGAAAAGTTTTTTTGTAGACCAAATCTTTTACCCTCTGAAAACATCCTATGAATTTTTCAATTTCATTTAAGAATGTAGGAGGCAGCTGCCTACAAAAGCTGTCACCAAACAGGCAAATGTGATGGTCCATCTTCAATGGATGTTCTTATGTGCTTTTCCATGCTTTGAGCATGCTAGGAAGCAAAATGACATTTTTCCATCACTTCAGCTACCTTTATTTTAGACAAAGTTCTTGTACATAGAGCCAGTGAAAGCTTCAACATATTTGGACCAATTTAAACCTCCACTCTTCCCCCCTGTCCCCTCCTTCTTCCATTAGCTAGACAATCTGCAGAGATCAAGAAACATAGCCCAAACTTCAGGTCAGCTGAACTCTCTTAGAGATGCAGTCTTCATTTCAAGTTGACTAAAATGCATCAGCTGCCATCCTCCTGGCACCTCTGAGGGGATGCTTAACAATTGCCCCAGCACAGGCCACTTCACTTGAAAACTATTTTACTGCTAAAAGACAAAGATGTATTTAGAAACATGCACTGTTCTTTTATTTAAATGGGAGAGCATGGAAACCCTGCAGAAAGTTTGATGGAGGCATTCACGCTGTTTATAAGAGTTTTCCCTGGTACCTATAGAGTGTCTTGCCACATAGCAGCTCTTTGTTGAGCACTGGTACACCAGAAACCCTGAGAAAGCAATTCATAAGAGAAATCAGAAGTTAATGCTGAAAAAGTTAACACTGGAAGTTGGAGCTCAGACAGTGAAAGGAACCAAGTGTGGAAATAGCACATATTCAAATTACCCGTAGGAATAATAAGAGAGAAAAATCACTTACTAGAGGAAGTGGCTTAAATTTTTAAATGGAAGGCAACTAGTCCTTGCTCTATAAACTGAATAGGCAAAATAAACGAATGCCAGTCTGTAAGATTTTGAAAGCCTGTTACATCTCCACAGATGGGTCAGTCTTATTCTTAGCTATGAGTTTCTTGCTCTCCAACTTGCAACAGCCAATCTGAACATCTGATATTATTATTCAGAAGAGCACAAAAAACAAGACAACTCCAAGAACTGCCTCATGAAGAAAAAACAGAAAATCAAATACACCAGGTGTGGTTAAACAAAGATTAAATTAGAGACAAGAAAGTTAGCAGTAAAGATATAAAGAACACAGCTGTGAAGGAGGTAAAGACATGGAAGAGGCTGACGGAAAATTAATATCAACATTTAACTATTAAGAAACCATGGTATGATCAAATTATTTATGGATTAGACATACAGCAGATGACAAAGGCTGACTTACTAGAATACAAATACAGAGTGACCAAAACATTAAAAATACAGTTAGAAAAAAAATCCTACAATAACCAAGGTGATGGATCACAAAGTACATGTATTTGCAGGATTTAAAAAAAAAAAAAAGCCCCAAACCAAACAAAACCCAAAAACCAACCACCAACACACCACGAAAAAACCCCAAACACAAAACAAGAAAAAAACCAACCAAAGAAACCAAATATCTTGCTCCATTTTCATCTACAGCATGGTCATCTTGCACAAATCACCTCACTACTACTTAAAAATTCCTCTGAAAGTCCAGAATAATCTTGTTTTGAATTTGGTAGCATCTGCCAGCAGAGGCATCAAACTTCAGCTGAATATCTCTTTTAGCTGATCTTTGCTCAGCCATACTGAACCATTACAAAATTGCTTTGGAGATTGACTTTTAATATTAATTAAAAAATGCTCAAAAAAAGTGTTTTTAGCAGAATTCAGATTGCTTCACAACGAAAGAACATCCATAAACTTTTTAGGCTTCAGTATTTTGCATTCTGAGTGTTGCTAACCAAGGAGGAAGGGAAACTCTGCAGCCCCTGAGGGCAGAGAACATACTTGGACAAAAAGGAAAAGCCCCCAAAGTACTGTAAATGTCCTCACACTTCTAGTCAGGATGATAAATATGTTCCTTTAAAAGCAGGAAAACCATATGTTATGTCTGAAAGGGGTAAATGTCAACAATTTAGGGAGGGAGGAGATCAACCTCCTGCCTCCCCGGCTCCCAGATTTTTAACAAGCAGGTGTTTTGTGCTCTGAAATGTCAACGAGCCATCGGACCGTTTGTTACTTGCTCAAACAGATGAACATATTTTCATCCACCACTAAGTGGAGCTGTTACTCTTGGAAAAAACTCTCTCCATACCCTCAAGTATATTTGTAGACCAGATTTTTTTGGCAGTATCTATTATGTTTCATCTTTAAAGGGGGGGGGGGGGGGGGGGGGGGGGGGGCCGCGACTGAAAGCAACCAGTTTTATAGTTCCTTTATCTGTCAATAATTTTTGCAGTAAAACTATTTATTAAATTTATTATTTTGAGGATAATATTTATATATCCTCTAATCCAACCAAGGATAAACATCTACCTACAAAAGACTATTTGGCAGTTCTTGTGGGATGAAGTAACAACATAACTGAGGTTGTAAGGAGTAAATTTGCACATAACAGAAGATTACTCCATCACTGATACATACTGAAACTGTCTCCATCTGTTTTGGCAGAGGTTGCATTTTGGGGCACAGAAAGCAAAGCAACCTCCCACCCTGCAAGCATTACTGCAGCTCAGCGAAGATCTAAGGTAGAGAGCAAGAACAGCATGCAGCAGATGTACTACTGCCACCTCTATATATCATACGATGACAGGTGAAAACAGCAATGTGTTATGAAGGAGGACATGCAAGTCTACATGCCCACTATAAACTTCTGAAAAAAATGTGTGGCCAACGTCACAGGAAATCCAACTATACTCAGAGGGGTTGGCTGAGAAATACACTGACATTGTTTTATCCAGAGTTACTTGTACAGTGACAATTGGTGACGGAGACTTCCCTGATTAAAATAAACTAAGTGAGAAAAAAAAGGAAACTCCAGGAAACAGTAACTAAACTGTGTTTTGTGTTCATAAGTCTCATAAATGAAAATAGAAACTTGACATTTAAAAACAAAAGTATAAATTAAGCACATTGCTTTCAGCCCTTTTAAATGTTCAGTCACTGGCGAACAGAATAAACCTTAGCTCTGGGGATCCAAATCACTTCTGATATTGACAAGAAAGAAAAAGCAGCATTTTTGGGCAAAAAGATAACATGCAAATTCCATTGCTTCCCCATACTTCAGTGCTGTGTGGTACTACTACGACTCAGTAGAAAAGCAATATTTTTTTTGTTTAAAAACAACATAAATAAAAATTAAATCATGTTACTGAGAAACAGTCTGTAATGAAACCATATTCATGAGAGATAAACACACTGTCTTGACACCACAGTCCTTTTAAATGTATTTCAAAAAGAAGTTTCCCCTTCAAGGAAACTCCAGGTAAAGCAGCTCCCCCATTTTTCAGCCTGGGCAGCCCCAGAGCAGAAGCTGCAGCCCAATGCAGAGAAGGGAAAGGAAAAAAGTACCTAATGAAGCACTTGCTCTATGCAATGATCAGCTCTGCTGTTTGGCAAAGTGTGTTGTTTGTACAGCCCTCAGGAGCTCAGCTCTCCGGGAAGTTCTGGGAGCTCCTGACTCAGACAAGTCAGAGATTCACAGGAGCCACCTTTTGGGTTTTCACTGGGTGCACAAGACGGCTCCCCCAAGCAGAGAGAGTGAGACTGGGATCTCAGGGAGCAGGAGGTACCTCACGACTCTCCTGCTCTTCGCTTAAGTGACCATGGCTGGTCCCACCCCTCCACCCTGCCTCAATTTCCTCACCTATGGTGATGAAACCGTGCTCTTTGCTAAAGAGCGGCATTCAAAACCGGGAAGGGTGCGCTGCCATTTAGGATGTACAGATGTCATAACCCAGCTCTGACTTGTTCACTGCCCTGCTCATAGAAAAATAATGTGTCATAACCCATAAAACAATGAGTCATAACCCAGCTCTAACTTGTTTACTCCATTGCTCATAGCAAAATAATGCAAGCAAGACTGATGCTTAAAGGGAAGGAATTTAAGCAGTGTAGTACAGTACTCCCCTCTCCTGTATTTTAATTGTAACATAAAAATATGTATTTTAATTAGGCTTTATTACTACAGAGCAAGTCTTTACTGTGGTTCAGCACCTCAAATTTTAGCCAAGCCTTTTTCAGTATTTGGACACCCTTTAATCTTTAAAACTATTAAGTCTTACACATATAAAAAAAACCATAACAACATTCCAGCTTACATTCTCTATGACAAATGTCCATTCTTTGTCTTCAAACTCTTCAGCGTGGGGATCCTAGAAAAACAAACCAGAGAACTTAAGTCTAAAAATAATCCAGGGTGCAAGAAATTGTAACTCAGCCAAGATTTTCATATACTCATGGAAATATTTTTACACACTGAAGATGACAAAGGGAAATATTTTAGCTAAGATGTAGCCTTCAATAGATGTCAATAAGGTGACGAGGAAGTTGGGGTAAAACTGCCAGTGAAGATTTAATAAAAAGACTCCTACAGATACAAACATGAGGTAGATTCTGATAAAGGCCTGTAATTCTATTTCCTTTCATCCGGGGGGGGGGGGGGGGGGGGGGAGATTCATCTCTCTTTAGTTCTTAAGTTCCACCTCCCAAAGAAACACAGCATATCTACACCTTGCAGAGAACAGTGGAGGAAGCCACTGCTCCCACCTGGCGTGAGAAGGGATACACCTAGAGCAAGCATCACCCCAACCTCCTCATGCTCAGACTCCATCAGCACAAGCAGAGATCCAGAGTCACAGCTTCAGCACAATACCTCATTTCACTGCAAATTTCTTACATACCTATCCTTACTTCACAACATTTCTATTTGATCACACATGAGGATCAGAAAACATTTTCACCAACAGGAAGATAAATAACGAGGTTTGTATATTTGGTGTTTCCAATTTAATGAGCTTTCAGTCTGGTGGTGTGGTCTGTATTGTTGTTGTCTGAAATTAAGATAACTGCAGAGACATTAAGTCATCCCCTTCATGCCTATATCAAGGATCCTACTTTAAAAAAAATACCTTTAATACAGCTGTAACAAAATAACTTCTACCCGTCTTTCAAAACAGCTTCTCCCACTAAGAGAATGTGGCTTTAGGCTTTCCTCGGACATGAAGCCTGATTTTTTTGCTATACCTCAATTTTATCCTGTTATTTCTAGTTATAGGAAACCACTCAATGACTCCTTTGCCTCTGACACTTGCATACTATAGACACTTGTGGATAAATGTCACTTCCCCATAACCAGCATTTGCCATCATCATATATGAGACGTCTCAGCACCTGCAGAGTTTTCTTGCTATTTGGAACCTGCTCATGATACTACACCAAGCACTGCACCAATTCCATCTTGCTGCTGTAAATTAACAAAATGGATCGAGATATTTTGCTTCTACTTTGTTTGTCTCCATTAATACATCTTTCCTTTCTTTCCAGAATGCTACAAGCCTCACGTTCAATCTTTTCCACTCACCTTATCTTAGTCTTTGTTTTAACCATCCTTGTTTCACTTAGTTTTGCCTTAAAGTCAGACACACAGTGATTAGAGGTACTATATCACAGTACTACAAATTATTCTTTTAAATAGTTCTCATCAAATACACAAAAGATTTTGTAAGAAATGAGCTTGCAGCATAAACAACCAGCAAAAAGAATTTTTTTTCTTTTTCCAGAGCACAAAAAACTTGGAAAGTGTGCTCTTAAATAAACCTCCTCTTTGAATGAACTACAGTAACATTTCTAAGAGGATATCATCCTACCTCCTCCAGCGCAGTCCTTCCTACAAAATCCAGCAAAGTGGGTTCACTGCTCTGCAGACCCCCTGTAAAACAGTGGCGCTCCTTGCAGGAGTCCCGCTGGGCATCGACATGCTCAGATGGAGTTCAACAACACATCATACCGCTGGCGCCATCATTAGCTATGTATTTAACAGCTACAGTCACAGGTGTCATATGCAATACACATTTTAAAATGCATTACTCCAACCATGGGATGTAGTTTCAATGAAAAATATAAGATGTTACTAGAAACTTATGTCAAAACTGATGATTTATTTTGATATATGAATAAATATTTTTAGATTTTTTTAAAATCAGAATATAAATACTGAAAATGAGTGTAAAAACCATACTGTACTGTTAGCCATAAGGTTAGAAGGGCACGTAGATACATAAAAAATTATACTGAGGTATCTCCGTGTTCCAATTAATGTACTTGTAAATATCAGATTATGTAATTATATATCTATCACATTAATCAGGTTTGTGGAACTCTGCATTATGTAAATAAAGTGCACAATACCTGCTGGTTTGCTGTATCCTATATAAATTCTAAAGATATAATTTTCTGTAATCCAGCTATTAAGTACTTATTTTCAAGAGTTAACCTGGGGCAATTACCTTTTCGTTTAATTGCTTCCTTTGATATAGCACAAAATGACATAATGAGATTTAATGGGGTCATTAATCACTTTATGTTTTAATAAGCTACTCCATAATGTGACTAAACTCTTAAATATTTCATCCTGCTCAATTTTTTTCATAACTCCCCCAAAAGCCATTAATGCAAGCTTGCAGGTTTACCTAAAACTGCTTGCAGAGTCAGGGCCCAGTATTTTATCCCACGTAACAAACAAAACAATTGTTTTGTTCATGCAAGGCAATAATCTATAAAGAAAAACAAAGCTCTTCGATCAATGGCAATAAAACCAATTCACACCTCTGAAGGGTACAGAATCAGGTGCCCTGCTGAGTATTTCTGATAATCTGATAGAGCAAAATAATACCGTATAATGAAAAGACTTCTTAATATTCAACATTTTAGCATGCACTTGAAAGTAAGTTGTGAACACTTTTGAACAACTAACACGTGTGTATTACCCCCAAACTCCCTACCAACTACCCTGAATAAAAAATAAAAATTAAAAGCTTCAAGGACTTCTCTAATGAACAACCTTACCAAAAGTTCAGAGAGTATGAAATATGCCAAGATATGGACACTTTGCATATCTGTAAGATATTTCAGATTTAAAGACAAGTCCAGATTTTTTTTTTAAAAAGCTACATTTCTTGTTAGTCTTAAAACGCCTCTAGAAACAGACAATCCTGAATAAGCTTGTAGACATAAGCCTCAGCACCTCCTTGCAACAGACACGTAAGTGGCTTCAGTCTTCTCACTAAAATGCTTTTATTAGCAGCCCAGGGAGCAGCATGCATAGTCCTATTTCTAGCTAACTTATAACTTTATTACGTGGTCAGCATTAACAGATACTTCTATGATTATAGTTACAACACAGTTTCTATTGCAACCACCATTTCACCCTTTGGGCTAACATTTGCATGTGTAGTCTCCATAAAAAGTGATGTTTCTATAAATCTGGCTAATCTTCCATCTTATTGGACATGAAGAGGGTAAATACCAGTAACAAAACATAGCAACACACGCTTCCATCGCTGGCTAACCCATATTGTCCATTCATTTCCCTCATAACTCACGCGATGAATTTAGCAAACTATTATTTGAGGACTATACAGCTGACTACTCTTTAGGAAAAAAAATGCCATTGCAAAGAACAACCCTAGGAGCAACGGTTAGAGCAGCTTTTAAAGTTTTCACTCTATGAAAGCCCCCGCTGACAACACAGCACACAAAACCTCACCTCACCTGCAAGCAGATATAAGTAATCACTGAAAATGCACTGCTAGAGACACCTAAACACAAGAGTTATAAACAGATCTCATTCCCATCCTCCTTCCTGAAAGCAAAGGATAATGAAAATTACCTAAAAAGCTCAAGGAGCAAACTGTCTCCAGGATTTTTCTCAGCCTGAAACTGCCTCATAACTCGCTGTAACACAAAGGGAGTTGGCAAGAGCCATTTTTTTGAAAATGCTCATTTTCTTTACCAACACACCACAGATGCAGAATTACACTCTATCCAACATTCACTACAGCTTTACCTTGAATTGAAAACTAAGTATTTGGGCAAATGGGTTGAATGGCTTGTTGTTCCTCCTCATTTTATTGTTAAAAAATAATCACTATGCTTATATCAAGAGATGGGCCCCATTTTCCTGTTTCTCTTTCCATATGCATTCGCCTCTCAGTATGACACTCCTTTTCAGTATCTTCAACTAAGTTTTAGAGCCTTCTTTTTTTCCCCTACTCTTTTTTGCTTTTTTATTCCCCTCCCCCACCGTGAGACGACTTCAGTGTTCAAAAGTAACACTCAGGTGAGAAGCCAATAGCAGAGAACTGTGCAAAGGACAGGACATCATCTTAAGTGTCTCCTACAGTGAGACTCTCAGTTAATCATTTCTCCAACTCTCAACATCAGTAGAGCTCTTTGGTCCACCAGCAAAAACCTAGCCCATCTCACATTTTCCCAGTAACTGCGTTAACTACTTTTCTAGAGATGTGCTGGCGCTCAACAAGCTCAGTTCTACAAACTTTACTCTGCAATCCCACACATCAGCGTCTTTTTGTGACCCCATTCTGCCCATCCACATGTCAACTACCCAAAACCAGACAACTCTTCTAGGCTTGAGCAAGGGAAGAGCAACAAGGAATGTGTCTGTCACATTTTTCTGTTCTCTGTTGATCAGTCCATCATCAGCCCATTCCGCAAGAAGCTTTGTCAAGGACTAGATCCTTTTTGCAGTATATACGGTGGTTTCAGAAAACTGAAGAAAGGTAACCCTTCTCCAATAGTTTATGTTATCTTCAGAGTTATTTCTGTATCTCTAATAAAAAGAATAAAAGACATATCAGCAAATGCAGGATTCCTCCTTCTAATCAGCAGCCAGAAAGGTGGGGAAGATCTTCGGACTCTTAGTCCCTTCCTCCCTTCCTTCCCCATGCCTACTCCCTAAGCTTTCCCAGCTTTTGAAGATTGCCTTTCAGTCAGATCACTCTTCATACCAGCCTTAATCTTCGGTCTTGCTTCTTGGGGAATAACTCCGTAAGGACTGTCTTACTGAATCAGATCAAATGATGACAGGGTTTGTGATCTTCCTCTATCAGTGACCTATAGCAGATGCTCCGGGTACTCCAGCATCTGTCCTCAGCTTTTGTACTTGGCTGTTTGAAGCTGCGGAAGACTCAAAATCTGACCCAATTCTTGTCGCTTTCAATGCTGCTTACAGGAGGTCTGATTAGTCTAGAAAGTGACATTCAACTGTGGTCAGCTTTTGCTGAGCTTCCAGAAAGCAGAGAGCTCTGAGCAGACAGGCAGAACTGCCTCTGTACATCACCACACCAAGCTCACAACTGCTCACACTTTCCTGGAAAGCCTCTGGGCAAGAAAGGCAACAAGGACCTACTTTTTTTGATGTATTTTTTACAATTAGTCCCCACACAAACCCTGGATATTTAATTTTTTAGTGTGCAAATGTGCTCACTTCCCTGAGTTTATGATTTTTATATCTGACACACAACATCTTGTCTTGTCTACAGGGCTGGTTTTCCCTCCTATTGAATATGTTCCATAACACCTGGTCAAGCCACTGGTCTCTCCTAAACTGAAACAAGTATGTTCTGAACCTGGTTTTTTTCTTTGCTTTTGGGAAATGGCTTTATTGAAGGGTTTTGGGTTTGTTTTTCTTTCCTTCCCTGAGACAATGTATTGGCTCTGCTGCAGTGTTCCTGCTAGAGCATGGCCAGTTACTGCACTATAATCAAAGCACATGATTACTCGGGCTTTCAAGAAAAATTATATGGGATTTATTCTGAGAGATACGTGGGGACAGGAATACTTTCAACAAAACAAACCTCCTTTTATCATCTATTTTATTCTTATTTTACTCAAATAATTTTTTTGTGTGCTTAGAAAGCTATGCCTTTAAAAATGCCTTTTTCAGACTTTGGAATGAAGAGCTGGTAATCTTCCCTGTTTTTGTTGCAGTAGTACATTGGTGCAATAAACGATGTATATTACTGACAAAACAAGTGTTTTTTGTAATCCAATGAAGCAAAGTCCACGCTTACTCCAGAACAACAAACATTTTTGCTTGGAAAGTTCACTTTGCTTTTAAGCTAGAAAATAACAATGTTGCAATTTAAAGCCTCATAGTACAATTGATGTTCACTTGACTTTGCTAAAAGCACTGGGCTTGCTTGGAAGTGAACATTTCATTTAAAGTCTCTCTCAGTTGATACAACAATGTGTTGGTATATAAAACCATGGAAAAGTATGCAAGATTTCATATATGATAGTTTAAAAATAAACTTCTGGAGTACCACGATGGAAACAATGAAAAATGGGAACTCAGCTAGCTTTTCTGGCATTTGTGGATCTCTCCATGAAAGCACTACAAATTATGGACTTAAAATGCACAACAGGCTTATTGTTTCACAATGTTTATTTCTCCCCATTTTGGTTGAAAAACCCAAAGGCATAACCAAGCACGACGTAGAGCATGGCGAAGGAAGAAGTCAAACTCTCAGAACAGATGGAACTTTTTACATAATTAGCACTTCAGCCAGCTGGATGGGCAGGTCCTACAGCTAGTCAAGGGAAGCTGAATCAATATATCCATTTGATGCTTTTCCCCATGATTCCAGAGCATTATGAAATTTTACCAGCAGCCCAGAATTAAGCAAAATGAAACAAAATTTTTTTTATTTATTTGAAATGAAAGTTTTCTAAACACAGGTTATAGTGTCTTCAATACTTAGCTCTGCTTGCCCAAAAATTATAAATATATTGTTGGAAACAAGCTAACACCCAAAATAGGGATGTGCAGATAATGCAAAATATCTCATCTGTTGACTGATCACAGGCACTTTGGTAGCCAGCTCTCAAGTGTCCATGGGTGACTACTGGAGAGGATATTCTTAACATCCTCATCAGCACTTGAAACCTCGACTTATCTTCTAATCCTACCAGCAACACATTTCAACAGCCACTTACGAATGCACAGCCACTACTGTGTGAATCATTTCCCAAAACACGTAGCTGTCTATTCTGGAGTCCGCACTTTCCCTTCCCTACACTTCCATTTCAAACAGCACCACTGTGCTAATTTGTTATCTGTGATTGCTACAAAGCTCTGTGGGAGCAACCTGCTCCCATCAGTGGCTATGCCAGTGCAGACATGGAGTCAGCAGCCTCCCTTAGCTTCTCAGGTTGTAATGAAAAAGGACAACTACTGTTTGTTAATCACCACAGCCATGCTAAGTGTGCTTACTGCAAAGTGTCAAACTTTCAGCAGTCACTCTCCTTCGCAGGGGAGTGGCTTCTAAAGGGACTTCTACAGAACTGCAAGATGAGACACCTCTTTTTCTGAGCTTTACTGCTTTCACTGTTTTCGCCTCCTGCCTTCCAGAGGAAGGAAGGATGTAAATACCTGACTTCTAAGTCAGGTTCCAAAAAGGCTGCTGCAGTGTGCTACTACATACTTCCCTTCCCACACATTAAGCGCTGACCAGCCAATACATCAGCTGTGCAAAAATAGCTAGTTCTTTTTGACCATCTTTGCCCAGAATGTACCAGCTACAGAAATGCCAGCTCTCTGGGTGTTAGGACATATCCCATGCTATAGCTGAACTGCTGCTGTAGCACTGAGCCAGAGCCATCAGAGGACGGGGCACAGCATAAATTGTGCTAACACCATATTATGCCTGCAATCACGTATCATTCACAGCTCATTCATCCAGGCAGGCTGCTGGTCTCGCAGAGATACAGTGCTCCTGGTGCATTACCCAGCTTGCTCAAAAAGCACTGCTCTGTACCACACCTGCATATCCTTATAGAGAAAAAGGTGTTTTTGCCCACTTACAGGCACTCTTGTTGGAGGAGCCAGAGGGTCAATTTGAGGAGATTTACATAAAAGCTGCCTGACAATATGATGCTTTTTGCATGATCTCAATATTTTTATTATAAAAGCCTGTGCTTGTTCCCCCAGAGATCAGTGCGTACCGTTCCCAGAAGGCATGGCCTCTGGCATTACTCACACTCCTTCCTCTCCTCCCAGAACAACCCTTGCGATGGGCAGGCTCATTTTTGGGGAGAGGAGGAAGCAGCCCAGTGAACAGATCTGCCTGCAGAGTCACAGCGCTGGGTAAAATTAAGGCTGTAATAATACCTAACACCAGCTCCAGAGGCCCTTCTCTCCTGTCACTGTCTGGTCCCAGCCCTCACACTTGCTTTCAGTGGCACAACTACAAGTTTGTTGTGCTGTACTACAAAACATAGCCCTGAAGCACTGCAGGTAGGATTAAAAAGGTAGTGTGGGATGGCAGGAGAAGGCTGGGAGACACTTTTACTCCAAAGCCACAGCATCACAGAGCTGCACCCAGAAGAAACTTAACTTCTCATTCTTTATGTAACATTATCGCGTACACAATCAAGAATTGTGTACATTTCTGCTTCACTTTAAATGTTAAAAATATTAACATTTACTGCATTACGTAACCGTATTCAGATTATACAGACACGCAGTATAATCACGTAATGGTGTTAAACTTCTTAATCCCAGTAGAGGCCCTTGAAGCATGCAAAGGCAAACAATTTTTGCTAGTGAACTTTTGAACCTCCATTGAAGACTATGTGTCTGCTAAGAAGAGAGACAAATTTACGATAGTTAGCATCATCGGCAACCTGGGAAGTTTCTGTTCATTGGTGATCCCAAGGGGGGGGGGGGGGGGGGGACGAGAAACCCCCTTTTAAGGCTTAATGAACCAAGTAATAAATTCACATTCTAAAGCTAACCAGAAGCCACTACTAAGCAGTTATTCAGGGATGTCTCCAAGACAAAGAAATAGAAATATTACTAATTAGAAAAAAGTATGTTACTGTTGCCCTAAGTTGTAAAGGCAGCAATTATAAATAAGAACCAGCAGTGCTGCAGACACCAGACTAAAGAACAAGAAAGAACTAATGGAATGAAAAAAAAAATCACAGAAAGCATCGGCCTCCTGGTCAGCCTCCTACGCTGTCACCCATGGAAAGCTGCATTCTTTATCTTTATGCAGAAAGGACTTTCCCCAATGATATTTGGGAAAATAAGTACTAGCATACCCATCAATTTCTCCCTCCTGCTTTGCAGCCACGCAAATAAGCTTCTTTTTTTTAATAGAACAAAATGCAGTTCCTAAAAAAAATCCCCTGCAAAATCTTATAATTCTCTATACTACTCCAATACTCCACATCCACTCCTACAATTGCAATCACGTAAGTACTGTGAGGTTTGTGTGGCATACTAAATACTGTGAAATTAAGAGCCGGATTCTGTTTCCTAGTCAGTAGCGTAAGAAATAGGGTCACTGCACTGGAACTGAACAAGGAAGTCTAGAAATGGCTGTTTTGACAACTTCTGGCTTACAGTATTTAAAGAATACCAACCAGACTATAACCCATGCCAAGCCCTTATACATGTACTACGTGCGCAGTTACACATGTACTAAATTCTATGCCAATGACTCGCCATAATCGGCTCAATGGGATATTTCAGTGTGTTAACTAAACAACAAAAGTAAGCTTTGGCAGGGAACAGACCATCCTTCTCTCCGGGATTTAAGCTGGGGACATAAGGTTGTACAGTTAACAACTTAAACCCAGCAAGATTAGGCCTTTGTGATTATAATCTGATGTTTCCAAACAGAATTTTTCATATGCTGTTTATGAAATGGGAAAGATTATGCTTTTAAAAAAAAACCATACCTTAAAGAGCGTCACAGTAATTTCAACATTTTCAGGAACTGGCCATACCACCACGCCACGGTATGGGTTCTTGATTCCAGGCTGCCAGCTATGAGCCTAAGGGAAGAAAAGAAACAGTTGTCTTAACACCGTTATAAAAGTGCTGACTCAACTCCCACAGCACCCAGCGTGTATAGGTAGAAGTAACACATCACTGACTCCAAAAAGGCTGCTTTCTTAAACCTATGACTCTGCTGAACACTATAAAGGGCATCACTAAGAATGAGAGTAAGGAAACTCAGACCACTAGCAGGCATTTTCTTCCACTGAACTAAAGCTGTTCCTCACAAGGTACTAAACTCTGTTTTTTTAAGTACATAGCACAGGTTAGGACACTCAGAGCCTTGCAAAAATCAAGGCCATAAGGCCAGAGCTTCTATAGCAAGCTGAGCTTTCTTTTGTTTCTATCCAGATGAGGGAATGCTTTTATTTAAAGAATACTTGATGAGTAAAGCACATAGTGCAGGCTTAACCATGTTTAGGCCTAAATAGAGCAAAAAGACATTTTTATTTAAGAAAAAACCCAAAGAAAATAATTATTTTAATACAGATTAAATGCTACTAAATAATTTAGATTCTTATGAATTAATATGCTGGGGTACCTACACCTAAAAAAGATAATGATAAAAGCACACTAAAAGAGACTGAGAACTTGTCTACCTTTGAGTATCAATTTGGATTGGCATGTGGTCTGTATTTACATTTTAATAGCTAGTCCTGAAAAACCACCACATGTAAGCATTTCTGTGTTGGAATAAGTATGTTTTTTTCCAAACTCAACTTAATCCATTTTGTGATGCTGTAAGACAAACAAGGGAGGGATGCTGATGCACAACTGACTGCTGAGCAGCATGGGGGTCATGAAAGATCTGTGGAATTTTTATCAGGAAAGATGTACCATCTATTTACTATTATCTGAAGCCAATTAAATGGGTTTTGTTTTCTTTTTTTAATTCTAGAGCATCACTCATTGCAGTTTTATACTCCTTCCAACACACTGAACTTCAGATGAAGACTGCCTATTAGAAGAAATTTTTGCTATAATAAGGTGAGTAGGACTTTTGCCTCAGATTCTCAGGTACCCTAAGGTAACCTGGGCAACTTTAAACATGACTTTGCTATACCAAGGTGGGAAAGACAGAGATGGTCCCATGTGATCACATAGAGGCAATAACTCTCTGCCGCTCTGTACTGTAAGCAGTGTGTACTCCATATGCTAGGCTCATATCTGACAGACCCATCATACATGCCTGCTGCTTCATAAGCCCTCTTGCATTCAGCTGGCTTTCACCAGAGCTCGCAGTATCACAGGTACCTCCAGTACACGCGCTCTTACTCTAATCCCTCAATCCTCACAAAGCAGAAGTCTGAAGATTAACTACAGGTGACAATAACTGCTAAGGCAGCAGGGGCAGGGAACGGAAGGACGAAGGGAGATGCAGAGGAGTGTTGCAAAGAGATGTGAAGCTGAGGACCAGGGAAGCCACTGGCAGAATCCAGCCTGTGCAACCACCAGAGAAGAGAGCCCTACCTGCCTCCGCAGCTACATTTGTACAGCATGCTCATTTCCATCCTGTAATTTTCTTGCTGAACATTGCCAGCTCTCCTGTGGTTTTATCACAAGCTTTTCCATCTTTGGTGTTCTGCTTAAAGCCCCAGCTCCCAAAGATGCCTAATTAGATTAGAAATTTCAGTATGTTTCTATGCTTTGTGCTTGCAGAGTAAACTTAAATAACATGACTTGGGGCATCTGAAGAAAGGAATTTTAAAAAAGAACAACTTCAAAGAACCCAATTTCTACTATTTGTAACTCCACAAACTTCAGCCTAATCTCATTATTCTAAAAGCAAGCCTAGATGAATTTCTGAACTGAGCAAACAACACTGTTCATAACTTTACTCCGCAAGCTTATTTTGTAAGAAAAAGATGTTTTAAGAGCTGCAAAACACACCACAGAAGTTGTCATCCCTACCAGAGCCACTTGAGCTCCAGCTTACTTCTCCCTTCCACAGGACCTGCAGTTCCCCCCATCATTCTCAGCTTGTCTGATGGGGATATTCAGCAGGCACAGGCAGCAATCCAGAGCCAGGCGCACGCTCACCTGCCAGCTAGCCAGTCCTCGTGTAGCATCTTGTAAGACAAAACAACTTCTCCTCCATAGGTGCACTCCATCCTCTTTCCAGATATCCATTTTCACAAAACTAGTAAGAGCTCATGGCATGTCTGGAACCTGCACTTTCCTGCTGGTTTTGGCCAATACTGACAATTATGTCAAACTTTCTATGTCCAGGGTCCAGGCACTGACAGCCTGCTCAGTTGAGGATCACTTGTTCCATTTATTAAAAAAAAACAAACCAAAACAAAAAAAAAACCCACACTAGAAAATGAGTATTCACTGGTGCAGGCAAAGCTTTACTTCAAGCCCTTTATCAGCATTGCCTCCCACCAGGAGAGCTAGCGAGACTCACATACGGATATATATGATTTTCTGTCACTGTGACAGGCATGTCACTGAAAGCAACAAGAGACAAGTCCTAGCTGATGAGCTTTTAAAGCAATGCTGTTCTGTGATCAGCTGAATGTTACTAAATCCTCCTTTGGCTTTGAAAAATAAACACCATACCACACAAACAGCATGACAGAAAAAGGTAACATCAAAACTAGGTCTGGGTTGTTGGGAAGGAGAAAAGGAAATGGGAAAGCAAAGGGGGAAAAACACAGAGGAAGGGCTAACAATGACGATAATTTAAAATTAATACGGAAACTGTTATTCTAACACAATATTTCTCATGTCAGAGACCTCTGTGTTGCAGTTTCTTGAAGTTACATCTGGCCTATATCAAAAAACCTTTTCAACTCCTGAATTATAAGCCTTGACTTTGATATGTGAGCTGGATCAGGCCACCTTTGCACAGCAGAGTTGCCAACACTTCCAGATAGGCAATTGGTGTCAGGGCTCGGCCAAGGTGAGGCACTGCATCTGCGCAGTTCATTTCCACCCTAATACTCACTTTTAACTCAATTTCCCACTACATTGTGCCTTCTAGACCCATTTTTTCCTCATCTCCTACTAGTCTTCACTAGCCATTTCCCCCTGTCTCTGAAGCCAAGGTGAGAGAAGCAGCCAAGCAGAAGTGACCACTGGCAGCGGGTGCCTCACTCACAGCCCTCCCCTTGCTGGAGTAATCTCCTAAATCCAAGGGACAAGAGCCATGGCCTGGAAAGAGAAGCAGAAATGCTCTGTTGCATTTCAAGGAGAAACTCAACTCCTCACTTTTTCTGCCAGCAGAAAATGAGAGGAGATGATGTAGCGTGAAAGCTCTTTTAAATCAGGAAACAGGAGCTACAGGAGGGGTTGCTGAAATACCCTATTAATAGAGTAGGGCCGTGAATGACATTGTCCAACCTACGGCATTGCTCTGGCACAAAACCAATGACTGTTAAGAGGAAAAAAGCTGTTTAAGAAAGGACATGGAGGTGAGCTTACAGTCGCACGAGCACTTCAGGCTACCCAGTTTTGAGATCTTTCCACAGTTTTCTCTCTAAAACAATCCAGACAACCTGCTTTGCAATCTACTGTTTACAATGTTGTGAACATCACAACAACTGTTCTGCTGCGCTTGAGCTGGAAAGACAGACTTGATACCTCTGCAGTTTTGGCCTCTGGTTCCAATGAGAAGGGAAGGATCTTTAAAAATAGATTGAAATCAGCAACTTACAGGGCCAGAGAATTAAAATGTCCAGTGCTCCATATAATGCACATATAACACACCAAAGGCCTTACAAACTGTACTCAAAATTAGTGAAACACTCCTCAAAATATTGACTCTGGTGTCAAGCAGCCTTCAACAGTCAGTAATTTCAAACACAAAGAGAGCGCTCTGATGTTTGTGCAAATTCTCAATATTTAGTAACACTTAAGCTATTATCAGCAAGGAACAGTCTCTCAGCTCTTGGTAAGTGTCCGCTTTTTGACTGTGTGAAACAGCAGTCTCACACACTTCTCTCACCCCATGCACAGGCTAGACAAACTCAAGTCTTGTTCTCCAGTAGTTTCTCCTAGGGAGCATGGAGTGGGCTTACTTTTACGAGTGGGCTTAATTGTAAAAGTAACATTTCCTGGCATTGCTGAAACTCTTCTACCAAATGGTGAAAGATTACAGAAGACTATAAAGCAGCTCTGTCTAGTTCAATATATGGCAATACACTGACTGACCAAAAGAGGATGAGACTAGCTCACCCGAGGGCTGCCTTTGGTACACCACCTTTCCTTATCGTTACCTGCCAGGGGCTGATCTTGACCACATAAAACTGCCTCCCACTCTGCAAGCAAACTTGGACAATGGCAATTAACAGAGGTGCTGGAGAGGGTGACGACATTGCACAGCTTTCCAAAATACAAATACATATCTGTGACACTTGGAACAAGCCAGGTAATTTTATAAACACCATTATTTTTGAAGCACCATCCTCCAATCTAAAAAACATTTGCTATCAATTCTGTGTAATATAAGAAAGCGTATAAACATTTATAAATCCTCTTACAGGGAGGAGGGGGGAGATAGCCAAAAAACCCTACCAAACCTACACCAGAATATTTTAGCCAGTTCTTGGGTGGGGTGGGGGAACCAAACAACAAAACATGAGAAGGACTGAATATAAATCTTCCCTTACAGTCACTGCTCAGCTGTCTAGATTACAGAATATAAACAGAGCAATCTTTTAAATCTGAATAAAAAAAGATTAAATTGAAGACAGCCCCAAATCAGGAACTTTTGCTTCAAACATAAGGTTAATAAATGCCACCACCAGCTGTTCATCACTTTATCATGAAGACAAGGCAGGTACAGGCAAATCAGCTAACTGGAGTACATCATGGAAGTCACTTCCCCAGCCCTTGTATGTAGGGGTTTTCATGACCTGGCACATATGCCATCCCTATCATGACCAACTCTGCTTACTGCTGCTTACACTTTTCCTTGTGTCTACAAAAATCTCTTTCCTGACCTTTCAAAAACAAAATATTACATTATTTCAAGAGCCTACACTTCCAAGATGCGTTATGTTACCCACCTGCTTTCTCCCTTCTTCACTACTGCCTTGTCTCATCCTGCCTCTGTTGTGCAAGACAGCTGCAAGTTACTTTCCTGTAAGATCCTAGAGCTGACCACAATATTTTAAGCCTGCTGCAAATTATGGAACAGTTTATACTTATGAATCAAAAGCCCTCAGTATTGTTTTTTAAAAGCAAAAGTCAGAACCAGACCTACCATTAATCCTCACCTGCAGCCCCAGGCATGGCTTTTATTGTGATCCAGTGAGCTGCTGCTTTTCTTTCCCTGATAAAATTTTTGCTAACTGCCTATGATCAGACCAGCTCTGCTACTTGTCTCTGTGACAGGCTGTTCAGGGCACAAGGGCCAAGCAGGAGCTCAACTGGCTCCAACAGTGCTTAGGGCAGCTCAGCTTGTAGGGATAGTCCCTCTTCTTCAGTGTTATACAGGCAGAACACTTAGACAGGAAGAGAAAAAAAAAATTAATAACTCAGAGAGGAGGAGCTGACATTAAGCAGCCAGGTCCTTCATCTGGTGCCTCCACAACAGCAGCACAGCTTGTGAAGATTGAGCATTGCTCCGATTTGCTCTGTGTGACTAGTTCCACCAAAGCCATACATCATCTGGGGACAGTCGGTATGATCCATCTGCTAATGGACCTGCTGGAAAAAGAATGGACTGGGAAAAGCTGCTGATTCCCTCACACCAAAGGAAACCTCAACTGGCAGTTTGTGGATGGCTTCTCCTTCTGTACCATAGCTCATTATCACAAAGGAAGGAGACAAATTAAAGATCGTACTCCAGACTGCAGCTTGCATCCCCATGATCATCCTGAAATCACTGTGCTTGGCTCTCCAGTTAAAGAGGCTGGGGACCAGAACAACGCTCCCATCACACTCCTGCCCTGGGATGCAGACCAAAAAATGCAGCGCATGTCAAAGAAGAAAGTTCAAAGCCCTGGAAATGTGAGGCAGCCTTCATTCAACCGACTGCTGTCAGTGTTCACTGAGAACAGATGAGGAAACTAGCAGATTCCCACAGGCCTTCCCCACGAATGTCTTCCCCACAAATGTCTTCATCAGCACACACGTGTTACAACTGTAATTATGCATCCGTGTATTACTGCTAAAAAGCTACAGAAAAACTGCTAAGCTTGGAAAATGAGCGAAACCTTGTCTTCACTAGGAAACAGATTCTTTAGCACTGGGCTAGCTGTTCAAAAGTTATTTCACACATACACATTTATGACATATTCCTTAAATACACGATTCATGCTATGTCTTTCACCAAACCTTGCCTTATTCACTGCCCACAATAGATCATGCTCAGATAAAGATCCTCTTTGCCCTCTTATCAAGCAGTTTCTGACCTTATCTATCAGGCTTCTTATTTAAAAACAAAACAAAACTAAATGCAGATTTATTTTTGTCATAGTTTTCTGGGACATCCATCACTGCACCTCAGAACATCACCAAAATTTAACTTCATGGGATCCCTGGAAAAAAGAAGGGTATTATGGTCCCAAATTTACAAGAAGCAAAAGAATAGTCGGTTTCCACTAATTTTGCATGGTTTGCTTAAATCAGCTAGGACCTTACTTTATAAGGATTAAGCATGAAACAACCCTTTGTTTTGTTTTCCAAAGCAGTCTTTTTTCACTTGAAGTGCAATGATGGCTCCTTAACACTGCTGCAAGTCAGTCCCCATGCTCCAGACACCCACAAAATGGAAAGATATCTCAAATCTCACTTTAATCCTACAAAGTTCCTGATTGAGGCTAGACATAGATGAGGATAGGACAAAACTGAATTCACTAAGGTAGCACTTAACCACATAACAGTGAGGCAGTCTATTATGTTCATGTTCTATACCTTCTTTAACAAAGGCCCTCCAACTTCTTTATCGATTAAGCAGTTTCGCGCACCACTCAGTCCTTATGCTCTCTCTAACCTAACGTAACCCTAAAAGGGTATGTACAGACCATTAGAATGACTCATCCTGATTTTGACTGCTTGCATTTGCAACTCAACATGATTTCCTTACTTTACTCATAAACAGAGAAGCCCCAGGAGTGCCATTACCGAACTGCGGTGGTCCCAGGCAGTCATCGGCATGTCAGAGTCACAACATGCCTTTGTAACTCCACTCAGTGAAGAAGCGGTAGTGAAAGCAGGGCTGGCACTAGGCAACGAAGTAGCCAGAAAAGGCAACAGATTGCCAAGGACAGCAAAACAGGTGACCCAACTGCTGCTGTATTGATGACATATCCTCGAACAAAGGCTGGGTGGGCTGCTATTGTGGATAACAAGGGATCCTTTTTACTCCCTGTCCCTCTGCTACACTTGGCTCTGCTCCTATTTCTAAAGTCCCTTCCCTGTACCCAAGATTGTTCCATCTCCTGTTTAAACAGTTTTCAATAAACCTGCAGCAGAAGAGCTGAAATCACAGGCACCTTCTTTCAGCTTTGATACAAAAAGGATCTTTGAAGAATAATTCTGTCAGGCTCTCAGAAGCAAGTGCAAATTTGATTCTTCAGAGATGTATAATTCAACTGTAAGCCTGTACGTTCACAGGAATAGCAGAAAGTACCTCCTTGACATCATGGAAGCATCTCTTTTCAAATTGAAATTTCTTAGTTCAAAGCCTGGAAATGCGAGAGCATCTCAGTGAATTGAAGGTAAACATATTTACAACACATTTTCCCCTTGTTCTACACTAGAACAAAGACATTCCTCCCCCACTCAAAAAAAATGCAAGTCCAAAGGCCCAGGGCCTGAAAACCTGGGAGCAACATGCTATTGCAACAGAATACCAAAGAGGAAGGGTTAAACAAGTCCACTGCTACAAGGGCCACCTTCTGTAAATAAGGAGGCCAGTAATCACCTAAATGATGTTTGAACAGTTGTGGCAAGCCCCACCTACCTGATTTTGAAGAAAGACAACATTTGCACCAGCAGATTGGTGACTTCACCCCACACACACACTCCCCCCAGGCTGGAAGTTCATTTTGGTTCTAGGATTGCTCAGTAATTCTGACAAATATAGCAAGACTGCAAATTGCCATCTTCTGCAAACTCCCAGCACGCACGATGAAGATGCCCAGCTATACAGAGCCATCTTGTTTTGACACGCCTCTTGAAAAGCATCAAAATCAGACTTGCCCAGAGAGAGGGGATCCCAGAATAGAGCTGTAAGCAACTTAAACCTGCATTAAGGTCAGTAACTGCTGGATACATTTATGGTCCTGTATCCCATCCATCAGACTGCCATTTAAATGCTCCTTCTAAATGGTTATTGCTGCTCATTTACAACACTAAGACTTACTATAATTTAACATAACTACAGCTCCTATCCTATACTTCCCACAGTAACAACTAAACTATTCAGATTCCTGCACACGATGTCGCCCATGATTTCTTCTAATTGAGGGACCAACAAGTAAACTACTGTTTACTTGGAAAGAAATTAGGTGGGTCAGAAGGCATATCAAAATCATAGAAAAATCACAAAAATAAAGGCTTCAAAGGACATCAAGAACTCAGCTTTCAGCTCAATGGTATCTTAAGATTACATTAGTTAAGCAGGCCGGTTTCAGTATATGTCCATAACACCATCATATCATCTTCCAAGTTGCACCACATTTTTTGATGACATACCTCTTGTACTTTCCCAGCACAAGAGAGGCATGGAGCTACTGGAGAGAGTCCAGCAAAGGACCACGAAAATGTTTAAGGGACTGGATCATCTCCAGATGATGATCATCTGGAGGAAAAGCTGAGAGAGCTGGGACTGTTAGGCCTGGAGAAGAGAAGGTTCGGGGGGATCTTATACATATGTTTTATATATATATAAGGTATATATATTATATACCTTCAGGTATATAAATAACTGAAGGGAAGGTGCCAAGTCAGGCTCTCCTCAGTGGTGCCCAGTGACAGGACAGGAGGCAGTGGGCACAAAGTGAAACAGGAGGTTCCTTCTGACCATCAGGAAACACTTTTTCACCATGAGGGTGACCAAGCACTGGCACAAGTTGCCCTGACAGGTTGCAGAGTCTCGCACCTTGGAGATATTCAAAAGCTGTCTGGACAGAGACCTGGGCAACCACCTTTAGGTGGCCCTGCTTAAGCAGGTGGGTTGGACCAGCTGACCTCCAGAGGTCTCTTCCAACCTCAACCATTCTGTGAGTCTGTGAACTAACATAGGGATATCCCTTATTATCCCTAATGATCTGGAAAGTTCAGAAAAGAAATCATAACCTCTGAAAAAGTCTTTACAACATCTTTACAGTAATACCTCATCCCTCTCCTCCTCCTTCTGAAAGAAGCTGAAAAACATAGAAAATTATTAATGCTTTGTACTCAGTAAGCCCAGTGCCCATCAAAAATAAGAGGAAATATTCGTTTGACTTGCTTCCAAGAAAGCAATTAGATGAAACAAATATGTTGAATAAAGTATTTTACTGGCAGGATGAGTAAGAGATCAAGAACATTTATTGATCTACAGTCTTGGACCCAAACAGCTCAAATCATATCAACTACCTGAGCTTTAAAATTAACTCTATCCTCTGCCCAGGCCTCAGGGCCACTCAGCCTCTTTCAAAGTGTACCTTTGTGCAGTCTTAGTAAGCATGAATTAATTAGTTAGCAAAAGACTTTTTTGAATCTCAGGTAAATCTGCCAGTTTATCCAAGAGTTGCTTCTACTGCCTGGTGACCAAAAGAGAGGACACTCATGGGAGGACATATCCTGGAACTTTATGGCCCAGCTGAAACAACTTCAAGCCCAAAAAGCTCAGCTAGTGTCAGAAAATCCTCTTGCCTCAGTAAAATGCTGCCATTGGAGCCTACAGCATCATGCCCGTAACACCACAGGCAGAAACCCATCACTTCACAAAGCCCTACTGGACTTTTGTTACAGCTTCTGTTTCTGAACCTCAACAAACCAGTCATTCATGGACAAATGCCCTGCTTTTCATCAAACTTTTTAGGGTTACAATGTTTGCGTAAGTATTGAGTTCACTGTTCCATCTTATCTTTTCTCTCTCTGTTCTACAGAAATGAAACAAAACTAAAATGAAAAAGTTATCATAGGGTAAGCCACAACAGACACCATACATGAGAAGTTACTACCTAGATATACACCATGCTATAAACTCAAGGTAACTTGAGCTAGTTTATCCTTCAATGAAAGGGGAATAGTCTGAGTGGCTTTGCTGGAGAGGATGAACATGGAACAGGAGCAATTATCTTGGAAAAGGTGCCAGACCAAGCTCACACCCTTGTTTACTCACCAGGTGACTCCTTTGGGTAATACCTGGAGTAGGTATTTGGTTGTACAGTCACTTTCAGTCAGTAACCAGCCTTTAGATAAAACAGCTTAGGATAGCTTAGACCTCAAGTTAAAAGACAAAATACAGCAAATATGCATGACAATCAGAAAAAGAAGTCAGAAAAAGAGGAGTACCAGCGAAAAAAAAAACCAAAAGTCTTTCCTGAGTAGGCTAGGGAACTGCATATCACCTTTTCTAAACATTTAAGTTCTTCAACATATAATTATTTCAAGACATCTCTCTATCGTTGAGTGCCCTTTCTCTGCTGTCCCAGACTTCTTGGAAGTATCATTTTGAGTTACAGGCATACACCAAAAAAAGGAGCTTAGACCACCTCTATTTAACTGAGTTTTAAAGAATTATTAAAAGGCTGAGTTCCAAAACTTCCCCTCTGTACAAGACCACTTGCCATAAGCATGACCAGGGTAAGAAGCAACAGCTGTGGGGAGAGGGAATGAGCAAGTGCGGCTGAGTTATCTTGAAGAGGAGATGCTCCTGGGAAGGGAGGAAACCAGCATGCACTCCTTCCCCCTGCAAACCTGCCCAGTGGTTAGGACACTTCTTTTCCCCAGCTCATTTAAAACGTTGCCCTTCTCAAGCTTTTGGACAGATGAGGGACAGCCCTGCACCAGAGGACACAAGGCAACAAAAGAAATCCTGCAATACCACCAGTGTTCACAGGTCTTTGCTTGCCTGCTGTACACATGAAATAGGCTCCCCACCTCACTGGGCAGCAACAACTGACTGCTAGGATTGACAAAAGATTTTACCCTTATTAGTCAATAATACAATACCATACAAGACATTGTCATATTAGACACTGCAGAGGTTTATGCAGAGGTTTAGAAATGCTTACCATTTGTTTCAATCTCAGTGTAAATGGAGAGTGCTGTGGGGTTTTTTAAGC
This sequence comes from Morus bassanus, assembly GCA_031468815.1. NCBI lineage: Eukaryota > Metazoa > Chordata > Aves > Suliformes > Sulidae > Morus > Morus bassanus. Next base: position 897,612 of record CM062585.1, on the reverse strand, counting down.
TTCATTTTCTATGGAAACCAAGCCACACACCCAAACTGTCTTGCCTTCGCCCCAGACCCAAAGGAGGCTCCAGAGAGGCTAACTGCATCTTACTGTCAGAGCAGTAGAATTCAGCAGTCTAGACAAACTGAGCACCATTTAACAAAGAGACACTAATCTCATAAGGCTTTCAGATTTCTTACTGTAGAAAGAAAAGTAAGGTAAAGCTCACAGAAGAGAGCTACTCTGCTTGCAAAACTTTTACACATCAAAAAACCCAACCGCAGGCAAGACAAACTTTATGAATGCCCAAATACTGGACAGACTTTTACTTGGAGCTTCCCTTTCCTCAGGCTACCAAGTCATTAGCCACAAAACACAAATTCACATGCTTCCTCACAGTGTTTGTGGAAGTAAAATGTTAAAACTTAATTCAACTATACACTACCAGCTGAAAGAGCCTGTGTTTATTCTTTTTGATTTGTATTATTTTCTAGTTGTGAAATAGCCTCTTACTCAGACTTTATCTCCCTACTGCAGCGATGTCAGATTCTTCACTACTTTTTTTTATGTTTAATATACTTCTAGTAGTGAAACAGATTCTCCTTTCTAATTAGGTCTAGCAATTAATAACTAAAATTGAAATGATGATACAGTTCTGCTAAGCAAATAACCAAAGCTGAAATCAGAGTTAAGTGTTTCCATAAATTAGCGTTGACATCAACAGCAGCTTATGCTGAACTTTACAGCTAAACTGAGTTAAAAAGAAAAGAAAAACAATTAAAATATTTCTTTTTTATTCAGCTGCTCCCCACACTCAAGAAACCAGTTCCTCCAACAGCTGACCCTTCTTGTCACTGAAGTTGGGACTTATTGAGCAATCAACTAACCTTAGAGGATTTTCTTCGGCTTCTTCTTGTCCAAACCACCACTAGTTTATCTGGCTGCCTGTTGGAGATAAGGAAGAAACAGCTTAATTTACAAGAAGATCAATATGTAAACAGTTTATATTAAAACTCTTGCAACACATGATGACAAACTTAGTGGATACATTATCTCTTAAAAATAACTCACCTAAAAACCACTCTCAGCATCAGTCAATTAAGAAGAAAAATAATACTGCATTTTTAGAAAAAGGCAGTCTTCCAATCTGCACACTAATGTCATCCTTCTCCTCCTGCTCTCTTTGCCTGTGGGCATCTCCCCAGAGCCAGCAGCACACCTGAGCAGAAACTCTTCCATGGGGCAGAGAACAGGATCCAGCCTCTTTAAAGACACTTTGGAAACAATCGGTACCCAAAATAAACATCAGTGCAAACTCTAGTCTGAATTTCAAAGCAGACAGATTGAAAAGGTACTGCTAAGTAGCAAAGAACACAGGCAATTTCACTTTTTCACCCCCAAAAGATTTTTTTTTCCTATTTGAATACCTCAAACAACAAGAGAATTGAGTCCTCGAGTATTACTCCTCAAAATCTCCTTGGATGACCACAGACAGATAAATCAGCACTTCCTCAACTTTCACTCAAGAAGGACAAGTATGCCAAAATTCAGTACGGCTCTCCAAGCAATGTTTATTTGGTATTTATAATGAATGTGGATGGAAATCTCAATAAAGGACACTTCTAATACAAATTATTTTCTCTTTAAAACTTCTTAAGATTTATTTCTTGGTTAATAGTTACAGCCCTGTAACTTCTACCTTATTAGTTTTACAATTGTCTCTGAGTGATTTTTGATATTGACCTAAATACCAGCCTTTTTTTTTGGGGGGCCCATAATACACTTCCCATTGTATGACCACATTTCTGGTCCCACTTCCAGACACACGACCCTTCTTCCGAAGACTCCTGACCCTCCGTTCCAGCTTTGTTTCCTGGCTGATGACCCAACTCCCATCAGCAAGCCTGACTGCAAATCCCCCTGCAAATGACTTGCAACGCAGTTCACATCTCCACTTAAAAGTGCTAAAGCTGCAACTCTGCCTGGAAAAAAAAAATTGCTACTCATAATTTTGAGACACTAGTGTAAGAATCGTTGCATTTCTAAAGCCAGTAGAAAAACATGTTTCATGTTAAAAAAAAAGTTATGGGGGGAAAAAAATGGATGTTACCAAGTAAAAGTCAAGCTACAATGCACTCAAAGCATTCTTTAAAAGATGCCCCCAAAATAATCCACACAAGTGTTTTGAATAAAAAAAAAAAAAAAAAAAGCAGTGTTCACACTGCTATTCTAGCATTTCATCACAGGGAGACCGTATCTACTTCATAATTAATTTTTCAAATGAAAACCCAACTGGTTTAATAGCCTGAGAGCTCTTTTTAAGCTCTGAAGTGCTGGCTAACATATTATATACCTTGCTATGAACCTGTTCATCATTTCTGCAGGCTGCAGTAAAACTACTACATCACCTACGATTCACATTTAAACCCCACCAGAACTAAAGTTGCCCTGAAAAACAGAGTTAAAGGCAGCTCCTTTGAAGGAAATGAGGACACCAGCTTTTATTTGCTATTCTGTATTGCATCTTACTCCTTTAATATATCCCTTATTTTCCAGGTTGGGATAAATTGAAAGTGAAATAATCTACTGCATTTTAAACTGTGTAAATTCACTCTTATGGCTTGTTTAGGTGACCTAAACCTTAGGTTGGCTCTGCTTGCAGCTTCTCCTGCAAAATCTTGCTCGGTAATAAGGTCATCCTGTTGTACTTCAAAAGCTCTTTGCTCATTTGGTGTTGGGTGCATTAGGTTCTTATCTGTTGGCACACACCCCCATTCACTTTGATTGGAGCTGCGTATGTGCCACCAGGAAAAAAAATCACCCCCAAGCAACTTCCCTGAAGCAAAGCAATCCAAACCCATGCCTACAAGAAACAATTTTTTCTGGAGTTATTTCACTACGCACTTTAAAGCTGACTTATTCCCATTTCAGAAACTAGCTTGTGAACCAGATTTAATTTAACCTTAACTCATTCAATCCTGAGCTTGCCTCTGAGCACAAAAAAAATGCCAAAATTGGAAGGGGGAGGGGGTTAGGGAAGAAAAAAGGGGAAAAAAGGAAAAAGAATATGCATTTCTGCAGCGCTGGTTGCTACACCGAAGACAATCCTCCCTCCGAGAGCAGGACTCTGTGTCCCAGGAGTCACACAAACAGCAGCTGCAGTAGGAAAAGGCAGGACAATGCCTGCAGAGGTTAATGGGAAGAGCACAAGTCCACACTGCCACCAGCTCTCCTCCTCTTCTCCCTCTCATCTAAAGGGACACAGGGCTCAGCAGCACATGTCCTCCCTGTTTCTTCTTGCCAGGGCAGCCAGCCACTATACTTGCAGTGGCCTTGGCCTGCTCAGGTGTTCAGGAACACCAGATACCAGATAACATGTAAGAGACAAAAAGACATTCTCCATGGTATACTTAGTAGATCATGAAAACACTGAGTTCTAAAACATGGATTTCAAGAGTAAATTTCCACAAGTTTTCTTTCACTTAGGTCTCCAGAGATCCTGTGAGGGAGGCTAAGAAGGGTCCTGCCCAGGTCCCTTCCTTTCCTGCAGCTCCAGCTCAGGTGATGCTGCTTTGTCCCTCTAGATCTGTTTTGATCTTCTCTTATTTATCTTGGCATCAGAAGTGATTTTTTTCTTACAACGGCACTGGATCATCTCCCCAGGGGAGAAACATGCCACAAGCTGGAAAAGTGAAGCAGCACACCCAGTTCCACATGGTGCCAATATCTAAACCAGAAGGCCAACCCTGATGCAGATGGCCCAAGAACACGTGTGCAAACAAACAGGCCAAGAGAAGCAAGTCAGCAAAGCAAAGCGAGGAAACAGAAGGAGCATCAGTGTCAGCGTCAAAGCAAGTCGATTCAAAGTAGGAATGAATACATATCTGCATTCCTGCAAAGTAGATACTTTTTCATTACAGGGTACCCTAGAAAAGACCCCTGGCTATGCCAGATGCCTTGAAAAAAGAAAAGAGTAAAGAGGCTATATGTAAACACAACACAATTATTCTGAAAAACTAAGTAGTATAAAACAATTGCCAAGGACTGACAAGCCTCAATGCAGAAATGCTTCCAAGTCTGGACAGAAAAAAAATTTAAAAAAAAAATTTAAAAAAATCAGAGATGGACATTAAGACATGACGGTCATCTCCTGTGATACTGGTATGAGTGTGTGCCAGGTTGATAATTGACCCTAGATATAATTCTGAATTCTCTCATTTCATTTTAAACTGTGCCACTGCTTGCTTGGCTTTACACAGGTTGTCAGAGACAGCTGGTGCTTCAATGCAGTTCTCCATCAGGAGCTGCATCTGCGTCACATACACACACAGTTATCACCAAGCATGGATTGATTTCCCAATTTTGAAGAACTCCCTCTGCCAGGAATATAAAGAAATACACTAACATGAAAAAGCCAACTAGAGTCTCAATTCAGACTGAGAAGACAAAGCCACACTAGTGGAAGAGCATGCCCAGCACTTGCTTCCCTAGGCTCTTTCACCAGTACATTTATTTTAAGTACTGAGTATACTTTGCTCCTTCAACTTCAAGTATGAGAGAAATCCACATTCAGAGGTACTTTGCCAAAGCAAAACGAGGAAGTTCTTCACAATATGGAGACAGAAAATTTAGCAAACTGGAATGAGGAGAGAAGGGAAAAGAAAAAAATATCCTGAAGGATGAGTTTCTCCACTAAGTATACCACATGCTTAACTGAAACAAAACACAAAGAACAGCAGTTTTGCTAAGGTATTTTCTTCAAGAAAGTCACAAATCCAACAATTTAAATATATCTCCATAGAACTGTTTTACAAACTAAGCCAAGAGCAACCTTCTCTTCTACAACCTGTTCATTGCTCTTTTACGCCTATATATTTCTAGAAGAAAAAGTCCAGCTCATATTTTAACCGGCAAATTTGCATTCAAGGTTATTAGTGATGTCTCAGTGCTAGGAAATGGCCAAAAAATCACATCATGCAGTTCGCTCATTTAAAGCATTTAAATAATATTTCCTACTTCAGACTTCTCCCCTCCTTCAGCATCATAAACCTGGGCTGCTGGTTAACTAACAATAAAGCAAATAAAATCCCTTTCTGAAGAATTAAGCTGAAGACCAATGTTGTATCCTTTATGAAGTTTATTTTGTAAACTCGGAGATAATTCCAAACACAAAATCCACAATGGTGTAAGCTGAACAAATACTAATGGTCAACTATAAAAAAAAATTAAAAATTAAATTTCCTGTGCTGCACAAAAAACATTTCTCATTCTTCTAAACCCACCAGCTTTTAGACAGTCACTTATTCAGCTCCAGCCAAGCCAGTATGTTTAAGACAAGGAATAACACACTGCTAACCCTAAGACAATGGGGTTGGGGTCGGGGAAAGAACTGGGTTTTAGCTGCACAGTTACATCTCCACGCCAAGTAATTCCTTCAATCTATACAATTCGACACCACCAACTTTGCAGTGGGAGTATTTAATACCGTACTGGGATCTAACATGATTGCCTTGATGGTGCTTTGCATTTCACCCCATGCTGGTATGGAGCATCACCAAAGTAGCAGCAGCACCCTGGGAAGGGGGGCTGAAGGATGCCAGCAGCACTGGGGTGTCAGACACTGCCACCGTGAAAGGCAGGGACCCAGCGGCAGGTACTGAAGGATCCAGCTTGGATCCAAAAGATCATATTTTATAAAGCCTACCATAAACTTGTATTCGCTATTTACTTGTTTTTGTGTAGTTCACAATAAACTATTCCAGAAGAAAGGCAATTTACAGTAGTAAACTTATTTTATTATTTACAAGTGAAACTTACTCAGCAAAGCAGCAGGAAAGATTATGATTTGAAAGTTTGTGGCTCAGAAAAAGAGCTTCATTGCTGCCCTGCATAAGTAACTAAAATGAGATTTAAGATTAATAAGACATCTATAATTCAAAACCATGCCTGCTTTTCCTGTTAGATGGAAGCCATGATTCTGGTATCTTCAGTTCTCTCATTGAAACAACTGATTTAAAAAAAAAATATAAAATACTGGAACCAGACATTGCCATATACACAATTTTTAAATAAAGTAATAAAAACATTCCACAGACTGGAAAAAACTATGTCACCTGATCATCACCCTATGTGCCACAAATTTCACCAATTGAAAAGGAGGTTGTGCAAGATTCAAGGTCTTCTGGGGTTTGGTTTGATCATTCCAGGAAATATTTGGCACAATATTTTGATTACAGAACTCTCCAAATATTATGTCTAAAAGAAGGATATAAAAGGTATCAGTTTCCAGTTAGGTCTTGTTTTGTAAACCTTTTAGCAGAAGCAGATAACATTAACCAGGCCCTATTTCTCCACCAAATTTACCGCTTGATAACAGAAAACTACAAAAGACTTATGTTTAGAATCTGTTGTTGGAAAGAACTGCAAATGCACTTAACTTTAATTATGGCCACTGAAGCCAATGGCAGGACCAATTACTAACAACCTTTTGGTGAAAGGAGAGAAAATAGGTAACAGTATTTGTTTGTAACAAGGTATCATTACACTTAATAATATCCAATAATCTTTAAATGCCTGTAACACACAAGGTACCATTTTTGTATGTACACGGACCACTACAGCCTGCATGTTTGTCTTGGCATCTAATTGCCTTAGTGTTGGGGTTTGCCTTTTTTTTTTTTTTTTGCCTTTTTTTTTTGCCAAGCTTGTTTTTATTCTTACTGTGTTTGATTTGAACTGCATTAATTATTACAGGCTGCTAGATTACTCTTGTGAAGCAAGCTTAAAAGAGTATAATTAATAAGAGAAGCAGCAGTGTTAGCACAATAGCATGCAGATGCACCTATTGAAGGATAAAAATAATTACTTGAGGACTAATGTCAAAGTACTTCTGATAAGAATTTTTTTTTTTAAAATAACCTTTTGTCCCCTCTGCATTGTGCATACCAGCATGACATGCAAGGTTTTCATTAGGAACCAATACTCCCCCCCCACCAGCACACAGATTTTTACACGACTGCTGGAATGTTATCAAGGCTCTCTACTGGTCTTTTAAAATTAAATGTGATCAGTTCTACACCACTGTTAATTTGGTACGAACAGTACTTTTCTTCATTTTACAGGTAATTACTTTGAAAAGCTCTTTGCAGTGCCGTCTTCTGCACTGGGACCTACACTATACCGTGCATTACCATTAGCCAAGGAACTAATCAAGCAACAGCCTTTCACGAGCCTTGTACTAAGTTTTTTTCCTTCAGAATTTCCTGTTGGTCACAATCAATGAAATTCCACAGCTGCCTACAACTCCAGGAAGTGCAGTCAAGTCACCACTGATGCTTTAAGCAGCCCTAGAGATGCTGGTGAGAACGATGTCAATTGTTGATGCATTTGCCAAACAAGCCCTGTTGCTGAGTGAAGGTACAGTACTGATTGCAAAAGCCAGAAACATTAAGAAGAAAATAAAATGCTGTGCAGATAAAACCCATCTGAGCTAATTACAAGATGAAGTACATTACGAGATAAAGCTTTACATTTCAGGAAGGGGCTTGGGGTTTTCTTCCCCACCTCCCCTTTACTTCCCTGGTGGAAGTTAAGGGTATTCAAAACACTTTGTACCTAGACATCATTTAATGTAGTTGTACAAGATGCCGAGACACATCCATCAGCAAATTAAGGTAGGATGGCTGATGTGTTCACCTGGCCTAGCCTGTCTGCTCCCACTTCACTGCAAACTCCCGTGTAAGGCCTACGAATAGACTTCTGAAACACCTCACAGCGTTACCACATCAGACTATCTGAATCAAAAGAGCAGTCTCCCAACCTAACTCATTGCGGAATATGCATCAAGCCCCTGAAATAAGGCAAAGCTTGTTCTTCCCTCACTGCAAGTCTTAGTAAGGCTGGGAAATTTCAAAAGATAAATCATTAAAATAGGCACAGCAAGAGAACACCATAGCTGAGATCCTTCCACTTCTGCATCTTTACTTTCTACACTTAACACGGAAAATTTCTTCTTCATTTCTTCCCACCAGAGGTCTCTACACATTTTTTCCAAGCTGTCAAAAGACCAGGATTTTCCTTGTGAACTGAATTTTAGGTTTTTTTAATAGATATGCAGCTAAACGGACTGGCTGCTACAAGACTTATGTGTCAAGATTATACTTTGCTTTTCAAAAGAAGCTCTAGTCTGGCTTTGCTTCGTTTAAACAAAATAGAAGGAACAAAGCAAGACACTATGACTATTTTACAAGTGCCGTCAGACCTACTGAATCTGCACAGCATCTATTTGCGAGGCTGAGCGTGGAATGTGTAGTATGTACTGCTGATGACTTGGCTTTCTTAAACCAAACACAAATGAAGTTTGCAGAATGAGCTGGATTAAACAAAGCCTAAGTTCATTCATTATTCAGAACAAGTGAGAAGGACAGATTCTGCTTTATTTTTCAAGGAGATATTGCAGGAAAGAATCTTAAGCAAGACAAACTTGACAGAACTATCTAGCAAAATCTTTTCTTAATGCTTTTTGCCACAGAATTTTATATTGCAGAATACACAAACTGATCCTAGTCTTCAGCAGTTATGTTCTTTAATATCCTTTTGGCAGTAACAGGAGGATTTCTTGACTAGTCCCCAAATTTTATGTCACATCCAGCTGCCCTCCATGTAGAAGCTTTCTTTGCCTATTCCAATTTAGCCTTGCTTGTCCCAAGGAGGGGTTAAGAGTACTGCACCAGAAGGACCAAGTGGATCTCTTATCTCACTCTCCTACAACCGTAGAGACTCCCCTTAGGCAGACATTTACTCCAGCAATGCTGAGTCCATACGTTTACACTACACATCCTACCACACGAGAGCTTAGAAACAACTCCCAATACTCTATAACAAACAATGCCTACAGAAAACAAGAGCTGCTTAAGGCCACCTAAAAGTTTGCTTGTAAAACCAACCTCCCCAGTCAAGTAAGTTCAGAGCATTAAAACCCCACTAAACGCAGGTCAGGTTTTTGTGCAGGGCTAGTGGGTGCTCAGGCTAACTGGCAGGGAGGAGCACAGGCTAATGGAGCCATTCAGACAAACCTTAAATGGAAAGAGCAGAGAGTGTTGTTTTATAGTGGAAAGTTCACAGGAGGCTACCATGAGTCAGATCTTTCTCAGATGCCCGATTTTCCTTTTTATGTTCTTTTTTTCAGAATATTTAGTCTTCTACATTTTAACAATCATGAATCAGTGTTTTTAAAAAACAGCATTCAATTTAGAGTTGGTAGGTTGCTCCTCCCAAGCAGCGCGTGGCAAGAGCAGGCACTACGCAAACCTGCTTGCACAGTCCACCCAGTCCTGATCTGCGGCAAACTCACTATTCTGATCCTCTTCCCTGCAGAGCTGGGGCCTGACAACTGCCAAGTGAATAAACACAAACTAGTTAGAAATCAAACTCATTTTCACCTCATATGTAACAGTGCATGTGAAGGCTGGTTTAAGAAGGTGAAGTGCTAGACCATTTATCTGCTTTGAAGCCCAAGTGCTGAATGCAGACTTCCGTGCACCCAGCCTCCACATTCCACACTTCCTTAAGCGGACACAAGTGATCAGCATTATTTGCCCCTCTCTTCATGAATGTCCATGTTGACTGTGGTGTAAAACAATAAAACAGATTAGTAACAAGAAACAGAGAAACACAGTTTTAGCAAACTTGAGCAAGTAAACTAGGAATTTTTAATTCAAATTCCAGCTCCTGTCCTCACTGACTATACAACATTCAGAAAATTAAGACAGACACTAAGCATCATCAACCCTCCCTTTGACTTTAGTCATGCTCCATGACCTACCTATACCTCTATCTGTAGACCAAAGATAATATCTCTGTACAACAGTGTATGTGCATTACTGAGGATACCTTAAACTACTGTGTTATCATTTCTTATTTGAAGCACAACTGTAAATGTTAGATGTATTCTCACAATAAAAAGTGCAAAAAGCATAACTCTGACTGGCAAATGCTGCCTGAAACGTAGCTTCAACCCACCTAAAACAAATGCCCACATTAAACAATATATTTCTGTACTAAAAATATGCAAGAGTCTTTTTGGCACAACATTGTCAATTTTAATCAGACCGCATTACAAAACAGATCCTATTCCATTTTGCATATTTTTTTTTTTCAAATAGCATTCAAACAGAAGGCCCTTCTGTTTTTCGATCTGGAAACAGCAGAGAAAAAAAATTATTTTTCTGCAGTTCCTGCAGAACAGAAGAGAAGTGTGCATCTTCCACCAAAACCACAGTGCAAGAAAACTGAACTATTCACAATAGAATCTTCCTCCTCCAATTTGTCTAAAACAGATTTAACAGAGATTCTGCGCAGCAATTAAAGAGGATTATCTTCATTGTTCTTACTGCCAAGGCAAGTTTTATATTCACACACCAATACAAGAATGAAGGTTTAGATTCATGAGCCACAGGCTGCAACAAGCTGTTCCACAGGGATTCCAATGTCCCTGTTAGGACTTAGACAAAGTAAGTCTCAGAAGCGACAGCACGTTAATGCCTCCATCCTCCTCCTCTCCTTGTAATCCATGGACTCATCCTGAAGGAATTACAGTTCAGCGTGGGCAGGAGTAGGGGAATCTGGCATCATGCATCTTTCAAAGCTCCCTTCCAAATCAACGGCAACAGGGTTTTCTTGTTTGTTTTTGTTTCTTAAGAAAATGTTTTGGATTACACAAAGCAACTTCTATCCTTTGAAGATGCACAGAAGTTGTGAACATACTAAAGGTTTCTGAGTGGGCAGCAAGTGCAGAATGGTACCAGCTTGTCTAAAGAGAAAGTTCATATCAGCTACCTCAGGTGCCTGGATAATGGGACTGGGATGTTTACACAGTAATTAGTGTTTTTAATTAAAAAGGCTGATACCTACAAAGAGCAAATAAGTGCTAAGACACACAGCAGTCTGCCTCTTCAATACCTATAACTCTGAAAAGCTCACATATTGTCCTGGTTTCAGCTGGGACAGAGTTAATTTTCCTCCCAGTAGCTTGTATAGTGCTGTTTTGGATTTAGGATGAGAATAATGTTAATAACACACTGATGTTTCAGTTGTTGCTAAGTAGTGCTTAGACTAGTAAAGAACTTTTTAGCTTCCCATGCTCTGCTAGGTGCACAAAAAGCTGGGAGGGGGCACAGCCAGGACAGTTGATCCAAACTGGCCAGAGGGATATTCCTTACCATATGACATCATGCGCAGTATATAAACTGTGGGGAATTGGCTGGGGGGCAGCAATTGCTGCTCGGGGACAGATGGGGCATCGGTCGGCAGGTGGTAAGCAAGTGCATCACTTGTTTTTTCCTGGGTTTTGTTTCTCTCTCTCTCTTCTTGTTTGCCTTTTCATTACAAAGATGATGATGATTATTATTATTAAACTGTTCTTATCTCAATCCTTCTGATTCTCTCCGCCATCCCACTGTGGGGGCATAATGGGAGGGTAAGTGAGCAGCTGTGTGATGTTTAGCTGCCTGTTGGGTTAAACCACAACACATATATACTTGAAGCTATAAAGACAGTGCAAAGTCTTGATTTACACTCCAAAGAAGACTGTAGCCTAACACTGGGTAGCACAACACAAGTATGTAGTAAGCTAAGGGGCAGATCTATGGTATGCTGTGTCCATACAGGGAGCAGCATGGAAGGGCTAGTAGGATACAAACTCGCACTTAGTTTTCTAAATGACGACTTTACTGAGCCCTAAATTAACCCACATTTATTCTGAGATATGGGCACTCCTGGCCCATGCACATTGAGCTCTCCTCATCTGTCAGCAGTCTCCTTTTGCTTTTCTAATTTAATAACACAGATAGAATAAAGTGGGGAGGAAGGGAAGTGAAAACATGACGTGCTGTGCTAGCTCCTTTCCCCTTTCTCTGCCCAGGAGACCAGACTTTGCAGATACTCTCAGGTGCTTTCAGTCATAGCCATGACAGATATGGTATCAAGAAGTATGAACTCACTTTTGGGGAAGGAGGGCGCTGAAAGATGAGATCTTGAACTGCTTTCTCAGTTCTGATTCTCACATCACCTTGGCTGTTTGACCAACCACAGGATTATGAATCGCCTGCTTACAGCAAAGCGCCCAGTTATTGGGAGGAACACCCCTCTTTCAATAGCTGGGGCACTGGTAGAAGTAATGCACCTTTCTGCCACCCTTCAGAGGCACAAAACTAGAAGATTTTACCAACTGCAATAATGCACCAGCTTCTGGAAATCTCTGAAGCAGCCACAGCATCAGAACACCACAGAGAAACATGGGAACCCTGCATTTAAACTTGGGTCCCATAGTCACACACTCGCACAGTAAGCAAAACAAAAAGCCCCAAAGCCTCTACAGACCTCGTCCTCCCCAAGCTTAATGAGACCTTCAAAACATAAAAAATGAGAATAACCCAACATGATAAATTTTGCAGCAGTAGGCTATACAGGGATAGCTTTCAAAATTAAAGCTCTGATTTTCTTGCATGTTAAGAAATAAAAACATTAACTACCAGAGTTACAAAATTTTTTCGTATGGTTTCCAAGGAACTGGCATAGGCCACCAGAAACTGCCACTATCATTTCCCATAAGACCCCTCATTTCATGCTGGTGGCCCTTCGAGAGCTGCTTTAAGATGAAGGTATGGCCATAAGAAGTGAAATTATTTGATCAGTATTTACAGCTAAATAACTGTTCCAAAGACTGCAAAATTAGAACAACTCCTCCTCTTCCTGCTCAATCTGTTTAATTGTTACACTGCTTCCAAGCTGCCTCCTGAAACAGAAGTTAACACTTCTGTAATCAGAAGTCAATCTCAAAAGCAACACCACTTATTTCTATTTATAGATCACCAATTCTTCCCCTAGAATCGTACATCCTACGTCTAAAACTTTGTATCATTTTTAGGAAGTTAAACTGACTGAGCCTTTTAATTAATGCCCTCAAAGTCACACCCCTGGCTCACAGCCAGCAGCATTGGCTAAGAAAAAAATGCATGTTAACTCATGGATACTCAAGAGACCAAGCAAAAGCTCCTGCCAACACTACGGGCCGGATACGGTAAACAAAACAAAAAAGCAAAAAAATTTCTTAACTGAAAGACCTCTATTTCTATTTTGAAATGTAAAAAATGATCTTACAGCTTTTAAAAATTGGAAAGTATTTTGAAAATACTAAACTTCCTGATTTGCAAATACAACCAAGGAAACATTTCTATTTCAAGGTCAAAAAAAAAAAAAACCAACCCTAAAAATGGCAACAACCAAGGACCTCAACAGATTTTGCTAATAACTGCTGTTTTTAAGTTGCCCAACGGCAATCTGAGCTAGATTGTAACTAATTATTTCAAGATCAGCTAAGCTGGAAACTAATAGGATATTTAATATGACGGCTGTAAAGCACCGGTTTTGACTTAAAGCAAACATACAGAACCTACAGTATAGCTGAAGCGGATGCTGGGGATGCACAAAGAAAATAACATCTTTCAGCCAGCCAGGGTTTTTTGTTTGTTTGTAGTTTGTTTATTTAAATGACCTTCCTATATGATATTTTTCTGTTACAACCTGATCACTCAAGTCAGACACTCCTACAAACTGAGCCCTCAGAGCTAGGTCAGACCTTTGGCTCAGCATCGCTACAGAAGAAACTACAAGTAGTGGTCCTTCACATCTCTTTTCAGTACACTGAGCTGTACCTACTGTCCTTTGAAAAGCTTACAGCTGGCTACTAACATCCAACAGGAGGACATTCCTCAAGGTATAAAAGGTCCCTTGCACCCCCAGAATTTTTTGAGAGATAAAACTGTTAAAAATTAACACTGCCCTTTCCTTGCTTACGTTCCCACTGAAGTCGTATAGATACCACCAGTATCAACTGTTTCAAAATCTTAAGTTGAGGCCTTTTGCTACCCATCACACATACCAAGTTTGTAACTGGAGACTAAACATGGTCACTATGTTGGCTACCATGCTGCCCCCTCCCTTCTTCCTGTGCAGATACAATCAATGAAACATTCTATTCCATGGTCCAAAAAAAAAAAAAAAAAAAAAAATCCTAAAAATGGCATAATTGGTATAGTTGGTATTTGATATCAACTTAAAACAGACAGAACCCATACTCTCCATCCTATAGTGAAATGCCTGATCATGTTTTAGCCCAATGGCTACTTCAGTTAGCTGACAGATCTTAGCGTGGGGTAGTTGTCAAGTAACATCTGCAGCCACAGAAGAGACTGCTGGATGCTCTCCAGATTTTTTATTAAGTGGATTTGATGTCTTGCAGGCTCAATTCCAGCCTTGTACCATAAAATGAGGCAAAGGGATAAACACACAGAGCCCCTCTACCCCATAGAGCACACAGCTTAAAAGATTAAGTAATTTTGTCTCACCCTAGATTTCAATTTTACTCTAATGTAAAAACTTGTTATCTGTAAACACAAATGTGCCCGGTGTGAAAAGCAGTTCTCCTTGGAAGCAGAAAGATGAATAAAAAGGGAAGCTAGGTTGGTTCCCACAGCAAAATACACTCTTAATCTTGCAAAGTGCTGAGAGCCATCCACTCAAAGCAAAAGACAAAGCCTCTCAAACCTACTGCAACACCTAGTTGTGCCAAGTGAAGAACAGTGTCCTTCCAGTGAAAGGCAAAAACCTCCTACCAGACTAAGTGCTGCAGGATCTGGCACTAAATTAGGATAAACAGGAAGAAAAAAATTAATTTCAAGCTTTTAGAAGAGCATTACAGTAAATGAAATGAAGATAAGTTACTGTAAATGATTGAACTTCAAATTGGAGTTCTAATATATTTGCCTAGTCAGAGTCAAAGAAGCCTAATGAATAAAATCCACTCTGTAAACTAACCATCAAGGGAATGGGAATCAATTTTAGCTGTGCAGAGTTCACACAGAGCACTGCGGGGGAAAACCAGTTATGTGCAGAGTCATCAACGCAGTCAATAGAGATGAGTGGGCACACAAACTCCTTGGATTCTGCAAAATAAGATTTTCCACATATTTCAGCGTATTTTATATAGAATACACTTTTCATCTTTAAAACAAACAAGGCTCAAAAGTTGAAGCCTGCAAAATTTTAACATATTTACTTCTGGAGCATTCAGATGGATCATCAGCCTTGGCAAGGCCAGCACTGCACACGCGTGTGCATGCCCACGCTCCGGCAATAAGAGCACTTCAAAACAATGGGCAGGCCCACAGAGGAACGCTCAGGAAAATTAAGATCACCGGGCTACCGGAGTGAGGAGTGAATCCCCTGAATGAGCACATTCACAGGAGAGTTCAGCACGGCTTTATTTATGCATTTCATGCTTTAAGTCATCTCTCCTTAACTTTTGCAGTTTCTGAGCATAGACAAGACCTTAGACAAAACGCTTATCTCAGCTTGATCTGTTAATTTAAGCTTGTCTCTTGGGCTTTGACAGAAGAGTACTGGCATATCTAGCTCTTGCAGTTTAACACATTACCCCGCGCAGTACCAACACCTTCTCAACCGCTTTTCTTCCCCAAAGCCATCTGCCGGAGGAAGTGCAACTTCTGTCCTTGGCGCTGCAGCTCTTGGTTGGACCTGACCTGGACACAGGCAGACAGGCGACCCAGCAGACCAAAGCCTTTAACCCCTTTCATTGCAAGCGAGTCAGGGCTGTTATTTCTCACTGCTCTGGCTGAAAGCTAGCACTCAGCTTTAACATATACAGGGTTTGAGTTTGTTTGTTCTGCAGCCAAACAAGCAATATAGTACCAAATGAGGTGTGAATTTACTCATTCATTTCAATGCAGTTAATGTTCAAAGATGCTTTGGGTCATTGAAACCCTCAAACTTCAAAACTAATGAAAATAAGTGTTCTGGAGAAAATTTGACACAAAGTCAAAGTGTAAACCAGAGCCAGACATTTCGCTTTTGTAATGCCACCTCACATCGCTGGAACAATGTAAAGAAATCCTTAAGTTCCCCAAAAGGGGCAGGGCAGGATTCCGGGTGGCAGCTGCATATGCCAGAACCTGATGCGCTTCCACTCACGCACAGGTAGCGCAACAGCTCCTACAAGCGCTCCACCTCCGCAATGTCCAGCCTCCGAGCTGCAAGACCCTTCTGTAAAGATGTGCAGTAAATCCAGAGTGTCTGAGTCACATCTGACACACATGGCCTGTCCCCAGCAGCACACGCAGGCTCACACCAGCTTTTCCCCCGAAGCAAGCAGACCAACGTGCGCAGCCCTTATTCCCAAGGGGCTGACAGCCCTCCACCATCCCACAAATGAAGCATGTCCCTCAGCAACAGGATGGCAGAAGGTGACAGAGCATAAGTTGGGGCCAGGAGGGCAAAAGCATAGACAAGCTCTCGCATCGGACACTTCCTGCTTTACGTAACATAAACTAACCTCTCCATGGCCAAATGTCCCCAGGATCTGGAGACGGATGCCACCTCCCCGTTCTCAGCTGTACTCTCGCTTCCCTCTCTTACCTCTCCTAAGACATGAACAGAGATCATGTGTGCCCAGGGACCTTACAGCTGGAACACCCAAAAGGGGGGAAAAATGGTCCAAACGATCAAAGGGAAAATATCCATAAGGTAAAGATGACACATGGCCATCTTGATCACATAAAAAACAGCATCAGGGATAGAAGAGGTGCCTACATTTTCTAGCTTTGAATCATTCGATTTCTGTACAATCCTCGTCTTCAAGAATCAGCTACAAACCAGACTGGCAATTCTGAAACGGGTGATGGAGGTTTGCTTCTCTTGAGAAAGTCAGAGTCAAGAGTTTAGTCTGCCTCCGACCAAATTCAGAGCAGTTCTCACAGTTCAGCATCATAAATATTTCGAATGTCTCATGAGCTAATCTATCTCTTCTTACACTGCAAGTCACAGGACAGATATGCTGGACCAACAAACAAGTAAAATAATCGCAATAAATGCTCTGCATAGAATTCTTGACATTTTTTTAAGTGTAGAAAATAAAATGTTACTTCCCCCCCCCCAATATCCACATTCTCTCTTCCACAAGCATTAGGTTTTGGGACTGATTTTGTGGATATGATACGAAAGAAAAAGCTATCACCTAAGGTCTAAGCAGAAAATAAATTTCAGAATAAATTCTGCAGCAACGTAGAGAGAAAAAAAAAAAGGATCAGTAATTCTAATCCAGCCACTGTATGTATATATTGAAGTAAACAAGCTTAAGTGGAATATTCCAACAGCTCTGATTATATCACAGTAGTGATAAGCCTATATGCCGCTGTGCAGCCATGGCTTTGTTGGAGTTGTAACTGAGCTCCATCCTACCAGTTTTATTCCCAAAAGTCTTTGCAGAGCTTAACAAGTTCTCTTCCTTCAGTTAGTGGTACGGTTTCTACATAAACACCTCTTTTAAAGCACTTTTGTTTGAACTGTCAGGCAGATTATCACAACCATTTGCGAGTGAATCTGACACAAATAGCATAGGTCACCTGAACTTTTCACACTGCAGTACTCAACATGTAGCCCTTCAAGTGCAATTCCATACTCCAGGCACCCATCACCTCTACTGTAGAGAAGCTTGGTCCTTATGGTTATTGTCATTTTCTAATATATCACCACCACTGGATAAAATATTTTAGAAATGTCAATCCAGAAAGGATGTACTTAGAGCCTAGTACAAATTACTTCCTTCCCCTCAATCTGGCATTTATCCATTACACATACTCTTAATTACACATCAATCAAAGGAAAATAAACAGAAAATAAACAAAAAATCCTCCTCACAACAAAAAGCTTGCTTAAACTCCTGCCTCAGTAACTGTAGATCAGTGATCATGCGGTCACTTCCCTTCCAGAATTACCTTTCCGATTTTCCTCATGTACTCTGCTTCACTGGTCCTGCCCTACTTCAATACAATGAAGGTATGAGGTTTAACAAGGCTAAGTGCTGGGTCCTGCACTTCGATCACAACAACCCCGTGCAATGCTACAGGCTTGGGGAAGAGTGGCTGGAAAGCTGCCTGGTGGCAAAGGCCCTGGGGGTGCTGGTTGACAGCCGGCTGAACGTGAGCCAGCAGTGTGCCCAGGTGGCCAAGGAGTCCAACAGCATCCTGGCTTGTATCAGGAATAGTGCGGCCAGCAGGAGCAGGGCAGTGATGGCGCCCCTGTACTCGGCACTGGTGAGGCCACACCTCGAATACTGTGTTCAGTTTTGGACCCCTCAGTACCAGAAGAGCATTGAGGTGCTGAAGCGTGTCCAGAGAAGGGCAACAAAGCTGGTGAAGGGTCTGGAGAGCAGGGCTTATGAGGAGCGGCTGAGGGAGCTGGGGTTGTTTAGTCTGGAGAAGAGGAGGCTGAGGGGAGACCTTATCACTCTCTACAACTACCTGAAAGGAGGTTGTAGTGAGGTGGGTGTTGGTCTTTTCTCCTAAATTACTAGTGATGGGACAAGAGGAAATGGCCTCAGGTTGCACCAGGGGAGGTTTAGATTGGGTATTAGGAAAAATTTCTTCACTGAAAGGGTTATCATGAACTGGAACAGGCTGCGCAGGGAAGTGGTAGAGTTATCATCCCTGGGGGTATTTAAGTCATGTAAATCTGGCACTTCAGGACATGGTTTAGGAAGCATGGTGGTGTTGGGATGACGGTTGGATTTGATGATCTTAGAGGTCTTTTCCAACCTTAATGATTCTATGATTCCATGAATGTTCTGCCACAGTTTCCCCTCTGACCTCATAAGACCAAACACACTTGCAAATTACCTCATTGTTAATGTGACTTATATTTAGAAAAATGCCCAGTCTCTTCCCCCCCCGCCCCAGTTTGTAGGGCATAACTTGCAGTTTCCTCCTCACGCAGTGTCTTGCTACCATAAATCTGCACTCAGAATTCCTATCAGCACAAAGAGTTTCTTGCACCTTCTTCACAATTTCTCTGTATTTCAGTTTCAGAGACATAAAATGGGGATAATTTTTCCTCCATCACACAGCAGTCTTGTAAGACTGGATTAACAATGGAGCTATGCAGCTGCAGATTTTTTGTGCAGAGAAATTGTCAGCACTTGTACTTCTACACAGCAAAGTGTCTTTTTAGTTGTTCTACGCCAGTACCACTGAACAGAGAGCTGCTACCTTCTGGCCTTTAACGGGAGACATAAATCCTACTTATAAGTAATTGTGGACATAAAACTGTAGGAAAGCTGATGGAAGATGATTTGTGCACACAAATTAGGGAGCGATAGAAAAGATGACTTGTCTACAGTTACAAGGAAAGTTGAAAGAAAGCCTAGTGTGGAACCAGGATTTTCTGTCTTCTGTTGTTTCTACCACTAGACCACACTCTCTAGTAGAATCAGAAGGAAAAAGAACTTTATTTCCCCCTCCAAATCCAAAACAATTACACAGAAAAACCTCCACAAAATTTATCGAGTCTGCTCTGAACAAATGAAGGTGCTAAACTGACCGACACAGAATTATTTATGTAAGGAACAAAAATAACTTTTACTACTACTTTTAGTAACCAAAAGCCTACATAGCCCTGCAATCTCTTCTACTTTCAGTACTCAAACTACTCTGCAGCTTCTGGCTACATCTGGGTAGCGAGAAAGAGAATACTGTGTGTGATTTCTTTGCCGTGACTGGGGACTTGCCCTGGGATACAGGGCGGGGGGGATCAAACTCCCACAGCCATGCGTGTACAGAACCAGCTTCCCAGGTTCAAATAAAGAGAGAAATCATACTCTGGTACAATAATCAGCCCAAAAAGCCCAAACTGTAAATAAGTTCTTATCCTCCTATAAAAATGTGTATAAATGCACCAAACGCTAAGACCATATAAGTACTCTTTTTGTGTATGCTGCATTATTTCTACCCTTTTCACATCAACCACCTGGAAACTGGCATGTGACACCAATATAGAAAACAACTTACACAGATCCAGAAAAAGAACACATGGTGACAATATAAGGATGCATCAGGTTGAAGAGGTCAAGACATCAATTTGAACTGAGTAGAATTACATCGAGGAAGGCCAGACACAAACTGCAGTTTTATTTACATAGCTGTTAATCTCCCTTTGCATAGAAAATGTAATAAGAGAACCCCTTTTAAATGCACCCAATTTTTTTTAACATCATGTGATATTAATAGCCAGACTTTTTCTACCTGTGTCTTAAAGGTAGAAATATTTAAATAATGCAGTTCGTTTTCATTCAGCACAAAAAGAATACCTGGAACGTTTTAAATTTAGATTTCTTCTTTAACAGTATGATTGTTACTATTGCAGCCACAACAACATTTTCAATAATCAAGGCTTGCTCAGGACAGTTTTTGTGACAACAAAACTACTTCAATTAGAGAAGCTACTCCAAACTGGAATAGTTGTTCTGGTACAATCAGAAATATAAATGCACTTTGTTTTGCTACAGAAGTGCTTAAACTGGCTGTGCAGCTATTTCCATTAAAATGTCCCTAGATAATGTACTTCTGTACTGCTGCCTCCTGCCTATAAGGGAAGAATAGGTGCTGTATGAAATGGATTGCAAAGGCACAATGAAACAGTGGAGCTGCTGCATATAGATGAGGTCCAAGCATACATATCACAAAATCACAGAATGGCAGGGGTCGGAAGGGACCTCTGGAGATCACCTTGTCCAACCCCCCTGCTTGAGCAGGTACACCTAAAGCACAGCGCACAGGACCATAGTGCTTGTTCAGCAAAATCAAGTCTGAAAGCTCAACATGACACAGTAAGTTCCCATTTTAAAGTGAGCACATTTTGTCATAAGAATTTTACATGGCCTGGGTCAGCAAACATCTGTCTGAATAAAACACAAAAATTTGATTACAGCTGAAAGGAATTGTATTCAACAGGAGAATAAAGGCCTGGGGTTTACTACAATGTTGAGCATTTCAGTAATATGAAATACTTCACTATTTCAAAGCTACTTACTTTACCAGTAAGATGGCTTGAGGTTGTAAGGGAAGTGAGATTTCTGGCCCTGCTCAGCCCACGTGCCCCACAGCACACCCAGGAGCCTCCCAGAGTAACCAAGGGTGAACAAGATTTGTCCCTTACTAGCAAAGGCCACCCCCCTTCTGCTATTCATCATCAACATCCAGGTTTTCCCTTCTCTAAAGATGGCTCAACAATGTACATTGATTTCATATACACACACTGCATCCTGAACTATGTATCTGTACATGCTATGCACAGGTGACAGACTTCGCTGTCACGTGTTATCAGCTTCCAGAAACATCTCCCCACCGCTTTTAATTTCCCTTTTGCTGCGACGGATGTTCAGTATGAGAAGTTAAAACCCCAACAATAAAACATGTGCTAACCAAAGAGATTACACCAGCAGAAATAAAAGAAGGCTCCGTGGCTGTTCTCTGAAATAATTATTTTTGCTTCACACACGGGTTGTTCATATTTAGGTCACTGTTTCTGTATCTCCACACCCAGCAGATCTGCCTTGTATACCCTTCTGGCAAAGCAGAAGACATTCAAACAGGGAGAAAAGCCTCACGTCCTGCTCCTCACTCACCCTCCTTCCTCGTCAGCTCAGCTCACCTCACAGCCCATCCTGCCCATCCCTGAGCAACGCTGAAATGCAACAAGCAAATATTCCACGTAAAAAGCTGCAAGACCAACCATTTTTTAAGGCTTTCTTGGGCAGCAAAGAAGAAACAAACCCTACAGACAAAGAGGCAAACCTAACTGAGTCTCCTCTGTGCTCACCTACAGCACAGCACAGAAGGAAGAGGAGGGCAGAAGGCCCACTCTGTGAGGCTAACGAGGCAGCAGGTTTCCGCTTCTCTGGGCCTTAATAGCATTTTGTCAACCATAAGAGATACCGACAGTTCTCACAATGAGGTGGACGTAAACAAGTTAGGGTAAATTGCAGTCTTCCTATAGTCAAGAGTAGCTCAAGATTATTTTATTTTTTTAAATTACAGTTTGTTTACTTTATCATTAATTGCAAGTCAAGCAAGCACCCTCCTTTCAACAGCTGTTGCTAAAAGAAGAGGTATTATTTTTCCCCCTACAGTACATGCTCTACTTCCCTAAGAATAAATTTGTCTGAAAGAAATTTATTTACTGAAGTCAGCATATTTTTTTGCAGGAGGAAGCAGACTTTGTGCATTATAAATACTTTATTAGGGTCCACTCCAGACAAGTCTGAATCTATAGGCAAAAATTTCCATACTCCTGTTTCCTGGTACAGCAATAGGAAAGGAGACAAGGGACTGACTGCACTGTCATCTGCAGTGGTACTACATCAACATTAGCCACACTATCAGCAGTACTGAAGTTACTGATGATGGGTAAGACGAACACCAAGCACCAGGACTGGGTAACCCACTAACTGAAAGCACAGGTAACACGCCTGTTTTTACTGCCATTTTCCCTTGCGATACAGCTTCTCCTGAGACAGCTAGAACAGGAGGCGGTTACGGTAACAGATGGGAAGCAGAGAAGCACAGAAATGTATCTGGCAGCTCCCTGCTCCAAAAATACACTTGCACAAAGGGGCGCAGGGAAGCGCAAACTGAAACAAACCCATACTTCCAGGCAGAGGGCAAGAGGCTGCCAGCAGCTTTCACCCTTGCAGATTCTCCAGTGTCTAAGGGTACAGTTACTGGCTTTTTACCTGCAGCCATGGGGTCTGACCAAGACTCCTCTCTTCTATCCAGAGACCCTTTATCACAAAACCCATGGAAACAATAGCAGGAGGTTTCCACCCCTGTAAGCTTTGGTTGAAATAGCCTGCTGAAACTTTCTGATGCAACACCGAATTTGCTGGCCAGACAGACAATTCAGACACATTTTAACATCACATGAGAACTTTCTCCCTATGAAGCAAAGCTAAAAATAAGGGAGAAGCCCAAGGTTCAAAAACAACAACACAGCAAGCTAACTTTTCATAACCACTGAGAGCGCAGCCCCATCAACCACAACAGCACTGTGTGCCCAGAGAGAAGGGCTGTCCTAGCTCTCTAGAGAAGTGGCAGCAGTGTCGGTATGGAGGTATGACAGGCTTTGACGGGGCAGCGTGGCATAGCAGGCTGCCACAGGCCCACAGGTAGCAGATGACATGTCGGGGCAGTCACCTCGCACCATCCTTTACCAAGCTGTCTGTACTACCATATTCCAGCACTCCCTCATCACGCACCCGCTCGATTTCAGCTGGCGTAGCATTTACCCCAGAAAAGAGGGAAGAGAAGTGTGGGGGCAGAAAAGTTGTCTTCTCCCCCCCCTCCCCCACTGGACAGTCTTACAGCCATGGACTAAAGGAGGCATCACACCTTAAGCACTAGATGTTTACAGTTCTAGCAGTATGGGTCATCACATACTTTGTCAATCCTCTGTCAAAAAAAATCCCACAATTACATCACTCCCTATAAGAATTCAGGGTGTTAAGATTTTTCTTGGTCATCTTTCAGTTCAAAATGAAAAAAAAAATCAAATTAAATCCCATTTACTACATGAAAAAAGGAATCCATGGGAAAGAAAAATAATTCCTTTACTGTTTTAAGATTGTCTGTGCTTTGGTATTCTGAAAGGGTATGCAGACACTGGAGCTTAGAGCAGCCATCTAAAGGGAGGAAAGTAAATAATTTTATCAAGAAAATGAAAAACCAAAAGCAAAGCCTACAACACAAAATTCCCTTTTCTACATGCACAAATCCTGAAAAAGAGGGGTGAAAACACCATTGTCATAGGTATTTTTAAAAAAGGATCTTTTAAAAAGTGTTAACAGTAAACAGGAACCATCCCAAATATGCCTCAAAACCAAGTAACACTGTGCTAGATTCTTTTGCTTTTTGTGGTATAAGAGGAAGCGGTGAAAAACTGGTCAGGACTTTCCCATTCTTAAAATTTTCTTACAAGTCAAAGATAAAGGAATGCAAGGGGAAGTTTTATGAATATTCACTTGCTCAACTTGAGACACTTATTCCAAGTACTCTATCCAGTTAAGATTTGCACTTGAAGAGAAAATGGAGTTAGAAAAATCTTGTTCTCTTGAAAATTTTCCACAGCTTTATACAACTACTGCTTGGGTTACCTAGAGGAAGAGACAAACCACTATATCAGTTTTCCAAGAGACAGTGCAACCAGAAAAAAAGTACAGCCAAGCAGTTAAGAGCAACCAAACAGATTCATCCACCTGCCAACATGGCCAGAGCTGTGACTCATGTCAGGTGTTACCAGGATCTGTCAAGGTTAAGTCCTCTGCTAATAAACCACAGATAAATCAGCAACAGGTTGGTTTGGAAATTTACAGGCTGCTGAGTTAGAATTTTGCTGGAAAAGAGAATTAAGCTGTTTTGACAGCTCTTTTCTGTTCTTTTAAATCTCCTCCTATGTACTGCCATAAACAAAGGGATTCACAGTTTACTTAATGAGCAGTCACTGAAAGTAAAGGAAGTTCACAGTGCATGCTGAGTGGCAGCATACAATGTGCTGCCAACTGTATTCAATGGTCCAGATTCTCCAATTACATCCTTTAATATGGCTTTTGATATTGACAGTATTGGCTATGCAAATACTCTTCCCAGGCACAGCTGGGAGGGGAAAGTCAGTTTATGACACTAGATTTAAAAGAACAGGCATCAGCACATTAGTCTTAGCCCTGCAGAAAGTTCAAGACAGCTATCATCTTAGGGCACCAGGAAGCGACGTATCTAATGGAAAGCC
The DNA here is from genome assembly GCA_031468815.1 of Morus bassanus. NCBI lineage: Eukaryota > Metazoa > Chordata > Aves > Suliformes > Sulidae > Morus > Morus bassanus. The sequence continues at coordinate 872,943 of CM062585.1, read as the reverse complement.
CAGAGCTGACACAGGGAATGTCTTTGGTCTGCCTGGCCTACAGGAAAGGTGATGGAGCTTGTCCCAACAGGTGGAGGTGAATATATGCTCCCAGCAAACCTGCACACCCATCAAAACATACATCTCCCACCGCAACAGCCACCACCACCCATCCAGCAGCCCCAGACAACTCTGGCCCATCAGACGGCAGCAAGAAAGCAAACATTACTTCTTGGGTAAAGAAAGAGGAGGTAGTAAACATAGAAGGTGACTGGTTGTTACAGGTGCTTGCAGAGATGGCACCAAGGAAATGAGAGGTAGTAATGTAGGCCATGGTAATATGGGAGTCAAAACTGATGTGATATGACAGGGTCTTAAAATGCCCCCGATGGTTTTAATTCAGTTGTCCCTGGAACTAGAAATTATTTTGCCCTTGTGATGTTTGGTCAGCACCAATGTCATTTTTCAAAACAGATCTATTAGAAAAGACAGACCAGATCTGCTAGCATGCTGTTAGGCTCTGATACAGTAGCTCACCCAAAACAAAGGCCACAGAATGACTGCAGGAGACTGAGTGTGCACATGAAATAAAACCCAAAACCAGTTTGTGCTGAAATAAATACAGAGCCACAGAGATCACAGTTAAGCAGCTGCAGAGCCTGGCCATAGCTTTGGAGTAATCCTCAAGAAAGTCTCCTTAAATAATAATAAAATAGAAATAAAAAAGAACCCTCAATAACAATTCTCCACTACAAAGAGAACCTCAACAGGCAAAAGAGAATTACTTCTGTACTGCTCACCTTTACAGGTTTACAGGCAGCTGGAAACTATAGCTCAGAAGGGCCTGCACTTCTGATTCATCTCAAAAGTTTGTGCGTTTGGAAGCCCTACAGTTACAGCACAGGGCATTGACTCAGGATCCGGGTGATTTAGCTGAAGCACTTTAAGATGCTCTTGCCCACAGCTGTAGCTCATCTCACCCCTCTGGCAGGTTTTCCTCCCCACTGCATCAGGGCAGCATAAGGGAGGTACATACACTCCTCAACTGCTGCAGTTCACATTCACCTTACAAATCCAAACTGAAGTTGATGGCAGTTAACACTAGTACACCAGGCAGCCTTACTGTCATCCTACCTCTGCTTCAGGGCAGAGGAAAGCAGAGAAAGACTACTGCTAAAAGGGACAGTGACATCTCAGCTCCACTCTTGAATCCAGAAAGCCTCATGAGTCAGAGCCTTAGACAACAGCAATGTTAGTTATGGTTCTGCTAATTTTAGCTCATACTTAACCCGCAGTTCCCAAGTCCCTGCAATGCCTTTCCAGGTGCTAAAAGCCACAACTACCCTATACGTCAACTGCCAAAACATACAGCTTCCCAGCTGAGAAGCTCTGATGCGCTTACATAAATTGTATGCTGCAGAAATACATTTTTCAAATAAAGACCACAAAAGGAAGAAAACAAGGATGGCTTTATTTACCCAACTGCTGTGTGCATATCTTAAAATGAGGAACAAAAGTTCAGCTGCACAGTTCCTGTGTTCCAGGGTCCACTCCAGGACACACAAGACGGACTTGGTGCAGAGGGCAGGCAGCTCGGGAGTGTCCCACAGCAGGGTAGCAAACAGCCTGCCAGGGCCAGCTTCTACCCCAAGGAGTAAAAGGAGTGAGAGGGACAAGGGAAACAAACACACACCTCACACACACCCCTCAGAGTAAACTGGGAAAGCTTTTAGAAGTAAACAAACAACCCCCCCACCCCCATATTCTCAGAACACCACCCAAGCAGAATGCTTTTACTACATAACTGAAAGGTTTGTTTTATAAGAGGAGTTTCCTCAGATTTAGTCAACCTTACCAGCCTCCTCCTCCTCCTCCTCTCTTTATTCACACTAAACTGTGAAAGGGACTTCAGCTCTCTCCAACCAATTAAAAACTAATTGAAACAACAGGCTGGCACTATACAGCCTGAGCAGTCTAAGAGACTGAAGACTCAGCTCAGATGAGGCCTACACAATGTCATAATATTTCATTTTATTTAACCTCATAACACAAGGAGCTGAAAAGAGTATTCACAGGGATCCAATCCTGCAAAAAATTCTTTATTCCAGCTCAGGTCCACTGGGTTCAAAAGAACAGTACATGTACCTTACTGTATGCATGTAACAGTGCCTGCAGGAACAGAGCCAGGTTTTATTTATTTGTAAAACTCTGAGGTTACAGACACAGAGTTTCTCTCTCAAAAAAATAAAGCTGTGTTAGAATGTTAGTGTATTTTGTTTATTCAAGGAGACAACCTCACCCCTTTAAATAAATAAATGACAGACCATTAAGATGGGTTTGTCTACAACTTGGACATAACAATCTTTTCTGCTTCAGACAATTTTTTTTGTTACTCCTAGGACAGTAAACATGGCAAGGAATTGCTGGAAAGAATTCTGCCTCTCAAAGAAAAATAAAATTCAGAACAACTATTTATGACAAACCCAAATCTTTCAACCTTACAGACACTAAACTTCGTGCCTGCTTCTACCAATGAGGTCTTTTAGGAACTTGACACAGAATTTGAAATACTCTCAAAGAGTTGTTGCAAATAGAAAATGAGTGTAAGTATGCAGCACTGACGATATGAAAAAGTCAGCAGCAAGAAAGATTTCACATAACCCCGCACCTCTCCTATTGAAGTGTCTTCGCTGCACAATATGCAACCAACAATTCTGATGAGAAATCCCCAACTTGTAGTCCATGGAACAGATATAACGCTATAAAAGGGGCCAGGAGGCTAGCTTGGTAAGGTAGGGAATGAAAGCCACTGGTGTTAAGGAGTCAGGATTGGTATACAACCTCCTGACAGAAGTCAGGCAGAGAGCCCAAAGGAGCAGATCTACATTTCTGAAATCAAGGATTTCTTCTGGATACAAAGAGGAAAGAGATGCAAGGTGGCAGAGGAGAACTGCTTTGTGTGTGGACAGTTAACTGTGTTTTAATGACTGTAGGAAGAAATGGACAAGGCTGACCTGTAAGGCAGCTGGTGGTGATTATTTGGAAAGAATAAGTTTGATACACAATTTAAGCCTGCAAAAAGTCCTCAGTCAAAACTGGAAATGAATGGAGAAGAAAATGCTGAAATGTATTTGCAGTTGGGGATTATTTGGTGTGGAATCAGAGTATGAGGACAGAGTATAATTTAATTAAGAAGCTAAAAAGGAGGAGAAATTGCACAATGCTTTCCTTGCACAAGCTATACTTGTTATGGTACACCTACATAGCTAACACACAAATGCAAATCCGATCAAAAACTCAGAAGAGCAAGCCCATGACAAAAAGTATGGTTCACAGCAAAACTAACACAAAGAGATTCTGAACTGACATGTAACTGTATCTCTCTTTGTCACATGTTTCAATGCGACCATCCTCAATAATTAAAAGCACTTAGGTGCTCACAAAATCCCGTCTTAATTTCCTTGCTTTGCATGGTTGTTAACTGAGCAATCTGACAGCCTGACCCTGTACAGGCAACCCCCAAGGATTTCTACAGCAACCAGTTAACTCCAGTTCTTTCGGTGGCCTTCAGCACTGAAGAGTTTGCTGGAAAGCAGAGACCAGAAGGCAAGCAGACTAGTGTGAACCGTGGAATCTCAAAAAGCTCATTTCTCTCCTATGCACAGTGCATGCCAAATCTTAAAATTCCTGCAGCATCCAGTTACGAAACTACAATAGAAGAGAAAAACAGATGGCTAAAGCCTTTTGAAAAAAAAAAAAAATTAAGCATTACTTCATTTCCAAAACAGAAAGATGTATATTTGAAAATACAGAACCTACTTCAGACTATACCTAACTGATACAAAAATAGCGGACTTGCTGCCTGGAAATGAAGTCTGTCTTCAGTGTTAAGGCAGTATACAAGAAAAGTTTAACCCTTTTAGAACATCATGGCTCACTTTATTTTTAAGCAGGATTTAAAAGCAAAGCAGCTCATATAGGAGATGACAGGTATTACAAACACTGTAAAAAATAACATATTTTGTTATCTCTAAAGCAACTACTGAATGGCAAATCCTGTAGAAAAGCCTTCTTATGCTTATTCTTTTCCAGCATTTTTAAGCAGTTAGCACCTACATTCAGGGGAGCAGCTTCCTCACTCATAAAAGCATCTAATGGACATCATATTAGGAACTTGCCAACCTCAACTCTGTAAGAGTTAGGTTGTTCTCTGTGGAAACCGGTCAATACTACACTTGAAGCCCTTGTTGGGTCCCTGACTTGCCAGACATCACACAAAAATAAGGAAACATAAAAGCCATCCTAGAGAGCTCACGTGTTCAGCATTAGGAGCTTCAGCAGCTCTGTAAAACAGCTATCACAGCTTCAGGTCCGAGTACTGGAACTGATCCCTGGTCCAAAAGAACATTTTCCTCCTATGAGGCTCCTCTGCTGAGCCTGTGCCTCAGACAAGCCTTGACTCAGTCATCTGAACAGAGGCCTCCAGCAGCTGAGAAGCCCCAGGGTACGGCAGACACACATGCCAGGCTGGCAGGCTTGACACAGGATCAACAGGAGCCAGCAGGAAACCCAAAGGCATCTCAAACAGTGCTAGACACCAGTGTTCAGGCAACTGAACTGGGTCCCCTGTGTAAGTCACAGCGTTACACCTGCCAGTGATGCCCAGCACACTCCTATCCCACACAGCAACAGCTGGCTCCAACAGCACAGAGCAGCAAAACCAACTTTTTTTGTAGAAGCCTAAGCAAAATGCTTGAGACTGATTTCTGGTTTTATTCAATGGCTCTGCACTGAGGAAACAACTAAATTAACCCTCTCCTACCACATATAGTCCCTCCAGGTCAGGACTGCAGCTCACTGGTGAGGCTAGGTGGAAAATCCTGCGCTGCCCCAGCTATATTCCAAGGGTAAGTGGAAGATGACACACTCCAGCACTGCCAAGCAAGTGCCTTTAAAAAAACAAAAATCAAGTGCTTATACGATTAATGAAAAGCATGATGCTCGCACAGTAGCAGGAGTCACTAATCCATATTAAAGACCAAGACTACCTTTATTTATTTATTTTTAATGAAAGGCTTTAAATGAACCAACTGCTCAATTTTTCAAAGGTACTGAGCAGCCACAATAATTGTCTGGGTCAACGAGAGCAGCCAGAATGCCACAGAAGCAACTCAGTCCTGTTAATTACCTGTAAATAAGGTTTTTCTAATTAAATGGTGACGACACTGGACACTCCATCACATCCTGTCTCTACCAAATGCACCACCAATGAAAAGCAATCATCTGAGAGTGGCTGCCTTTAATCATTAGTAGGGACAAGAATCAGAAATTATAGAGAGCAGGAAGAGCAAGGAAAGGGAGTTTCAGCCTATGCTGGACAAATGCTGCTGTACCTAGAGATAATCTTTCTCGAGTGTGAAGCAGCAACACCAGAGTGGTAGCAACTTCCCCCACAGCCAGCGTAACTCCAGAAAAAAGAGCAGGAGCTATTTTGAACACTAAACTAAAAAAAATTCAAATCAATACAAGTCCAGAGGAGACAAAAAGTATTAAAGTCAACCAGAAATACACCCAACGTTGCAAACCGCACATGAACAATTACAAAAATATTCTAAAACACACATCATTTTCTGAAGAGTTAGACAAATGCAAACCTAACAGAAGATAGCAGTTCACGGACAGGCACCCAGCCTGTTTTGGTCATGCACAATCCTTGCTCACAGACACATCTCAATTCAAGTGTGTTTATGACTGCATTGTCATTTATTTTAAAATATGAATGGAGCATTCTTTTCCTCCAGAAACACTGCATTGTTAAAATGCCAGTACATTAAAATAACTTACTGCTTGCTACATTTTGATCAAACAAACTACAGACTACAGCACTGACACAATATATATTGAGTGCTTTCAGCAAGAACAGCATATGGAGTTCATTTCTTCTATTCTGTTCTCACATGGGCCAAACAGAGACAGGCTCTAGAAATAGAGGAAGCAGTGATTCTGTCAGCACGTGCAAAACTGTATCTTCTCTAAAGTTAAGGAAAGACTTAGCTGAAGGTTCTCAAAATTTGTAAATATTTACCCTTTTGTTTCATACAGGAGTTCCACTTATGGCAGAAATAGTGTATTTTAGCTTGCGTGCTTAAAGAGCATTTTTGTTAAGGTTCTCCAAACAAGAGGAAGCAGACTAAAAAAGCCTACAATTAAATGACTGTGTGAGTGATGTCTTTTCCTTATTGTTATTTTTCCTAGAATTCATCCACATTTCACCACCATACTGTTCCTTCGTCATAAACAACACAAGCACTGATCTTGCCTATATTTAAATTCAAGAACATAAAATAAAGGTTCAGAAAGACAACCTATTTTTAAAAAATTAGTTGCATATCTGAGGCTTTGAAAGGCTGTTTCACTACTTCACACACAGGCATTTTGCTAGGTGGGCACTCTGGTTTATGATTAAACAATAAGCTAATTGTTTCTAAAATAACAAGATTGTTCACAAGAGAATGTTTGTGTGTGACTTTTTCTTAAATCAAATAAAAGTTAGCTGCAGATCCAATCTGAATGTTCCCCTGAAGCATTCATACTTTAGTGCTGAAGCATTCTGCAAATTCTCAAGCAAGGAGTGAATCAAAGTGAAAATGAAAGCCAAACCAGCTAGTTTATGCAAACAAAACATAAAAAGTAATAAACACAACTGCTGAAATAAACCTGATAAACCAAAATTACTGTGGAAAACTCTTTGGCCTGAGGTAAACGGTAGATCCAATCACAACAGCCTCTTTCAACTTTTAAAGTGTTTTTATTTGCAGTTTATTCTGTGAAAACAAGTTCAACTTCCAAAACGACTCTGTTTCTTAACAATCTTTCAAAAAATTTTAGGCAAGAAGGTAACTCGTTAAAAAAAAAAAAACAACAACTTTTTAACCTGACAGTGTTCCTTTAAGACAGAGCAGCAAGCAGCCTCCCAGCATACTTGACAGAGATTTCCAACTCCAAGAGACAGAATTTAAATTTGTAGAGGCAATTACTCATAACCAGCGAAAGCAGCCAATGCAAGTGCCAAACTTCCCAGGCAAGAAGAAAGGCCAAGTATTAGAAAGGAGGCTGCAGTTTATTACAAGACAATTTGAACATCTTGGTCCACAAGATCTGGAAAGTACTTTCTTCATCCCCTGACACTACAGACTCACACTAACGTGAGGAATTATGTCAGTAACGTCAATATTCCAAACATATAAAACAGCACTTAAGTATTTGTATAATGGAGATCTTTGCCTGACTATTTAAAAGCTGCTTCTAGTCCTTCCCTAGCAGACTTATTTGAGCTCATTTTGCACAGGAAGGAAGATGCGCCAGACCCATACAATTAACTGTTAACTGCTGTCCAGTCAGCTCCAAAGCCATCCAACTGGACCACCACAAGATTCTTGTCTGACTAAACAAATACCTTAAGACAATTCCCAAGGATCTGTCTCTTGCCTCTTCCCATTAAAAGATGGACAGGAACAAGGAAAAGAGGAAGGAAAGACAAGACATCTTCAGGTAAAAAAGTCAAAACTAAAATGAGTAACCACCCCAGATTAAACCACCACCATCTTCAGGACTGATCTCAAATGCCTCAGTCAGCTAACAACAGTGTCAGCAGATAACACACAGCACCAAGAGTTGAGCTGGAAGTTAGAAAACAGCTCTTGGGAAATATTAAAAAAAAAAAACAACTCACAAAAAAATTAACAAAAAACAAAACCCACCAAAACCACACCACTAAGTCACAGACATCGAGCTAACAAACGCACCGTCCTCTGCATGATAACAACAATGCCAGATAAGAAAATCAGAGTACAGAATAAAGCCAACAGGTCCAAGATAAGTATGCAGCTGCTTCTGCAATGGGCAGGCAAGAGAAAGCAAAGGTAGGCAATACCAATGCACACACACCAAACAATACAAAGTGAGCAGCATCCTTCCTATTTCAGCACCAGCAACTTACTCCACCATTTGTGCAGCCAATGTGAGCTGCTTCTTACCATTTTTTGGTGCACTCGACCATCAACTCCTGGTAAGAAGCCACAAACTGGAACTTGGATGCATGTTTCCCAACACGCTGCAGTCTTTTCCAAACTGAAGCCATGATCGTGAGAAATACCAGTCCTCTTACACAGTACCAACTTTGCAAATACCAATGTAGGTTTAAGAATGTGTGTGCTCGATACTAGCAGATTTATATACAGACACAGTAAAAACAGTGCACGGGGAACTTGATGGGATGTCTACAATTCATATTCTGCCTCTCCCTTCTTCACGGCAAATCCCAGTCTAGCTGAATGGCTCATCGCTGGCCAGGAGCAGCATGCAATAGGAGCAGACAGGTAATTGAAAGGAAGTTCTCTCATGGAATCATCATTCCTCACACAGTAGATGATGCAGAGACTGCAGGACTGGAAGACAAATAAGATAGAGGGAGAAAGCATTGGTTAATATACTCCATACTACAGTGCTGCAATTGCACGTGATCTCATACCTTTCAAACAACTACAATAAACCACAAAACCATACCCCCTTCCTGTTGTCATCCCCCCCCCCAATTAAATAAATAAATAAATAAGAATGCTGCAGCAATTTCAGGAATGCAAACCATGAGTCTGGAAACATATCAACATGTCCTTTTATCAGCACCATCATAATTGGCAACAACAACAAAAAAGGGCAGGTCAGGGCCACACGGAATCCTTATGAAGCATCTCTGGAAACCAACGCAAAGTGGCTGAGGTGCTGCCAATATGCACCCAGAGGGAGGGACACAGGGAGATGAAGACAAGTTCTTTGTCTTGATGACAAAAGGTGTAACAGTTGTTTCCTCTCACCCACACACCTCCCGCTCCCATTTCTCTTTCCAAGGAGAAGAAACAGCCAAGAAGCCGGCAAGGGAGTGTTACTACCTAAATGCCTGTGCCAGAGTGAGGAGGAGGATGAAAAAAGAAGGGGCATTTCCTGAGCCCTGGCTGGCCAGGATTCCCCATCTTCCTCGCTGCATCATATTGAAATGGAAACATCACTCCATCCTGAATTGAGAAACGCTCGTCAGAGAGGTGAAAAGGGAGAAGAGAAACCCAGACGGGTCTTCTCCCTCCAAAGGAAAGCAGCATCTCTGCTGGGAGCGAAGGAAAAAGCTTTTTCATTAGGAATATGGGGAAGCAAAAGGTGTCCACACCTGGCGAGAAGGCAGGCAAGGATGGCATCGGAGCCGACAAGGCGGCAGCCTGGGGGCCAGCAAGGTGCCCCCGGCGGGGGCCGTCCCCAGGAGCCCGGGGGCGAGGGGCGCCCCGCTCCGCCTCACCAGCCCCTGTCACCTCAGCGCCCAGCCCGCCGAGGCAGCGCCCCCCGCAGCCGTTGGCCAGGAGCCGTTGGCGTTTAAAAATTAAAACTCCAACGGCGGGGAGCACGGGGGGGAGAGGCGGCTCGGGGAGCGGGAGGGGACGGGACGCGGGGCAGCGCGGGCGGCTCCCCCCGCGCCGCGGCACTCACCTGCCGCCGGCTCCTCACGGGCGGTCCCCGCCGGGCGGGCGCGGGCACCACACGGCAGGCGAGAGGCAGCGCTGCCGCTGCCCATTACTGCGGCAGCCCCGCCGGCGGCAGCGCCCGACGACTGTCCCCTTCCTCCCGCAGCCTCATGGCGAGCACCGGGCACACGCCGCCGCCGCCGCCTCCTCGCCCTCGCCCCGCCCCGCCGGCCAGGCAGGCAGGCCGCCAGCCCCGGTCCCGCCGCCCCTCACGCCACCACCATCGCGCTCCTGCCGGCGCTGCGCCTCGCCTCGCCTCGCCGCGCCGCGCCCCAGCCCGCCGCTCCCCCCGCCCCCGCCGCCCGGCGCAGCCCGCACCCGCCGCGCCATTGGCCCCGCCGCGCGCCCTCCGCAGCCCATTGGCTGCCGCCTCGCGTCAATCACCTGCAGGCGACAGGGGCGATCCTCGCGCAACGGAGAGACGGAGGTAGTGAGGGAAGACGGAGCTCGCAGGCCCTCTTCTCCCGCCCCCAACTCAATCTTTTTGATTGGTCGAAGAGCCCGAGGGGGCGGGGTTTCTTGTAAAGAGGAGCTACTCGATAGGTGAGCGCGGCCGCCCGTCAGCACAGAAGCTTCCGACGATTGGCGGCGGCGCTTCCTAAAGCCGCGGGGTGGGCGCAGCGCGAGGAGCAGGCTGTCACGGGCGGGGCGTGGCCCCGCGGCGGGCCCGGGCCCGCGCCCCGCCGCCGCCTGAGGGCCGGGTGTGCCGGGGGGCACCGGGGTGGGAGGAGCCCGGGGGGGGAGCCCGGGGCGCCGCCCGTGAGGTGGGCGCGGGGCGGCTGAAGGGAGGTTGCGGCCGCGGGAGCGGAGCCGGGCGGCGGGGCGAGGAGGGGCCGCGGCGAGGGGCGGCGGCGGCGGCGGGCCTGGCCGCGCGGAGGTGCCGCCCGGCGCCCGCTGACCCGCACCCCGCGGCGCAGGGCCGGGCCTGGAGGCGCTCGGGATCCTCGTGGGGGCGGGGAGTTGGTGGGGGCGAAACACGGAATTAAATACCGCAGGCGGCGCGGCGCTTGTTGCTGACTTCGCTTGGTTATGTGCTCTGTGAGCTTCAGCCCAGCACTGGGGTGTGGGTGTTCCGCGCCGTTTCATGTAAAAGTATATACAGGGGAGAAGGGGGCAGCGAGGGGCGGGTTCGCCGTACCCGCGCTGGCTGGACGCCGCTCCCGCAGCACGGTGCCGGAACCGGGGTGTCGGGAGCCAGACGTGAGCCCCTGGCGCCAGCATTAATCTAAAATGAAATGTTGGTTTATTCTGGTTCAGAGAGAAAATGCCACGCAGCTTTTTGCCCACTTGCCTTCTGAAGCCTCCCCTTGCACCCGTGCAGGTGCGGTAAGTCTTACATCCCAAAGCACTGCTTGCAACAAGTGGATTCTAGAGTCAGGATAACGTGGTTGTGGGAGATACTGCGGGAGCTAATCCTAAACCTATCGGCCAGGCTGTCAAGTGGAAGGACAGGGAAATAAGAAGGGTAATGCAGTGGGGGTCTGAGAGCAGCTGTGAAATCGGGGCTTTGCAGTCCTCCTCTATGTTCTTTCCCATGACAAAACAAATGGAGTCCAAGCCTGATCCATGGACTGGGAAGCTCCTCATCCCAGTCTTTTCCTCCTCTTCCCTAAGCTGCCTCTCTCTGTGCTGGCATATCGCAGAGGCTGCCAGCATGCAGTGGCTGGAGTGAAAGGAGAGAAAGAATGACTGTGTGGACGGCCACAGGCCTAAGCTGAACTAAGTTACTTTGGAGAGGGTGAATATTTGGGCTATTAAAAAGGTCAGCCCTTTGCTTATAATGTGTCAGTCTTCATGCCTTTGCCTTTTCTCAAGACAGATTTACTTACCTGAGCGGCCAGAGGGCATGCATTTTCTACCTATTTGAAGCTGTCCTGGAAGAGGCAGTGATTTTTACTTCTTAAAGTGTTACACTGGAATGTGAAAGGCAGTTGTACTACTCATACAGATTTCCTCAGAAATGTTCTTTTTTTTCTGAATATATTTGAAGTTACAATTTGAAGATTTTGCACATTTGTCTAAGATTTCTGTCCCAGTTTTGCAGATGGTCTGCACACACAGAGTAATTCCAACACACTTGAGGGAGACATTACTGTTTTTTTAAGTGCGGATCACCTGTGTAGGATTTGGGAAATGAGGCCAGGATTTCCAGAACACATCAGTCTGGGAACGCGCAGTCTGGAGCACACATATGCTTGGTTCTGACTTGGAAAATACCAGATGGAAATCTGGCAGCTGTAAAGTGGATCAAACAAGGTAATTTAAAATTCCAGTGAGAGATCATTGGTTCCTCATACCAGGGAAATGTCAGGTAGTCAGTTGTACTGATGTTATTTCAAACATTGTCTTTATTCTGTATATATTACCAAGAGTTAATCTGTAAGCTTCTCTGATTTATCTTCTGAATACCACGTAGCATCTAAGCTAATTCCTAAGACATATCTTTGGCCAAGATTTTATTTTCCTCAAACTGAGATAGACATTTTCTGTCCTGTGGAATAAACGCAGAAGGTCTGGTGTTTTGTTCGGTGACTTGTGTTTCAAACATCATTATTTATTAACATTTTCCATTTCCTTCATAGCTTTCGGATTCAAGTTACACCAGGCCTAAGAAGTACACAGCATAAGGCTGCTTTTTCTTTGTTGCATGGGGAGAATTGTAACATAGGCAATTATCCTATGGATTATCTATGTATTTTACAGTTTTTAAGAGTAGCAATCCTCAACTCTTGCAATTTTAGGGAAAGCTTTAGGAGATTTCAAAGGGTGCGAGCAATTACTCTGGAAAGAAGGGCAAGATCTTCAGCTGCATATTGGAAGCTAGAGGCCACCGTAGCATTCTCAGGTTACTGGACTGAGTCCTAGACTGGACCAACTCAAACGCCCTTGTGACTTCTATTGGCAGCTCACAGACCAAAGGAACCAATAGTTGGCAAAAAGGGATTAGCAAGGGCATGGATGAAGAATGCCATACCCCTTCCCCTGGTCAGAGCACTCTGATGGACCAGTGAGGAACCCCCATGTTGGCTTCATTGCCATATTGAAAAGAACTCTTTACTGGTCCTGCCTGATTTGTGCCAGTGATCCAGCAGAAACCATAGCTCAGCTATAGAGCACGGTTCAGGATCTGAGCCAGAATCTAAGGAAACAGTCACATCTTTACTTAATCCAATATTATGAGCTTGATGGTGAAAACAAGCAATGCTCGTTACACCAAAGTGCCCAATACTCACTGTTAAGGTCAATAGCTGAATGAACAACTGTCACATGACTCCCAGAAGGGTCCTCCTGATTAGGAAAAAAAAAAAAATGCATCTCTTTATGTACAGTGTCGAAGACCTTCTCTTCTGCAAGCAGGAAAAATAGCCATGTGATGAATAGGCAGATGCTGTTTTAGTTTTTGAAGATATATAATATGTATGATACAATCTATTTAAACCATATTCCTGTCAAAATCGCTGCCTTCCCTGCCTGAAGAAGGAAAGCTGAGGAAGTGTATTTGTGTATATTTAGCATGCCCTCATCTTTGTAATTCTGGAAATGGCATGGAGGAGGATGCTGAGAGCTGCTGGAATTGGGAAGTTGGCGGGGCCGACCGGAGAGTCCCAAGAGCACCTTGACCAGATTTGTTTCAAGCAGCTGGTTCCACCAAGGACACCCTTACTATCCAAAAATACATGCTTATGCTCTGTGGCTCCGTTTTCCCCCCACTATGGTAACACTAAAATATCCAGCCTCCCTCACAATCTCCACAGAAATCCCAATATTTGTTTTTTCTGGACTTTGACTCCTGCTCCCTGGTTTTGGCCTGATGGTAGTAGATTGCAAGCCTCCTGGTCCAAGAAGAAAAATGATCTATGCTCTATTTATGTTATTCCCTGTTAAGCTTTAAAGCTATACAGCCTCTCCCTTATCCTTCAACGCCTCATCTTCAGCATGACTAAGGAGAGGTTGCTCACCAATAAAGAAATGACCTTTGCTAGAAATAGATATCATAAATCTCAGTTTTCCTGTCCTTTTGTCTATGAGCCTGCAGAAATGTCACTGAGGAAATCAACTAATTGGATTATGTCAAATCTGCAAGAGCATTCAAGCTTTTTGAGGCAGTGGGCAGTGTTACCCTCATGTGTTTCTTTTATTTCTAGTTCTCATCAAAAGTTTGATCCCATGTCAATGAAGGGAGTGGAGAATTTGCACTAACCTCAGTAGATCTGGGTAAAGTACAATCCTCCTCGTCCCCAAAACATGTCACTAACTGATGTGTAATGCCTTGAAATTCAGTTCTGTAACAAGTAATGCTCACCAAGTTCTATGGCAGCATGCTTGTCTGCTTTTTCTTTGTTTCTTCACATCCCAACAGTAATTAAAAAGTATATATATATACCTAAGAAATCATAAAAATATATGTGGCAACAAAATCATTTTTTTAATCCACCCTTCTGTTTCTTGTTTGTTGCTGGAAAAATTCCAGTCAGCTGTCTTTTCACATGAACTGATGACACCCAACAGCCATTCTGTATTGAAGGGAAAAATGTTTCAAATATTCCCTCTGCTAGATATTGGTGACAATTGGGGGTGGGGAGGAAGGGTGGAATACCCCGTTTTATTTATGCAGTGAAAGCTTGACTTTGAGGCTGACAACTGAAAAAAGGCGATTCTCACATTGCAGAATGAGGTAGCCCAGTTACTACCATAGCCTGTAACGAAAGCATGTAATTTCAGCAATACTCCCAGCTGTCATTAAGGCACGAGGCATAAAAACATCACAATTTATTCTTGCCTTACGCTCTGGTAGGCTCATGTTTTGTTAACACTCTGGCATGGGCCAAGGCAGGCAGGCTAGCCTAGTACTTGCCTGCCGACCAGTTTACCTGTGCGGCATTCTTAGCCCGTGCCAGGTCCTAGCCCAGGGCACGGAGCTGTGTACAGGCACCCACCCTGTCAAACCTCCTAATCCAGGGCCTGCCCCCCAGAGAGCAGGCTCACACGAGCTCTGCTGCCAAGGGTAATCTACAGACACAGGGGCTGGGTTAACTCACAAGCATCTCTTTTTTTTTTTATGGACTCTTTCTTCTCCCGTTCTCTTGCTGTGGCTGGAGCCCGCACTTGTATGTGGTGAGACCCTGCTATGCTTCAGCCAAGCAGCAAGTGCCTCCCCTCCAGGCTCTATGGCAGAAGGGGTATCGAAAAGGCCCATTCCCTGGGTGGCAGCCTTATGTCACAGCCCCTTGCTCTCCTGTGACCACCTTCATTGTGCCACCCCAGAGGCACTAGGTACTCCCCGCCCTGCCCCACTTAACCCCACTGCCCAAAGTCTCATAGGCAAAGCCAAACAGACTGGTTCAAAAAGAGTGGATGAAAAACATCCTCACCTATCTTTTCTTTATCTTCCCCTCTCTTGTCTGGCTGAAATTCTTCCCAAACCACTCAGCAGTAAAGGGCATGTTGTATTTATCTGCAGACGAGGTCAAGGACAGGAGTCACATTCCTGAAATGCAGAAGCTGCAATGCCGTTCAGCCTGTGGAGGCAAGACAGAAGATGGGGTATTGATAGTGGAGACCCACATGCTACGGACAGCATTTCCCTATTTTGTATCATAAAACTCTGGATTAGCACTGCTTTCCTCAAGTTTATTATCAACTCTCCTGTTAGTCACCTTGCAATGATCAGAATGAGTTTTGTCATTAACCTTTTCATATCCTTGAGAATTGTGTACATCTCTTAGTGGCCAGCTTCTCTCTTCTTAAAAAAAAAATAAAGAAAAAAGAAAAAAAGAAGCAGCCTGTACTTTGTCCATAAATAACAACTTTCGATCTTCTGTCTTGCTTGGTGTCTCCTGTACCTTTTCCAGTTCTTCAGTATCCTTCCTGTGTGGTCTCCCTAGCATTTTTGCAAAGTATAATTATGCTTGTATAGGACATCCTGCAGCACTAATGAGGTAAAGAATGCCTTTGTCCCTCTCTTTTTAAAATAAACAGCACATAGTATGGCCAGCAGGAGCAGGGCAGTGATCGTGCCCCTGTACTTGGCACTGGTGAGGCCACACCTCAAATCCTGTGTTCAGTTTTGGGCCCCTCAGTACCAGAAGGGCATTGAGGTGCTGGGGCATGTCCAGAGAAGGGCAACAAAGCTGGTGAAGGGTCTAGAGCAAAAGTCCTATGAGAAGCTGCTGAGGGAACTGGAGTTGTTTAGCCTGGAGAAAAGGAGGCTGAAGAGAGACCTTATCACTCTCTCAACTACTTGAAAGGAGGTTGTAGTGAGGTGGGTGTCGGTCTCTTCTCCCAAGTAACAAGCGATAGAATGAGAGGAAACAGCGTCAAGTTGCACCAGGGGAGATTTAGATTGGATATTAGGAAAAATTTTTTCACTGAAAGTGTTATCAATCATTGGAACAGGCTGCACAGGGAAGTGGTTGAGTCACCATCCCTGGAGGTATTTAAAAGTCATGTAAATGTGGCACTTAGGGACATGGTTTAGTGGTGGACTCGGGCAGTGTTAGGTTAGCATTTGGACTTGATCTTAGAGGTCTTTTCCAACCTAAATGATTCTATGATTTCTCACCAAATAATCTAGCTACTAATTTAAGATGCCCTTCATAAACAATGACCTTGATTCTCTGGAACTGTTCACTTTTTCTCATCGTAATATTTTTTTCTCTTCTTTTCTACAGTTTTCCTCAGCTTTAAACATGGCCTTTTCTAATATACACTTTTTCATAACCTAATTTCTTGTTACGCAGACTACCAACACTCTGTGGAGACAGCTGAAAGTGAAAGGGCCAAACTTTAGACAAGGTAAAGACAGGAAGTAACCTATGGCTAGGATTTGGAAAACACAGATAAGTATGGCAGCACTAGTGAGAATGTGAGACTCTTTCTCCACAGAGAGAGATTAAGAACAGAAAGACCCTTTTCTAAGAGCTATGGAAGAAAGTAAGAGATTGAGCAAGTTCAGAGGAAGACTTGTTTCCTAACTCCCATACACACACCCATTTACATGATGCTGGATATGTCAAACCTCTGATTAACCAGCTGTAGGTGCTTCATAGAGGCATCTAAGGAAACTGCATATTCAAAGGTGGGAAGGTCAAGGAGTGAAGGTTGTAGAGCCCACACATTTTTTTCTACTGAGGTACTGTTTATTAGAAAATGAGTAGCTGGACATGCAATCAGAATACAGAACTGGAAAAATTTAAAGCCTTTTAACTGTATTTCTGTAACTTGGCATAAATGCCAGAGAAATCACAAAATGTAATACATCTGTCTCTAAAGATTATGCAGGCAATTCCTCTTTGTCCAAATATAATATCATGTTGCCTTTAGAGAGAACGCCTAGTTAACTTTGGATCTACACCATCAGTCATCCATGCAGTACATCAGTAACAGCGGTACGCTTCCCTGGAGTACAGACATTAGCAATGCACAGACCATCATAGATCAAGTCTGAGGTCTTCTTGGAAGCCTGTCTGGAAGCAAATACCTTGCAGATGTGATAAGACAATCTATGACGGAAACTGGTGCTCCTATCAGACTAAGAGGAAATTTGTATCTAACAACTTGTACAACCCCAAACGTCATACAATAGGACATTAGTGCTTGATGAAAAGAATCTCAAAGTGCAGAATAGGAATATGTATATGTGGTGTGGGCTTTGTGCAGCAGAAGATTTATAGTTAGCAAAGTTATAGCTAATGAAAATGAGCGCCATGGACCTGTTCATGTATGCAAGGCATGCACGTGGACTAGTGTTTTTTCCAGACTTTGGTCATGGTGTTGGGCAGGTGTGAGATGGTGCGGAGAGAATCAGTTTTGAAAGGATAAGCAATTAATTGTGTTGTAAAACTGACTGCAAAATTTCCTGCTCCCAGTTTTAAAATCTCAGCAGCCACCCAGTTTAGACAAATATCTCTAGTAAATCTGGAAATGAAACAAAATAATCACAGCCAAATTAAGTAATTACTGACTCAGAAACTGCTCTTCAGTATGTCCAGATTAACCCACATGGATTTAAATGGTGTTGCAGGTTATTTTTAACTGAGTGTTACCTTAAGTTATCACTAATCTCCCTGTACACTTTTTAAACTGTATAAGTCATATTTAACACAAACTGTTAAAAGTCACACTACTGCCAGAAAACATGGGGACAGTTAGCTTTCAAAATTCCGCATGCAGCAACACTGTGCTCAACTTCATCCATATAAAATGTTTGCTTACTAGGTCCTCCACAGAATATGCATCACGCCACATAGAAAAGGTACCTCTTGTGGGTGGTCCTGGTACGATGGCAAAGAGAGCATTCTGGTGCATATGCCCTGGCAGGGGTATGGGCTGAAATCTGTCTGGCAATCAATCATTGAACACTTCTAACAAATAAACCAGCATTCCTTACAACCCAAAACTCTGCCTACTTTATACTGT
Source organism: Morus bassanus (assembly GCA_031468815.1). Classification (NCBI taxonomy): domain Eukaryota; kingdom Metazoa; phylum Chordata; class Aves; order Suliformes; family Sulidae; genus Morus; species Morus bassanus. Next base: position 854,977 of record CM062585.1, on the reverse strand, counting down.
TGGCAGCCCTGTACTAGCAAAAAAATATGGAAATATTGACTAATTCATGTGGTCTTTCACTTACATGGAGAGCGATCCACCTCAAGCTACAGAGTGGGATCACCATTCTTCAGCCCCTTACAAATCTGTACAGACCCACTGGCTGCCCTGATGACCCCAAAAACACTTTTTCCAAGGGAAAAAAAAAGGTACATTGAACACTTAAGGTAATAACCTAAATTCTCCAATGGTATTGATATCCAGGATAACTTAGGGAGTGGATGGTTGAAGCACAGTTAGAAAAAAAATTGTTAGAGCTCACTACAAATGATATGTAGGACTCATTTTTCCAGATCATGGTGGTGTTTGGACTCCTCCAGTTTGCCCCACTTCAGAATCTCATTTTTGCTAAATTCCTCTGCAAGAGCTTGTGGAGGACATGCAGCCTTACTGACCATGTATTCCTACGGCAGACTGCTCAGTGAGTCCCCAGCTGAAGGAGGCAGTTGCTCAATGTAGATATCTTTCATCTGCAGTCTTGAGAAGGGACATTTAGATTTTTTTTCTGTGAATAGTTTTAGGAATCTTACTGACTCTTCACACACACCTAGAAGGAGTGAATGCTTTGACAGCTCTCAGGACAAACGAAAAAAAAAAGGAAATCTCTAGTTTGGGCTACTTTCTAACTGCAGCTAGGTGACACAGAGGTGCCTAGGGCCATCTTTGAATCACTAGTTTTGAAACTAAAGATCTGGGAGCATAAATGGGTTTATCTCCAGAAAAAATAGAATCCCAAAATCCCAGCAAATATGCTCCCAAACCCAGTGCAAGTGCTGGGAACAATTCCATGGCTGCACTCAGAGATGGAACTGAATCAGTCACCAAGATACCTTCCTTTCATCTCCAACCAGAGCTCTGGAGCACAGCAAAGGACCTACACAACACCAAAAGGCTGGTAAAGGCATCTCAGCCTCTCTCTTCCTGGCAAAAATTCCTGTATCATCCAAGCTAGCAAAATCTGTCTGTTTTGGGAAATAACGGATATATCAAACATTCTGGCAAAGCCCAGGAGAAATGACAGTTCAATGATGTTGAAAAGAAAACTATCAGAGAGAGATTAGTTTGTCTGACAGTCTTTCTTTATGCTCTCTGCTGAAGAAGAACAAGAGTCCTTTCATGCATATTGAATTTACTTCTCGTGTGAATCAACCTCTGTCAGTAGGGATGTAAGTGTTGCCAGTTTAGAAAAATGGGTGATCGCTGTTAGCTGGCACCTGCCCTCTGCATGCCTTAGAGCGCCAAAGTTTTCTAGCCACTTATTCTGCTGCAGGCAATGCTTATTTTACACTGAAGCATGACGTTTTTGGATATAGCATTCAGAATATTTCCTGCACACAAATTAAAAATTTGCCTGAGTAGGCAACCAAATGGGGGTTCACAGGCCATGGAAAACTTAGATTCTGGTTATGGAAATGAAAAGAGGTAAGGGAGCAAATGCTGCCTGTTAACAGCAGTGGCAGTCCCAGCTGATTTCTCACACCACTTTGCAGGTGAAATAGCCTGTGCTGCCAGCTGTCTGGCACCATCTCTCTCTACATGACACAACAAAACTTGACCACTGTTTTGCCACAGCCATCTCTTGAATGCCGTGGTGTTGCAGCTTGTGCAGAAACAACAATCACTGAACAGACACAGAATTATGCCACAACTTCTCTCCTGAGAGTCTCTGCAGGTAGCAGATGCGTATCACACGCTCACCATCCATTCTTCTCCCAAATCTAAGACATGCATGAGCTCAAAGCTCAGATACAAAGTAATGCCTAGAAGTTTCAGGTCCTTTTTCTGATACTGATAAGATGCCCAACACAAATGACAGTGGTATGGCTTTTGTCTCTGGCTCCTGCTGTTCTTCTGCACACCATCCCAGCAGCCCAAAGGTGTCAGCAACCCAACTGAACTCGTGGGTTGTATCTTTCCTGGGAGCAGGCAAAAACCATGAAGCAGCAGGAATGGTGTGTCATTTCGTAGCTGTGACACAGATGGGGAAAAGGACAGCATAGCTGGGGGACTGGTGTGGTCCAGTCCATGGCTTGGCAGCAGGATTGCCTCTTTTGACACTGCAGCAGCTGGCACCCCACAGAGCAATCCTGCTGCTTCTCTGTGCTGTGGCTCGGAAGCTCCACTCTGCAGTGCCTAGTGGCCTGCAGATGTGGGTGCCCAATGCAGCAGCAACAGCTCCTAAGAGCTAGGCTAGGACAGCTGAGGGAAGATGGAGCTCCAGGAAGAGGCCTCCCACGTCCTTCTGATCTGTGGGAGGAGCAGTGGTGTCCCAGCCAAGCATACTAATGACACATGTAAAGAAGCAGTTTGATGAAAGTGGCATCCATTCCCAGCTCTACCAAAGGTTAGCTTATGCAGCTTCTTCATTTTCTCTGCAACAAGAGGATAACACCTTTAAAAGTAGGATTAAAATACTCAGGCACTTTGTGATGGACCAAGATATGCTACAAACAGTCAATAGGAAAGAAGAGACTTGCACTCTAGGTTTTGTGATTTCTAATGCAGTTCCCTTTCCAGTAGGCTAAAAGCATTTTGTTGGGGGAGGAACAATTGCTAAACAAATTCTGCCATGCATTTGCATATGATCTTTTTCTGCAAACAGCCAGAATGTGAGTGGATTTTCTCACAACAGTGAAGAGCACTTCTTCCATCACAGGATTTTATTTTGCCAGCCTTCTACTTGAGAGGGCAAACTGCACAGGTGGTAGAACTGCTCAACTTACAGTTACATGTTCCTGTTGCTTATTTAAAGCATTGCCCAAACTACTTATTTTCCCTAGCATCAAACTTAGAATAGCTGAATGAAGTTTAGCAAATCTTCCTACCCAAAGGATGAACCTGAAACAGTCACAAAAGTAGGCCTGAAAAGTTTGGCTAAATTATAAGGAACCAAACAAAGAGGCTCTGGCATCCAGCAACTTTAATAACTGTAGATACACTTCAGCTTGCTTGACCCACTACATCAGACAGTACTGACCTCATTGCTTACCGCAAAATCATGATGCATTCCTCAGTCCATGGCAGCATCACCTCAGTGAGACTAAAATAAAACCCACTGAAAGGTTTTATATAATGCCAAGGCTTCAAGATCTCTAATGCAGTTTTCTTATTGGAGCAAGAGCCAAGTAGAGCTTAACTTCATTAGCTAATGGCCTGTGACAATGAAGGACAAAGACAATTATTATGCACATCTCTCAGCTGATTGTTTCTGTGTGAAGAAAATGCAACAAATTATTGTTCTCCTACATTAATGTACCATAAAGGATTAAAATCATATCTATTTCAAAAAAACCCTATCCCTTTCAAAATGCAGACTAATGCTGGATAAATTTGATTTTTATAGATGAAAGCTTGGTGGAAAAATCAAGATTTTATTAGAGCCATGGACAATCACATTACATTTTATATGATATGAGGACTTCACTATTGAATCAGGAAATTGGTCTCGGGACATTTTTTTCTCCTGAAGACTTATCAATTCCCTGAGCATCTCTCGTGTATCTCAAATACTTATGCCTGGATATACTAGCCAGAGGCATTCTTAATAGCCGTTTTTATTTATAGAAAAGTCAGAAAATATATACAATATGGAGTCTTAAAGATGAGTGAAAACCTCCTACCTCTCTCAGTACCAGCTGTTGGTACATTTCTTACACTTGGAGCATGCAAGGAAAAGGAAGTCAAGTAGCCATGCACCTGGAATGGTAAAAATCATTATTTCACTTTTGTTTCATTAACAAAATTTCACTTTCCATGAAGCTTTAGTTTAGGAAAATCATCATTTTGCAAAACCTTGAGACTCATAACAAGCGTAAAAGCTCACAGAAAAATTAAACCAGATTTGTGGTTTAACAGCCTGAAGACTACGGGTCTGTTTCTAAAGTGAAGAAAATTGTATCCTAATATGGAAAGGGTAAATCATCTCACCACTTTCAGCAAAATGTATGGTAGATCACACTCCTTGTAATTTTTTAATGCCGACAGGTAAAGCACTAAGGAGAGGATGTGTCACCTGAGTCTGCCAACAGCTGTAAATTCAGATTAAGCAGGACCCAGCCAGATCCACCACAGTTTCAGGGCCCCATCCTGTACTCATGTACATGTGCGAGTGGACTGGCAGCTCTGACATGCTGCCAAGTCTCCAGGAGGCTGCTAACACCAGCTCCATGTCAGAAAGGGATGGGCTAATCCTATCATCCAGATCATGCAGCAAGATGCTTGACTGCTGGACACCTACTCCACTATCACCCAACAGCAGCCATGGCCTTCTCTTATTTTCAGTGACAGTTTGAGGCTTTCTGCAGCTGCAGCTGCTTCAGCACTACTTGCCCCTTGCCAGAAAGATGCTGGATAACTATTGTTGATAGAGACTTCTCCTAGCATCCAAGCACATGACCCACGACTTTTACAACACCAAGCAAGCTTGCAAAGGAGCAAAAAAAGGTCTGGTTTTATGCACAATATTTTATGAAATCACATATTCTGGTAAGCATTCACCCATTGTTCTCAGAGACCACGTGGGACTACTCAGAAGCCTGCTTGGAGCAGCAACCCAATCTCCTTCCCCTCTGTACTCACTCCCAGTTTGTCACTCAGACACTCAAGGCCTCCCAGTTGCTCTGGAGTTAATGGGTCGTTCACACAGGGCTCAACAAAACCCCAAGCTTATCCTCTAGTGACAAGCACTGGCCAGAAAGCCTCCTTCAGCAAGAGCTTTGTAATCCATCCTGAAATGAAAAAGGCTTAGGGTCAATTCTGGTGTCCCAGCATGGCCCAGGTGTGCAATTACAGCTTGTCCCAAGGGCTTTGATGTGTGCACTGTAAGATTTTACCATGTTGTCCCCCCCTACTCCATAAACCAGCCTTTGTACATTTTCTCTTTGCAGCTGACACTTGTAATGTAAGCCACTGAGGCTGTAATAAAATGCACAACAGGGACTATATATATGGAGTGTTACGGATTATGAAATTCAATGTCACTTTTCAGAAGTCATAAAAACATTATCTAATTCCCAGTAGCTCCCCGTCCCTAAAAGAGACTCAGGAATATGTTTATACACTAATGTCAAAATCATAAACCGCCTGATTTGGCACTATTTACTTTGCGTTGTGGTGAGGTAGTTATTACATGACATTTCATAAATACAGTGACTCAGAAATAATTAGTATGCTGAATAACAAGCTTTCCACTACAATATGGCACTATACATTTTAAACCCTCGATTTTCATGAAGCACTTGCACAGTCTAGCTTAAATACTACAAATAAAAGTGAACTCTGGGGAAAAAAATGCTGCTGTTGGGTTTTGTTCTGTTTTCTTTTCCATTAAAGGGAGGTATATTGATAGTAACAACCCCAGGGCTGCAGTGACAAGCAGCAGTAGCTGTGCGTTTCCCAAACAGCAGAGACAAAAGAGCCAGCATGTCTTGCTGTTACAACATGAGGGAGAGGTTCCAAGGGAGTATCACGTTAGCGAGATTAAAATTAACACAAACGCTGAACAAAATCCTTCTTTGAAGGAAGGAGATGATTTAAAATTGCTTGTAATTAAGGGAGAAACAGCACTGCATACAGTTCTGCTATAGCCAAGGAGTCTTCCAGTTTTTCACTGCTCAGCTTGCAATACTCCTACTTACTTTTTTTTTTAAACACACAGTGGATTTTATTGCCTTTTTTGGATATTAATATGCAACCAATTATAAATTGTGAGTTGCAGCACTGGATAATTTCCCTTCAAGAATGCTAAGCAGGTTCTGCGCTATATCAGCCCATGTGACAGCACAGCAACTACCATCCTCTGACATTTTTTTAGTAGCAATTTGTAAACGGTTGCTCAGCAGGGAAGCTGGAACAAACCCTGTCTTAGGACCACCTCATGATGCTGAGTTTTAACTTGCTTAGCCCAAATTCTCAGGAGTGGAGATTCAGATGAAAAATAAGAAATAACAGTATCACCCACTAATTATATCAGAGGTACTTGGGTCAGTTTCTCTTACTCTGCCTGCAGCTGTGCTGGCACCATACTCAAAGCTTCTTCTCGCAGCTTGTCAGAGAGAGGGCAAATTTTCAGTGCAAGGCTTAAAAAAAAAAGAAAAAAGATAAGGCAATGTGAACTTTCATTTCATGTAGATACAATGTACATCACACAGCAGCACTACCTCTGTGTTGCGCTAGCCATCAACATATCTGTAAGAACACTCAGTTGCTGGAAGTTTTGACCACACAAAGATGTCCTCTTCCCTCTTATTTTTCATGGTATAAAGTGTTTGCAAAAGAACTACCCTCACACTGAGAAAAGGTATAATTATTGATAATTATTGACATTCACCTATGTAAGCATTAATGACGCTAGTTGGGCCAAAATTAATATTGACATAGGTGGCTGCGGCTCCACCAAGCCCAAGCAACAAGTGCTACTGCTGAATTTCGACATGGGTGTTGAACCAGTAAAAACCCTACCCAGACAAAGCAACTATGGATGAGGATGCATGTTAAATATCAACATTTATGCATGCTTTACCATCTTTTCTGTTAAAAAGCCCCTCTACTGTATGGGAAAATACTTTTCTACACTGAAATGGAAAAAGTGCTGAGACCAGGCTGTAATTTTTTTTTACCTTAATCACAGGACTCAGCTTTGGTGGGTGTCACAACTTGGTTTTGGCTGAGGTAATCTAATGCATAAGAACCCTACACATTAATACCAGCTCAGACATAAAACACTGAGCTGAGGCCATAGCTGTGGTATCTAATTGCCTCTGCCTAGAAACTGCAGACAGCATTTGTAATCCTTAATAGGGAGTTTCAAAACAGCCTCCAATATTTGCAAAGTGTATAGTCTAATTTGTGTGCTGCAATGTCAAGAGAGTTTAGGACACTCCAGTAATCTAGCTGCTGCAGTGCTTTGTGCTTTTCAGAAAGATGTTGGCATGTTCTTTCCACACAGGCCTGTTCAGCTCCAGAGATCCTTTTCCTCTCAACACCTACACATCATCTTTCAATTAACGGCTATTAAAAAGAACTTCCAAAAGTGTCTGCAGTCTGCCGCAGTCTGTCACAGTCTCCATTTGATGATAAATGCACAGAAAGGAAAAAAAAAATGTCCACTCAAAGTTCAAATATCCAAATTAATTCCTGGTCCTTGTTTTTTCCTTCTGTTTTATCCTTCACTCCCTCCATCATTCATCAGAGGTCCAAACTGGGGCAAATGAACTTCTGAATGTGTGACAACATGATCCATCTAAGAAACCTAATTCAGAAAAAATGATTTTTCTTATGTTTTTTTTTTTTCTTTCTTAGGGCCCAAGAATGTTCATGGGAGCTTGCTAAAGAACCATTTTGATTTGCCCATTTATGTAAAAATAATCTATGTTTCCTTGACATGTTGAGAATACAACATGCCAGAAATAACTTGCATACTTTTGAAGGTCTTTCTGCTTGTGAAAGTCCAGCATGCTACTGACCTTATCAAGAGGTCTAAGACATGGTTGTGGAACTTGAAAAAGGCCTTTCCAATGTCTGATGCAGTTAATTTGTAAGGCTAACTCATTAAATTAGCAGAAATGGTAAGTCTTACATGAAGCAATTGCTGTCTTATACAAAACACAAAATGTGCTCATCTGGAAAAGGAAATTTCACATCTCCTAGCTAATAATGAAATAACAGACCATCACAAACTCCTTCCAGACTCTTCTTACTTGGACATGCTCCACATCCTTTTCCAAGCCAGCATTTTCCTGGCCAACATAAACCTCTGGGAGATCCTATATCCACTCACATCTCTGCAATTCTAGCCCCAGCCAGACCCGGATAGTTAAGCCAGCTGAGGCTAACAGCATTACCTTCACAATATGTGGCAATATGTATTGGAGAAGAATCTTCCAGAGCTGTGGTCTGAAAGGCATGTCCATAGGTCTGAAAGGGTTTTACACAGCTTTTTCGTTTGTAGCTTCTCTAGACCACAGTGTTGTAACTTTTAAGGTTACACATAGGAAGAGGTCTCTTACGACTTGTAACATTTCCCTTGCTACTAGCTCTTTAAAGAGTTTACTTATTGCTGCAGGAAAAGGCTGGGGAAGTTGGGGATATTGGGACATTTTTTATAGGAAATTTATCTTGTAGGCAGCCTTCTGTCATGTGGTTAATCTAAAAGTGAATACCAGAAAAATCCAATATATTGGAGAAACATGTCAAAGTTTTGGGATCACATGTGGTGCATGGTCACTTGTACTTACACATGTCCTTCGCAGCAAAGGAATGACATTTGTTGATGGAGGAGTGTAACCAATAGCACCCAAAAGATAAAAAAACATCAAAATTCCCACAGAGGATGCTTTCTGCTCCACACCCTTTCTGAAAGCCCATGTATTACAGTATTGGCATCCTGACCTGCAGCTGATTGAGAAGCATGTGTCGCGGGGGTCATTAGGAATTTTTTTTTTTTTTTCCTTCTCCCCCCCCCCCAACACACAAGTTCTGCAGTTAGTTGATAACAGCAAGTAATTTGTGTTGCTGAGGGGAACTGTTTTCAGGATCCTTCATTTACTACACACAGACAGGACAGAGTCTGTCAAAGCAGGGTACATGTTCCTCAAGCAGCCCTACTTCTGGTCTCCAAGGGAGAAACATCTTGTTCAGTCCTCCTGGGCTATCAAAGAGGCAATAACAATGAAGGACCACAACCTCAGCTGGCATCCACCAGGCGACCTTCCTTCACCTGAAGGTGTTTTCCTTCTTCTCCCAACTCCACCTGTGAAATGATGACAAAAATCCTCAACCACTGCTTTTATAGACATCGATTTAACTTCCCATTCCCACAGCCAGCTACCACCCAGCAATTGTAACCAAACACTTGCCCGGAGCTACAGAAAGGCCTTATTCTAGCAAGGCTGAAAGCTCACTAAGGGACAGTGATAGCTCTCCCAAGGGGAGCCCCTGCACTGAGGGACAGGCTTTCACAAGTTGCTGCTAGAAACCTTACCGATGGACAGGCAGCAGGGTTGGCACTCAGAGCCTAGACATGGAACTTGGCTTGGGGTCTTCAAGAAGGACAGGGTCACAGAGCCCCACGGAAATCCTTCCCTTCTAAAAATCCCAGAGCTAGGGAGCATTGAGGGATGATCTTGTCGCACACATCCTGTTCCCAAACTCTTCTCCTAGGCAGCTGCTGCTGGCCTCCGTCAGGGATGAGATACTGGCCTAGATGGACTTTGACAGAAACGCCAGTGCCTGAATTTCCAGGTTTCTACAGCAGGATACAGGGCAGCTTCTGGCTGCTCTGATTTGCAGCTCAAGCCTGACCTGTGCCTGAGAGGCTTTAATGTTGATGAAACACCTCAGCGCCAGCTACACCCCATTGCATGGGAAAAGAGCAAGAGCCAGCCATGTCCTGAGTGTTTGAAGAGCTCCACATAGAAGCTCCAGTGCTTCAGAGCTCCAGACTAGGTGCTGCTCCTGGTACCCAGACTCACTCTCTGGCTACATGCAACACCTCCTGAGCCATGTATAAGCTCACCAAACCCCCACAAAGATGCAAGAGCTGTGCTAATCGTCCCTCATTAATCTGCAGCAGCTTCTGTGGCTCTCTCATCTCCACTGTGTGGAAAGCTAAATATCAAAGCATCTGCACAGCAGCAAATTTTACAGCCAGCTCCTGCCTCCGTTATTCCCTGCTTACTGCCATGAGTTGCACAGGCCCCAGCTGCTCAGCTCCACACTTGACCCCTCTCCACACAACAGAAGTCTGCACTGGTATTGCTGCCCGGACACTTCTGCGGGCACAGAGGCAGAGATGGTATTTGCAGTTATATCCACTTATGTCTTTGTGCTGTGTGGAAAAACTAGCACTCCCTGCTCATCTAGTTTTTGGCTAAAAAGATCTTAAATTTGATTACATCCTAAGACACTTCTGGCTTTAGCAGTACAGACTGGATACTTGAAAAAAACACAAAGAAAAGGCTTTTGGGTTAAGAATGCTCTTGTGATTAAAAAAATATTGAAAGTCCTCAAGTGTTTGTTTAAAGAAAACAATTTTCATTTAAATGCTGGCACAATTTCAGCAATTTGATTTTAATTTTGAAGTGTTGAAAATGCCCTCAGATAATTTCTGTAGCATTCCAGAACCCAAAAGCGATCATAGAAGCAAGTCACTTAAGAAATCAAGTTAACTGCAGAGCTAAAATTCATTTCCTGTTTTCTAAGAAAACAAAAGGAGAGCCTAATGCTCTTAAGTCTGAGACAGATCTTCTCACGAGCAGTTTTCAACCAGGCAAGCATGCCTTTTTCCCCCAAACAAAACAGAGTTTGCCCTTTGAGAAAACTTTCAAGAACCTCACAAGCCGTGTGTGGCTCTGAGCCTGAGCCACAGGCCACTAATACAAATAATTTACTGGATTTTGGGGCCAAGTACACTGCTTTAAGTACTGTTTGGTTGGATCTGAAAGCAGTCTAAAATAATTTGATTATTATGATTATACAGATGCTCAATGATATATATTTTACAGTATTTGTGTTCTGAGTTTCATGAAAGCAGTGGTCTGACCATTTTATATTAGGATTTGATCTTGTCTTTAGGATTTAGGTGGAACTTATGCATCAGCACTGAGTTTCTATGTCATCACAGTCTCCGACTTCCTCACTTAACTTAATCCTCAAGAGATGTTCAAAATCATAAAGCTTTGCTAGTTTGGGGTCAAAGTTTGACTTAGTTTTCACTAAAACCAACCCATTGGCCCAAATTCTCCCAAATTCAGGACTAGGTTTACTGAAGCTTCAGTTTATTGAACTTGGCTCAAGTACATACAGCTCGTTCTTCAAAGAAACCAAGTGAAATCGGGTCTTTAGCTCACCTCAGATGAGTTAACAACCCCCAGCTAGACAGGTCTCAGTATGTTTCCTTTGCAGAGGTTTCGCTAGCAGCACCACTTGTAACATAATGTGCCTCCATCTAGCAAGATGAGATGTTGCAACTAGCTGCAATCACTGCTGTTGCCTCATATTGGTTTCAAGGGAGCAGATTCCATAAAATGTTTTGCTAGGAAAGCTGGGTTTGATTTAAAAAGGCAGGGGAGGGGGGAGACAAATATGCCTCTGAGCAGGCTTTTGAATGCTCTCCTTTGTTAACTAACACAGTTAACAGGCCTGAATATGACAACAAGCTTCACATCAATAGCCTGCCTCAAAGGGAAAACACAAGTAAAGAAAAGCAGCTCGTGATACATCAGCTCAAACAACGATGTGAGTATACCCATCAGAGCACAAGCCGCTGTTGAGTTGGTTTACGGAAAGGAAGAAAGTATTAAGAAGGCAAGTATTAAGGGTGTTGCCCTCTGCCAGGACACCCCTTCCCTTGTGATTGCTTAGTTTTATTTGACTTTTGTGTTCACAGAGCATTGGGACACAACATGTTTCACCACTTTGCCTTTTCTAAAGCCTATGGTGATCTCAGAAGAAAGCATATCCAAGAACTCTACTAGCACTGTCACTGGGAACACAAACTGTCTACAAACAGAGGCTTCATCCCAATGTCTTTGAACTCAGTGTTAACCACCAACTCACAAAATCCCCAAATCCTGTGCAATGCTGGTAGCAGCCACTTTGACATGGCACATGGGTACCACCTGAACCAGCAGGCAGTTCTACTCTTGGTAGATAGCTAAGCATAGCCGTGAGAGTGGCCAGTGGGGATTTTGCACAAACTACATCTTGGCAACCATCACAGATAATGATGTGATGCAGGTCCTTATTTCCACCATGGTCTGAACAGTGCCATGGTGAAGGCTCTCCCCACACCTGTCCTAGAGGTGACAGAAAGAGACCTTCTCCTACCAAGGACACAGCCAAGACACCAGGTGTCCAATAAGCATTGAATGAGTTACAAAATCCAATATGAATAGGTAAGTTTTTGCAGAATCAAAACAAACCCAGTTATGGGTATGGACTCAGGCATTTCGCAGGTGTGCCTGAGGGTACAGGAGGTGGGTGCCATGGTACCAAATCAGCATTTCTCTGCTGAGGTCCATCTGACTCATGGCCACAGCTGAATGTCTGCACTATGGCTTCGCATTTGAGGAGGAAAACACGGAGCTAACAGTAGTATAAACACCAATGAAAATAATTCAGCTTTCTGGTATTGTCAAGGCTGACCAATCTCCAAGAAAGCAAACTTTGGTAGAACTTTTCTATCTCAAAAAGCTCTACAAATCTCACAGTAACGGTCAATTTTTTTTCCAAGTGCCCAGCAATTGCGTGCCTCAGCTGCTTGATGCTTACCCTGAGAGAACATAAGAAGGCCTTATTTCATGGAAGAGAGTTCATGCCTTGACAAATAAGGCCATTTTAGGTATTGGTAAAAGGCACATAAAAATGATACCCACAAAATCCCTATTTAGAAAATGTAGTCAACAATTTTCATTTTTTAATCTCACTATCATTCTCCAGATTTAGCATCTATCCCAATTTTCAGTTCTGCATAGTAGCTTTCATTGGGTTTATCATAATCTTCACATTATTAACCCACACTCACTCTTCATTGGCATATCTGCTTGGAAGCAGCTAAGAAATTAGATGTAAGTTAATTCATTGTTGAATCACTCAATATAATAGATTCAGTGTGTTAATCCTGATGTACATGATCTGGAGAAGGGGTAGAGAGGGCTGTTTTGTTGGTTTTGATAGTTTTTCCTCTTCTGTGCCTAGCACATGTGGTAAGGCAACAGCAATAAATCAGAACAAAGGAAATAAAATACTAAGGCTTTAGGGAACATGTGTTTTAGAAGAAAAGCTTGGCTCACCACTAAAAGCAGTATTGCCTTATAACGGATGTTTAAAATTCAGATGTAGAAAGAGACAGAAAAAAATTATATAAATACAGTGATTTACAGGTCTGTGCAACTTTCAAACAGTACTGCAAGCCAGTCCATCTTCCCAGCTCTTCCTGGACCTGGCCAGACAGACCCTGCGCTCCAAAACTGCAAGAGCAAAGCAGCAGCAGCACATCTCATCTCTAAGTAATGCTGCAACACATTAAGTTGCAGACAAAGGATTAAAGAATTAAAACCAACACAGGCAATTGACATATTGTTTCCCAGGATCAGGGCTCTCCAGCTGCTGTTGACAGCCCTTTTGCAAATCAATGCCAGCTAGAAACATGCTGCTGGAGGAGTAATTTGTCTTCTCTGGGATCTGTACCTCCCTCACACTGTAGTGGTATGGCAGCAGTTTCACACAGCAAGAAGTGACTCTACTGAGACTCTGTTCCCAGCCTTGGGCCAGCAGAAACTGCTCAACTGAAGTAATAATTACTGTGGAGCAGATTTTCCATAATATTTAGGAGCCTAGGCACAAAGAGAGGTGCCTAGTGAGGTTTTCCAAGGTTTCGAGGTGGGTCAGGCTCTTCAGACTCAATCCCTGAGGTGGGACTTTTCCTCCTCTCTCCCTGCAGTCTCCTGAGAAACTTTTGAAAGGCCACTCAGTGCCTCTCTGCACCTTCAGGCACCTAAATACCTCTGCAGAGACTTTTAGATTTCATGTCACTTACCCTCCTTTCGTGGGTTGCTCATGGAACTCCCAGCCAGGATGGTGGCCAAGGGTCAGCACTGGACTGACCACTGCTAGGGGCAAGAAGGCAATCCTGGCTGCTGGCAGGACCAAGAAATCCCCAGAGAATGAAAGGGCTCCTGTTTGTCTGTCCCCTTCCTTTTAACTTTTTAGGGTAAATTGACTCTATTTCATTTAATGCAATAGCTTTGCTGCCAGTCTTCTGCCCAGACTACTTTAGGCCAAGTAGTCTGGAGAAAAGGAGGCTGAGGGGAGAGACCTTATCACTCTCTACAACCTGAAAGGAGGTAGTAATGAGGTGTGTGTCGGTCTCTTCTCCCAAGTAGCAAGAAATAGGATGAGAGGAAACGGCGTCAAGCTGCGCCAGGGGAGATTTAGATTGGATATCAGGAAAAATTTTTTCACTGAAAGGGTTGTCAAGCATTGGAACAGGCTACCCAGGTAAGTGGTTGAGTCACCATCCCTGGAGGTATTTAAAAGTCATGTAAATGTGGCGCTTAGGGACATGGTTTAGTGGTAGACTTGGTGATGGTTGGACTTGATGATCTTAGAGGTCTTTTCCAACCTAAATGATTCTATGATTAAATGTGCCCTACATATACTTTGCTTGTGATGTTGGTCTGCCTTTCCAGAGCAGTGACAAATGTTCCTTAGCTGCCTCCCAAGATGACAACCAGAAGACCAACCACCTCAAGGGTATGTATACAAATGCATGCAGACTGGGGAACAAACAGGAGGAACTGGAGTTCCACACCCAGTCAGAAAGTTATTATATCATAGGAGTAACTGAAACATGGTGGGACAGCTCACACGACTGGAGAATTGCAATGGATGGCTATAGGCTGGTTCATAAAGACAGGCAGGGAAGAAGAGGAAGAGGAGTTGTGCTGTATGTTAAGGAGAACCTTGAATGTGTAGAAGTCAACTACAGTGATTCTGGAAGCCCTATCAAGCACCTCTGGGTCAGGATCAGAGGGGTCATCTCCAAGGGGATTCTTAGAGTAGACATCTGCTACCAACATCCTAACCAAGATGATAAGGCAATATCTGGGTCACTTAAGCAAGCTTTGGGTCAAGAGAATCTGGTTCTTATGGCTGACTTCAACTACCCAGACATTTGTTGGAAGAACAATACAGCAGCTCACATGTCATCCATTAAGGTCCTGGAGTGTGTAGAGGACTGCTTCCTCATACAAACGTTAGATGTGCCAACCAGGAATGAGGCACTGCTGGACTTGCTACTCACAAACCAAAAAAATCTGCTTTGTCATATCTCAGTTAGTGATAGCCTTGGCTGCAGTGATCGCAATATTGTGGAGTGTGGGATCCTGCTGAGCGCACTGAAGGTTAGTACTAAGACAAAGGTTTTAGGTTTTAGAAGAGCAAACTTCAGCTTGCTCAGAGCTCAGCTGAGAGGGATTCAATGGGAAGCTTCCATGGAGGATAACGGAGCTAGTGAGTGCTGGCAGCTTTTCAAGAACACTCTCGTGGAAGCACAAAAACAGTTCACTCCCTTTAAAGGTAAGGGAATTAGGCAGAGCAAGCCCTCTTGGCTTAACTGCGAGCTTCTGAGTCTGCTCAAAACCAAAAGAGAAGCGTGCCAGAGATGGAAAGGCGGATGAATACCCATTGAGACCTACAAGGGCATTGCCAGGGAGTGCAGAGGTGCAGTTAGAAAAGCAAAAGCTCAGCTTGAATTGAAATTGGCCAGAGATGTCAAAAACTACAAGAAAAGGTTTGTCAGGTACATAAACAAGCAGAAACAGAAGGAAAATATTGGCCCACTGTTAAACAGGAGAGGTGAATTAGTCACCAACAACGCTGAAAAGGCAGAGGTTCTCAACACTTTCTTCACCTCTGTCTTTACCAGCACTGTTGGGCCCCAGGCCTTGGGAACAAAAATCCAGTTTGATGCAAATACAGACCCACCATCAGTGAAGGAAGAGTTGGTGTGTGAACTATTACAGGAGCTTGACAAATCAACAGGCCCTGACAATATCCACCCCAGGACGTTAAGAGAGCTGGCTGACACCATTGTGGGGCCGCTCTCCATAATCTCTGAGAAGTTGTGGAGACTGGGGGACATCCCAGAAGTCTGGAAGAAGGCTAATGTCACGCCCATCTACAAGAAGGGCTTAAAGGAGTATGCACGAAATTACAGGCCCATTAGTTTTACTTCAGTCCCCGGGGAAAGTTATGGAACGAATCCTCCTGGGGGCTATCACAAGTCAAATAAAGCATGTGATTGAGAAAAGCCAGCACAGGTTCACAAAAGGCAAATCATGCTTGACAAACCTGATCATCTTCTATGACAAAGTAACCTGCTCAGTTGATGTGGGGTGAGCAGTGGACATTGTCTACTTGGATTTCTCCAAGGCTTTCAATATGGTTTCCCACAGCCTCCTCCTAGGGAAACTGATGTGTTATGGTCTAGACAAGTAGTCTGTGCGGTGGGTGGGGAACTGACTGACAGGCTGCACCCAGAGGGTGGTGGTAAATAGCTCCTTTTCAAACTGGCAACCTGCCACAAGTGGGCTCCCCCAGGGATTGATATTGCTGCTTAGTATCTTCAAAAGTGATCTGGATGATGGGATCAAGTGTACCCTGATTAAGTTTGCCGATGATACCAAACTGAGTGGGGAAGCAGACACTTCGGAAGGGAGAGCCACCCTGCAGGAAGACCTGGATAGGCTGGAAGTGTGGGCTAACAAGTACCTTGTGAAGTTCAACAAAGACAAATGTAAGGTCTTGCACATGGGGAAACATAATCCAGGAGTGCAGCACAGGCTGGGATCTACCCAGCTGGGGAGTAGCTCTGTGGAAAGGGACCTGGGGGTCCTGGTGGACAACAAGCTCAATATAAGTGAACAGTGTGCTGCTGTGGCAAAGAAAGCCAACAGGATGCTGAGTTGCATCAACAAGGGCATCACCAGCAGAGATAAAGAAGTCATTATCCCACTCTACTCAGTGCTTGTCAGGCCACACCTGGAATACTGTGATCATTTTTGGTCCCCGCTATGCAAAAAAGCTGTGGACAGGCTGGAGAGGGTCCACAGATGGGCCACAAAGATGATCACAGGGCCGGGAAGCCTGCCATATGAGGAAAGGCTGAGAGAACTGGGTCTGTTCAACCTTGAGAAAAGAAGGCTTAGGGGAGACCTTATCACCATGTTCCAGTATTTAAAAGGTGGCTACAAAGAAGATGGAGACTCCCTTCTTACAAGTAGTCACATGGAAAAGACGAGGGGTAATGGGTACAAGTTACTCCTGCGGAGATTCTGATTGGACACAAGAGGAAAATTTTTCACAATGAGAACAATCAGCCATTGAAATAATCTCCCCAGGGAAGCGGTGGATTCCCCAACATTGGACACTTCTAAGATTCAGCTAGAAAGGGTGCTGGGCCATCTTGACTAGATGGTGCTTTTGCCAAGAAAGGTTGGACCAGATGATCCTTGAGGTCCCTTCCAACCTGGTATTCTATAATTCCCAAATTTTCCCCTTTTCTCATGCTTTATTAGTTCCAAGCTTAAATAAAAACAAAGTCCAGATGCCAAGAACTGAGTACTGTCTAAGGTGGGGGCTGTGAAAGGGAATAGAGAGAGAAGACATTATAAATGGAATCATGGAAGTGTGGCTTGGGGGTGATTAATAAGCTTACATCTGTGATGAGTCCTTACTATAAACAGCAGGTAGAGAAGCAGACCCAGCAGCAGAAAGTGCTCAGGAGCAAAGGAGGTGGAGCCGTGCATCCCCACATCAGCAGCAGCCTGGCTGGTGGATGGATGCTGGTGGAAAAAGAGGTCCAGGGTTAGCACCTTTCCTCCCAAGCGAGGCTTTGATTGGGGTGTGAAGCAGGATGCAAGAAACACGTAGGAAATAGCATACATTCTGCAGGAATCTGAGAGACGAAAAGGAGCAAAAATAAAATTCCTTTTGCTAGCAGCAAAACAGGAAAGTCCTGGCAAAAGGGTCTTAAGGTGCAGCAAGAAAGTACCTGTGCTTTTACTCTCCTTCCCTGGGATTTTTGTCTATCAGCAGAGACGCTTGGCGCCCACGCTGTGGTTCACAGCCACCTGGCATGCAGGGTAGCCCCAGTGGAAGAGATATCGCAGCATGTGCAGGCAGGTCACAGGCTCAGCCCGTGGCACGAGGGTGCTCCTCAGAGCAGGCTGCCCGTCTCTGCAGGATGACAAGGGAGGAAAGTAATTTCAGTCACAGCATTTCTCCCCATCCGCCGCCTTGGAAAGCCTACTAGGAAACACCAGGAGCATGTAGGGCTGGCTGCTCAAAGCTGAGGAGCGCCAGCGCTGCCAGGTCGTAAAGTTAAAATGGGACACACACCGAAAAGGGAGCCTGCAGGCACCAGCACTCTGAAATCACACCAACCACCTGTGGCTGAAGCTGCCCCTGGCTATGGTGTCAAGCAGTCTCTCACAGCCCCAGGGATCTCTGGTGCCAAAGGGGAGCCTGAGGCTTGCTCCCTTTGAGAGATTAGGTGGGCAATCAGGCAGCAGTACCAAGCGCAAGCTGCTGGGAAGTCCTGCCAGCAGGACAAGGAGATTCACCACCACCAGCAGTCCTCAAACCAGGCTGGTATTTTACCAAGCGTGGCCATTTATCACCCAGTTTTGGAAGGGTGCATCAGGGAAACTTATTCACATCCTGCAGCGATCAGGTCCAGAAGCAGACAGGATGGACACCTATCTTGTGGCAAATGCCTGTGAAAGGCACAGTCATTAGGCACCCATCCTGCAGGCTCCACTGGGTCACATAAACACAAGAAACACAAGCAAACTCAAAGGGAGCTTCCCCACACAGATGAGCTCTCCAAGCTTCAGTAAATGAAATCAAAGAGAAATTGAATCGGGGTAGAAAGAGAAGGACCTTGGGCAGGTTGAGGGCTAATAATCATGGAAAATGCAGAGCAATTTGGAGCAGCTGTCCTGCAGTATTCAACGGGATTCCAGCATTGTCCATTTCTAAGGATAAAAGTGTGAACAAGGCCTCTGAAATCCTGTTGCTGGTTTAAAAAACAGAAAAACCCAAGCAAACAAAAAACTCAATGAATTTTGGGTTCCTTTTTCATTGCTTTCCTGTTCCTGAGCCTGTGGAGTAAATGCAGCTCACGTTTTCAATCTTTTCTCCATCATTACAAAAGAAAGAAGTATGCTTTTTAATATTATATTGGAATGAAAACTAAAATTTCCTCCTTGGTCTCTGTTTCAGGATCCATGTCTCTGAGGAAAGCTCAGAGTATTGTTGATTTGTGAGAAAATGGAGACTAGGCAAAATTGAAATTCCAGAGGTGGATAATCATGGGTAAACTCAATGCAGACTTTTTTTGTTTAAATAAACTAGCCAAGACTGAATTATTGTTAAAACAAGATGTCAACTTTAAACAGTGAAAAAAGCTGTATAAACCAATATATTCAGAGTCTTTAAAGAAAAAGGCTGGGTTACTCAAACACAGAATGCTCTATGAATAGCTCCAGCCCACTCCAATTTGATTTTTCTCCCTTTAAATGCAGAAAAAGTTTCCACTGCTTGTAGCAGCCAACACTGAGTTAGACATCAGGGTGGCCCTCCAATACAGCAAATGCCCATGCTTGCTGCTGAAAGGAAAACACACCCCAGGAAACATTCACAGGAGATTGCTTCACGACAGAAATGTGTGTGGTTGTACCCAGGCTCGATCACCACGAAGACTGCAGCAGGAATACCCCAGCTGCTGTGCTTGCTCTAGATCACTATCTAGCAACAAAACACTCTCTGAAGTTTGCATCAAGAAACGTACATGTGAGAAAGCTGTAAAAGCTGAGCTGCATGTAACACATGCATTTCTCATATGGCAATGACACGTGTATCCAGAGAACAGTCAAGCCATAGTTTTGGCTGCTGCCAAGCACCAGAGCCCCATTGTGAGGGTAGCCAGGGACCACCTCACCCTTGCGGCACTAACAGGGGGATACCCACAACCCCACCCCAACACATACCCAAATATTCGAGCATCAAAACAAATTCTCTTCCTTGTGCCATACTCTGGCCACAGCACCCAGTCTCCTGCACCACAGCTGACAAACTGGGTCAGGGTAATCTCCAGCAATCCAGCTAAGCTAACTTTCTGCCTGTGCTGCATTTTTTTGCAGCAGTGCAGAGCAGATGCAATGGGGGTCAAGATCTAAAACTATGCATGTGGGGGGCTAAAGATTATCATTCAACAGAAGCTATTGTGAGGAAGAAGAAATGCTAAGCCCAGAGCCTGAGTTATTTCTCTGACCCTTAATGCTTTAAAACATAATATTTCATTTGGCTGGTTATAGAAAATATGTGGCAGAGCCTTCATTTTTTTGGAAGGTTTGTCCTGCAACACAAAAAGAAAAGAGAAATAACTGAACTTTTATTCTGCCTCTCTCTGCTATGCACATCTCTGCACCCACACAAGCTGCTTGCACTTGAATTTTAAGTTCTGAATACATTTGAAAACTCTATTTACTCTGCAGAAATACCAACCAGGTCCTAATCAAAGATTAACACCATAATTTACAGGGTGGGGGCAAACAGGAAAGTGCCTCTATAAAAAGTTTATACTCCAAGCAAAATGGAAAGGTTCAAGGTGATCAATTATTACAAAGGAGATTAAAAGCAGCAAGTTCAGGACAGACTTGAACAGCAAAAAACATTCACCTGAGTCCTACTGTATTTAGCAGCAGCAAGAAAATTTGTTCAGTGCTCAACAGTCTTAGACCCCTTACCTGAGTACACGACAAGCTTACAGCACCATTTTTGGGGGAAAAAAGCTTTGTTTCCAAAGTTCCAGTGCCATTCTTAGTGGTTTTGCCAATCAGGCAATCAGTAATACCTGCCCCGCCCCCCCAAGCTTGGTGCCTGTGACCCAGCTGCGAGCCCCCTGCTATATAGCAGCTGGCACTTGGCACAGCAGCTGTGCATGACAAGCTAGCAGGAGCCTTTGGAGATGCCTTCCCAGTTTATATCTGCAAGTGATTCTTCATGTTCAGACCGTACTGTTGGCGTGCCAGCTACACTGTAAAAATCTGGAGTTAATAAACTCCACTTTCAGATCACGGTAGCTCTTTCCAGGGTGCAGCTTTGTAGCGCTGGCAATGCTTGCTCCTGCCCTGTCAGCTAGCATGGCTGCTGATGCATTTCACATTGGAAAAACCCTGTGATTGGGTAGGAACAACCCCCCGGGGAAAGCCCAGGTTCCCAGTGTCTAATAGCCTGCCTCCCTCTTGATCCACCTCCTTCTCCCTTTTGGTGTGCAGTTCAGAGCCCATGGTCCTGCAGCCCTACCCCTAACAGTGAGAAAAGCCCCTGGCACCTGCAAGTTGGGGTCCCCCTGAAAAAAATGGGAATTTCAAAAACGGGGAAAAAAAAAAAAAAAAAAGACAAAAAAAAGACAAAATACCGATGTGATCACATGTTGCAACCCCTTGAATCCAGGGGAATCTGAAAAATGTACCTTAGCTCTAGTAACAGAAATGTTACTGTCCTGGGCAGTATCCTCCTGCAGCGAAGCAGGTCCCTCTGGGAGAGCTGTTCAGCCTTGCCAGCTCTGGCCCCTGTGAGGAAACCTGTCTTGGGGCATCTCTTTTTGCCTAGGCCTAAATCTGTGTCAGATCTGGCCTTTAACCTCTGTGCCTCACATCTGCAGCTGCAAGATGGAGTAATTCTTCTCTTCCTCGACTCTCCTGCAAGAAAGCAAAAGGAAAGGTGAGCTTAGCCCTCTGGACACATTTTGCAAAACCACAGAGAACAAGAAAGGAAAGAGGCTTTAAGGGGATGGAGCTGCAGTGAGGTAACTTCTTCCCGCTACCTGGCACTTACCTGTCTCCTTTCTGATGCAGTGCCATGCATTCATGGACAACTGGTGACAACACTGTCTCTTTCTTGCAGGGCTTGCTCCAACGGCCCTCGGAGAAGCTGGGACCTTCCTTGCAACATCATCAGGCTCGCAGCAGCCCAGTCTTGCTTTGCATTGGAAACGGCTCGAGGAAAGGCTGTTATTTTGCAAAGCACTGAGTTCATTTATGGAGCCATATAAATAACAGGACCGTCTCTGCCACCTGGGCTACACTCTGCTAAACAGCAGCTGCATCTCTCTCCAGAACCAGTGACATTTTAGAGTGGGTAAAGTGACTCATGCATTACAGTGCAGCCTTTCTTCTGTGCCAGATTTGTGGCTCGTTTGTGGATTATCAGCCAAAAAGGGTGGAAGCAACTTTCACTTCTCAGCATCCCCATGGGACAGGTATGCTTCAGAGCTGGCTACATTTCAGCAGAATGATTCATTTACTTTAAGCCATATTTTTGGCTTGTATAAGCTGGATCAACATCAATGGAGCTACACCAGTTTACATCAGCCCAAGAATGTGGCTTTATATTTTTATGGCATAGAGTTCAGTCCTGCAAGGTTTTGAGGAGCCTCTCAACGGTGCAGGCTGGATGCTCCTGTGGGCATTGAGCCCTGCCTGGGAGGAGTGGGATTTGAGGAGGCTGGCTTGCTTTGCATTACTCTGGAGAAGAAACGGGGCAGTACTAGTCTCTGTGAATGACATGAGTACCAGAGGTAATGTCCAGCAAACAAAACAAAACACTTTCGGACTGAAATGGGGAGAGCTGGGGCTCGAGGAGAGCTGCAGCAGGCCCAAGAGAGCCCCCAGTGTGGACAGTCAGGAGAGCAGGATCAGACTGTGATACTCATCACCTCCATGGGACAGACACAGGTTGTCAACAGCTTTTCACACCAAAAACTGAAAGAATTAAAGCACCTCCATTCAGACACCCAGAAGAAAATCAGCAAACACGGAATGGCCATGTGCAACTATAACTAATACTTCAATGCCAGTTCTGCACACAGTGCTGAGCAGTGGGTCCTGTGCGGTGCTGGATGCTCAAGGTGAAGGGACGTGTGCAGCCCTCACCCTGTTCATGCCATTCTAATTAAGGTTAATGAAGGCTTACAGCCATCCTCTTTCCCCAGCCCTTCATGGAGATTTACTTCTGGGCAAATCCCTCTTCCAAAAACTCACTGACAAACATCTCAGACCCGAGGTACACGCATTAATAAGCTTGGAAACCAATGTGAGAATTAGGCAGAGCCACAGAGCGATGCTATATGTTAAAGATTGTGGTTGTCTACAGGAACATTCACCTAGAAATAGCAGTGCTCTTTGCAAAACAGGGCTTAGCATAAGTAACCCCATCTTACACAAGCAGAATGCGAGCCACAGAGATTAAAGGCTGCCACTGTTAAAAGAAAAACAAAACCTGCAAATACCATAGGCACCTTAAGCAAGATTTTGGCAGAATTTGGACACCTTGGTTGAAAACTGCAATCTGGGAGCTCTGTACTCCTGTTCAGCTGCTGCCTAGCCCTGGAGGTGCCTGAACTTGCCCGCTACCTCCTAGTTCAGCTCTCAGCCTCCGTAGGTGGCTGTTAACCCGCTCCCAAGCATGTCCAGAGCTGCTCCAGTCCAAACATCTCCACTCCACCTCACACCTGAGTGTAGCCAGGGTCTGGCATCGCTGCCCGGCGCTGGCAGTGCTGTCCCTATACCCAGCAAGGACCAGCCTGGGAGCTGCAGCAGGATGCAGGTGAAACACATTGGTGAGCACTACCACCCACCAAGAAATGCCTTTTGCTGCAGCAGCCCAAGGGGTCAAGCTGTCAGTGGAGCACCCAACCCCACATCCTGCCCTATACAGCTCCCATCCTGTCCACTACCTGCCCTGTGAGGCACAGAAAGCTCCCTGACAGCCCCACCAGTGTCCGGCTACCTTGGCCACCTTGCAGAGAGCAACATACAGCGAAACCCAGGGCAGAGTGAGAGGGAGAGGGAGCACGAGCCTGCACTGGTGGGGAAGGTGCCCAGCGGGGGATTGGCTGACCTCAGGCAGTTCCCACACAGCAAGCCAGGCCTTGCCCTTCACCCTGGGGCACGTGTCTCTGCTCACACACCGCAGCAGCCTTGGCACCTGGCGGGGGATGCCAGGTGTCCAGCAGCTACAAGGCCTTTGTTAGATTGACGCTGAAGCATTCTGCAGCAGAGCCTTCAGTTACCTTATAGCCATCCACAGCTGCGAATGTATATAGCAAGAGCCACGTTTTCCTCCTTTGCAGACGCTTCGTAGTGTAACTGTCCTGGATGACAGCAGCAGCCGTTGTCCAGCCACCTCCGTATCCCACGAGGATGTCAGGGCAACATAGGCTGGGGTCAGCTGTGTCTTTTGCCACTTTTTCAGCATAACCAAGGCCTGAGGCAGAGCTTTGTTGCAGAAATCGTACCCCCATTTCTCCTCCCCTCCTCCTGTGGTGGGAACAGGGTGGTTTCAGACAAGTAACAAAACATAGTACGTGCCTGTGGTAAATAAGTGCTGAACCTCAGCTCCCCCCATGCTGTAATCCTCTGCAGTTTTCTCAAACACAATCAACAACCTGGCCTACAGCTTATTTACCCACTTCCAAAATTCTTAGTCTGACAACAATGCATTCATTAATCATTGTCAGACTGTGATCTTTTGTTTCTGCTCCTCTGCAGGCATCTGTCAGAATCACAAAAGATTAATTATTGCACCAGCCTGGATGCAGAAATGCGGACCCTCTCTGCAGACGCACTCTTCGTTGGACGCTTTGTGGCCCCTTCAGCAACTGCTGTCATCTGCAGAAAAATTCACCTGTTCTTCCGTGCTTTCATTCATCCCTCCTGTATTTCTAGCTCTGGATATCTGCTCCTTCTTGCCCAAGCATCAGTCCTTTTTCAGCCTCACAAGCAGCACTAAAAGAGAGGACCACCAAAATCCTTCCCTGCAGCATTGGCTCATTTCAGGCACTCTGGTTCCCTCTTCGTTAACCATGTTGAGAAAGTGCCTCCTCTCTCCTTCAGATACGTTTTTGTATGGTTCAGTTCTAACCTTCCAGCCACACAGCACTCTAGAGCATGCAGTATTTAGAAGCATGAAACATCCTGGACAAAATTAAGCTGTCCTCCATCCAAAGCCTGTGGGATGATGAACAAACCCAGGAGCAGTCTCTGGGAGGCATCTAAGCTCCACCATGGCAGATGAAGCAGCTGCATCACTTCTTCAAAAGAGCCCTGAGAGACTGAAATATGCTTTTTCTTTGCACCCTGGAGCCAGCTGTCCACAGGGAACTGACACCACCAGAAGATGGAGGGATACTGAGGGTTCATCTGCACATGGTAGCTATAAGTGTTTATGCACACTGGTGCAGCATGAAACGCCTCTGGAACCGATGCAGTTTGTGCCACAGTAAAGCTGTTCCCCACAACATAGGCACAGTTGTTTCCCAAGGTGAAAGCAAATAAGCTGTATCTATCTAAAGCATCTAAAGTGAGAATAAATAAAAAATAGATTGTTTTTACTCAAATGCAAACTACTTCCATAAACAGGGGTGTTGGACCTGCATGCAATGCCCAGAGCCTTCTCTGCAGCAGCAGCCAGGAAAGTCTGTCTGACCACCCTTTACTGCTGAGCACTGCCTGAGGAAGTCTCTTGCCTTCCTCCCATGAATGCGTGATTCAGCAGCCGTCTACAAAAAGCAATTGGGAAGATTAATGAGTTCACTAGGACAGAGGAAAGAACCAGGAGAGAGCGTCTTTCTGGGTGAGTGGGGGCATTTCAGTAGAAGCTTGTGTCACACAAGTCTTCTCTCCATTTAACATATCCCAGGTGCCAGAGTTGCTTCAGTTCTTGTTCCTCTCTCTAAAGTAAAGGCCTGAGAAGCAGAAATAGACAAAACCAAGCAGTAAACAAAACCAAGTATTCGTAGATAGCACAGCAGTTTCATTCTAATAGCCTTTGAACATGTGGGCTCATTTATAGAAGGAAAATGCTTGTCACAGCCAATGCAACATAATCATACTGCTACTGATATAACTTATGTTGAAAGCGTAGCCTGATATAGGAGTATCTTTTCCTATTGGGAGATTTAGCTTATACCTCCTTCCCGGAAACAAACCTAAAGCAGGAAGAGTTCTTGCTCCCAAAACTGGAATTCCTTAAGTGTTACTCTGCCAGAGATTTAAATGTTCAATTTATACTATGAAATTGCCCTCTGTAAAGAAACTCCAGAATTTCCTATAATTCCAGCATTGTTATGGTTCCCCACATCTGCTGGCCTTCAAACATTGCTCCAGCCAGAGATTCCCAGCTTGCTGTGCTGCTCATAAACCCCCAAGAAAGTGGCTGAGTCTTCTTAGAGCTGTACTTCTCATGTATTTATGAATTCGAATTGATGAGACTGGTTCCAGCTGCCGGCTGACACAGTGGAAAGGACAGAGCTCGACCAACCCACACTTCTTCCTCTCCTCTGGCAAGCCTGTTTGTGGCCCTGCGCAGTGCCGTAAATAAACTGCTTTTCTTGGAGAGACCCACTAGCAAGCGTTGACCTCTCTAGAGAGAGCACAGCAGCCTCAGAGAGTCATTTTAACCCAGATTTCACAGTCCTCACCATTGGGTTTTAGAGGGCTGGAAATGCTCCTGGGAATGGTGGTGAGGGGGGAAGAAGAGGGAAGTAAAAAATAAGATTTGTTTCCCCTCCTCATGTTTGGAAATCAGTCCTTCAGGCTCTGCCTGCTCCCTCCCATCATATTTCTTCATGTAGCTGGAACATCCCAGCCTCACTAGTGCAGCACTGAGAATATTTTTAAATGACTCATTAATGTTTGCATATGTTTGCCAGATGCTTTCTTTCTTAGTAAACAAACAGAAACCTCAAACACTCTCTGAAAGATTGAACATCTTTCCTACAGTGAAGGCCAGAGTGGTTGCTTGTACAGGACAGTGGAAGAAGGTTCCCCCCACTCCCTAAAATCCCACTTTATGAACATTTCTCCTCCCCTCCTCATCCCTTTCCAAGTCACGCAGGTCATCCAGACTTTGGGGCAGGGTGGAGGTACTGAGAAATATCACAGCTGCTTATTTCCTCCTGCAGCATCTAAGAGGAGGGGATTTTGGAGGGGGACAGCTGAACACAGCTGATGGGACCCTGCATTAATACAGCCCTTGATGGGTGTTCATCAGAGCATCTGCCCGTGCAGGAAGCCCCAGCTGAAAGAGGCAGTACCTGAGGTCACCAGAGAGGGTTTTTCCAATAATTTATGGCTGAGGCTTCCTAAGCTACTTAGGTGCTTTTTTAAAAATTTTGTCCCAAACATCTTCCAACATTTCAGCTAACTCACTGAGAAATTAAGCACTGTGATTTCCCAGTCCTGGCAGTCTTCAACTTTGCTGTGCAGTTCCCCTGTTCTTTACATCATGAAAATGGCAGTGTTACACAAGGGATGCATGAGATAAATGGTATGTGTGCACAAATGGGCCATAAAAGCATCAGGAGTCAAGAAGTTCAGATCCAAAATTGCAGGGAAGGTGATACCAGTGAGAAGTGGTCTCTCTCCATTTGCTCTGCAGGCTTTACTCCCATGCGTCAGCTCATATGCGAAGGAAATGCCCACTGGTCCATGTACACACAGCATCCTTCTTGTGGGGAACTGTTCATACACACTGAGCTGATTCCTCATCAGCAATTACCATACAATTTTGAATTAAAAAAGTGAAGTGTATATTCCTTTTACGGCTTGTGCAAAGGCATCGGCTACTGAAAGCAAGAGGGATTCAGGCGAGTGCTCCATGAGATGTGACTAGAATATGTTTCTTCTGAAGTCCTCTAATCAGAAGTAGTAATGTATTCCCTCTATTCCCCTAAGACTTGGAAATCACATTTTAGCGCCTGCCACAGGATTGTCAGGATCAGCATTTCAAGTAGCAATTCAGCCTTTATCAACATTCAACAGCATTGTAAGTCAGGAATAATTAATGTAATATTAATATAGAGTTATCAAGAAAGGTAAGACTGTAAGCGTACAACATCAGATTCATTTAGTATTTACTGCAATAATGCAATCAGCATGAAGTCATTTAACATAAATGTCAGCTTCAGTGGGATGTCTCAGGGCAGTCAAAGCAGTAGAGAGGTGTGCCCCACTCTGTATGTGCCACCCTCAAGCTCTCCAGAACTCTTTAGTGCGCTCCTCAGAGGGTTATCTTGGAAAGTTGCTTCACGTATCTGTGTCAGAACAAAACGCAAAGAAATATTTCTGTAAAACCCACAGACACTTCACCATGATATGTACCAGATGTATATATCACTGCTCACAAGCTACACTGTACAGATAGATCATACATACAGTACATACAGAAATGACAGATGAGAGTCTATAAGAATGATAGGTAAGAGTCTAGAGAGCCATATTTTTGTATTTGTACACACATGTGAAAGAATACATAAAATCAAATTCATACATCCATTCAGTAGAAGAGGTCAATACACTCTGGCTTTTATCTTGACTTTCAGTGGACATATCAGACAGCGTAATGCGTACTGTGCTTAGCTACAGCAATATACACATATATATATATTTTTAAAAAACCCATAAATTGATAAAAATTCAGTCCAAGGTTTTGCCTCAGAGGAAGACAGCTAAGCTACTTTTCTTAACAGCTGGAAAGGATTTACTGTCTTTCAGGACAACTAGGTATCAGTTCAGCAGTTTTAGGGCCCAATTCCTGCATTTCTGTTCCCTCTATCACCAGTGCTATTCCACTACAGCCGAAACGAAAAGGAGCGTGGCTGGGGGGTTTGGTTGAGCAGGGTTGCAGTAAATGTCTAGTGGGATTTTCAAACACGCCAAGGCTGCTTCCTTACACTGACATTAGCAGGAATGAGTTGCCCAGGCATGCTGGAAAATCCCTGTAGCTACTTAAATCTCACTTGTAACAGCATAGCACATGTGGCAGAGTGCCTGGCACCACAATCCCACTGAATTTCAGTGGAACTGGGACACCTGGATCCAGTAAGTTACAGCAAAACCTTGCACCAGCGAGCACTTGCCGTGCTGCAGGACTGGAGCACGTGCCCTGGGTTGTATCCATGCCGCAGCCTCATTGCTCCCATTCAGCTCACTTTTCCCCTAGCTGCCACGATTGCTCCGAAACTGGGGTACAAAGAACAGGGAACAACGAACGTTCACATAGAAGCAACAGACCTTTGCCCAGCAAGATAAGCCCCAAAGGCCAGGTTCTGCACCATCAATCACAGAGCTGATGTAAGCAGCGTGCAGGGGAGCGGGTGAAGGATCAAGACTGACTCAGGAGAGAAGACACCTCTAACACTATCCTAACAGCCTGAAGCAGTAGTGAGGGCATCTACTATAATCTCCTTGCTACATATGGGGCTTTAACTGTGTCAAATATGTCTTGAATGAACACCGCATCTGTCTTTAAAACAAAGAGCTTTTCCCACAAGTAAAATAATGTTACCAATCTGCTGCTTGGAATTACATCTAGATATGCAGTTCCAACACACTGCCTTTTTCTGGGCCACCTGCAAAGAAGGTTCATTGCAATGGAGACACTTCTGTGTGAGAAGGTCTCCTCACTGCAGGGATGGGAGCAGGCAAGCCAGCCTGCTGCAGCTTAAGACAGCACACTCCTACTGAAACCAAGTCCCATCACTTCTTAGCAAGTGCCATGATTGTTTTACTGGGTACAGACCAAGTGCTATAGAAAAAATGTAAACATTTTTATGGCCTGGCTTGCTTAAAAGCCTAGTAGGACTGCTGGCTAAGTGGAAAGGAATGTTGTGCACACACAGCAGAACAAATTTAATGAAAGACAGAACTCGGAGGTATTCTTTAACCCAGAGATGGAGTGCTTTGCATTGTTAAACAGCGGTTGTTTAGTATACCATAAAGAGAGCATTAAAGTCTAGATAATGCAATTAATAATGAACTCTCCAACACAAAGCACTGTCACCATCAGCATGCACAGAATACAGGCTGGCTTTACAGAACTATTCACTCATCTCCTCTTGCTTTTGAGAAACCGGCCAAGTGCCCAGTTCACTCCATACTGGTGGAGGTTTACGGTGGAGATAGAGCTAGGCTCCTCTCGGAGGTGTGCAGGGGAAGGACAATGGGCAAATGTGCACAAGTTGGAAGATGGGAAAACCCACTTAGATATTAGGAAAAGTGTTTTCACAATGAAGGTGGTCAAATGTGGGAGTAGGGTGCAGAGAGGTGGTGGGACCCCTGTTCTTGGAGATACTGAAACATCAACTAAACACAGCCCTGAGCAACTTGATCCAGTTGGACCTGTGTCGAGCAGGGGTTGGAGTAGGGACATGCAGAGACTCCTACCAGCATCTGTTATCCTGTCATTCTTTGGTTAACCCAAAAGGGCACTTTTGAACAAGATATTTGTCACTATTTCTTTTCTTGCCTGCCTCCTCTATCAGTATATCCACATTGATGGCTGTTGCAGATACCAGATCCACTGTGCTGGCTGACCAAGACTCCAGCCGAGTGGCACCTATGTGACTGGACCTAGAAATTGACTTGAATGGGGGTACAAGTTACATTAAAGACCAGCTCCATCTTGTCAAATATAGAAGTTCACAGAATAGACTGGAATTTGGTGCTCACAAAGCAAAAACCAGGAGACAGTGACAGTTCAGATCCCTGGCACAGAAGATGCAAAGGCTGGGCTACAGAAAAGGAGGCTTCTCTGTGGCCACCATTAGGGATGCTTTTGCCAGCACTGAGCTAAGGGAGTCACACTGACTCTGATGGATCATTTCTGCTTGCCTTGCATACCCATTCCAGACAAGATCCCCCTCCTGCATGCACTCCAGCCTCTAACAGCTGAGTCCTGAAGGGGACATGGGAGGAAATATGATGGGTCTAACTCCAAGAAGTCAGCTTTCTGACTATCCTCCCAGCCCCAGGCAGCTGCACACATTGGAGAGCAGCAGTTTGATGTCAGGGTGTAAAACAGCTCAGCAGCACTGCCTAGAAATCATCCCTTACAGCCCAATGTGCCCAGCCTGGTCATGCAAGGTGCTCCTGCTGACTTCCACTCACCTGGGGGACATGAGGCCTTGAATTAAACAACCAAAAAAAATCACCCTTCATAAAACAAAGTCAACAAAATCCTGAGCTGAGGCCCCCAAGCTGTCACCACTGGCAGTCTCCAGTAACCGTAGGTTACACCTCTCAAAGTCACCTCTCTCAGCACAACTTTTAATAAAGACCCTCCCTGGTGAGAAGCGCAGCCCTCAGCTGCAGCAGGCAGAAGAATCATTGCTTGCCAACAACACACTTCAGCAGCAAGATCACAGACGGTCAACAACCACCATCAGCTCACAAAAAAAAAAATCAAAGGCAGCCTAGATCTCCCTCTCCCTGCTCTGTCTTTCAACACAGTGTTGAAATCAGCTCTGAAAATCCTAACTTACATTTATGTTATACCTCCTTGTCTTTTCAGATGTTACTGCCCCAGACAGGCACAGCCTCTGACAGGGGGATCACCCGTTCAACTCCCATGGCTACATCTGAAAGCACTGTACACTGGGATGCAGCTTTAGTGAGGCCAAGAAAGCTATGCGAGGTGTAAAAACTTTTGGAAGAGAGCCTAGATACAACACCAAAGAAGAGGCAAGAGAGGTAAGGCCTGCACAAAGCTTGGCAGCATCTTAATGCACTTAATTTCTTTAGATATGTTTATTTAATTGTATCTTTTCACATCATCAGTGCTTATGAAGTTCAGGTTTAACCGGAGGGAAAAAAGAAAGACTCATGTGGATAGATAAAAGCCCATCTAAAATATTAGAGTGATTTTTACAGCTAAACATTAAAACTATTTCAAGTTGTTTCTTCAAATATAAATACTATAATTATGTTAAACATAAGATTATTTCTCCCCATTTAACAAGTCCCTGGTCTTGTCTACATGCTTAAAAAAAAGGCAAGTAGACAAGGTTTAGCTGGGCCAGGATGAAAGCATCTTGAGGCCTGTGCCAGCTTAATTAAATTGTAGGGTGCAAGGTCTCCAGCCGCAGGAGGACAACAACCCAGCTGCTTGCCTCGACACCTGCAGCCACTGGGAAACCCATCCCCAGGCTTTAAGTCCAAAACTGTGCTGCTGGAGTGAGTCCTCAGGACATTTTTCCCTTGACTCTGGGGCTCATGCTGATTTGTTGCTCCCTGACAAACAGCTCCATCCTTCAAACCTGGGAGACAGCCCATCTTATCCCTCAAGGTGCCCTGCTGCCTTTTCCCCTTGCTCCTCCAGCAGCCCCTGCACCCCTCTCCTGGATCCTTCTCTGGCCCAAGGCACAGGGGGAAGTTGATCCTTTCCCCTTTGTTACCATCAGCAGCCTCTTTGCTCACTAACTAGGGATTTGAATTTGTCTGGCTCCTAGGTGCTTTTTGGGCACCTGTAAATGTGTCTGAATTAAAAGAGGCTTCTGAAAGCTGAATGCAGCTGCAGCAACCAGCCAGTGACCTGTGAAGGGGCCCATGGCTATTTAGTTGCACAACTGGGGACCTTTTCCCTTGGGCTTTTTACGTGGCCTCACTTCTCTTTTCCTGCTGTTTCTGGCTTCAGTTACGGCCATACGTGAACAATGCACCCTGTGTGCATGTTTCCCATTTAGTGTACAGGCTTGTGAAACATTTTTAATATGTGATTTACAAGGGTTCTGGCTTGGACTGAAACTGACCCCCTCAGAAGCTGAGCAAGGATGGACTGGCTGAAGGTGTTTATGGAGGGCAAGGTAGGACCCGACAGGCTGGGCACAGGCTCTCGGGTCACTGGCAGACCCCGCATCCACCACTGCAGTCTACAAGAAGCAACAAGGAAACGGCACCATTCCTTCCTCAGCCAGCATTAGCCCCAGAAAAGCATCCCCATTTCCAGAAGTGACATCTTTTGGGGATAAGCAATGTTTAGACTTGCTTAAAAGCAGAAGCAACCAAAAGCCACTGTAGCGCTTGAGCCAAATCTGTTTGTGACCTTGTCTTCCCCCAGAAAATTGCAAAAAAGACTAGAAACATAGGAGTGGAGAAAACAATGGCATTTTAGCTAAATAGTTGGGAAAAAACCCACCTGATGATTTTATAATAGAAATTTATTTTAAAAGAGAATTCTTATGAAAGCCAACATTTAATTTAGAAGCATCAGGCAGTCCAGTTTGTAATCATTCAAGGTCCCTAAGTGATCTTTCCAAATGCCTAAATAACTACATTAGACACAATATCCCATCCAAACTTCAATTCCTTAGTCAACTTCAATAAAGTTTCAATTGGAAAAGATAATATAAACTTCCTGTCCTAAAAAAACTGCTACCAGATGTGATTAAAGCAGTAGGGGAACGAGGTAGTGCTGTATTATGCATCTGATCAGCAGATGCAGCATTCAAGTCTCCCTTACAGTGATATGTATTATGAAATGGAAGACTGCTATGACTTGATTTTTATATACATATATTAAAAGATGATCTAATCTCCACTCCAACTGCTGACAAAACATACTTAATCACATCTTGAGGATTCTTTACAGAGTTGTTGCCACAGCGTAAGTGCAAAGAAATGTTTCAGAGCTCTCTAGAAAGGCTAGCTAAGATGATTTCTTCACAGGTTGAAGCACATTAGTGCAGAAATCTGAAAGGCTCCTCAGATACTGCTTTCTAAAGAGTCATTGGGGGAGGCGTCTTAAAATAATTGTAAATGGATAGGGTTTTTTTCCTTCAGAAACACCTTGTCCCTGCTAGCAGCAGCTCAAGGATTCTGAGTTTGATCATTGTTTTGAACCACTTTATACCACAATTCCATCAGCTGCTAAAGCAAGTCAGCACTAAGTGATGCTTAAACAGCATTTAGGCAGCACCTGAGAGTGCAGGTCTTGTGGCACCTGGTGGGACACACCTGCTGGGCTTTCCCCCAGGAGACACACATGATCATGGCCACAGGACTGCGGCTCCCACATGCTTCCCTGTTCCCAGCCATGCCAGCACCAGAGCGATGACTTGCATTGACTTTGCCAGCACTAATGGAGGGAGGGGGTTGCTCTGCACAGGCAGCAGCAGTGCCAGGGCCAAATCCTGTCCTGCTCCCAGGAGCACGGGAAGCCCTCAAGCAGGAGACAAGCTGCTGAGCCTGCTCACTTTCTGTGTGAGGTCTCAAATCACCTCTTGGGCTATTTCTTTCACTAGGACACTTTAGTGACTATAATCCCTCTATTCATGAAGCCTATGCCTCCCTCTGCTACCTGGAAATGTTGTGTTTCTCAGCTGCACCTACCTGCAGTGACTAAACTGATGGAAGGCTCCTCAAGCCACTTAGGAAAGAAAAAAGGTCATCCAGCTGTTGCCTGAATCCTTTGAGCTCTGAGGGTAGAAAGGATTTGGGGTGGAAGCTGTAGGACTGCACAATTCTGAGCTTGAAGTTGCATCAGACAGGTCACTCTCAGCACTGCAAATGTGCTTTGACACACCAAAGGTGTACGGAGGGATGCCAGAAATAGCTTGGAGGTCTCACTTTGCCTTTTTTTTTTTTTTTTTTTTGCATAGTTTTCCTTTAGTTCAGCCATTTCATCTGTCTCTCATGTCAATTTGCTGAACTAGCTTTTTCTTTTTTTTCCCCAATACCAATTCCTGGGAACCACAAAGGGCAAGGCAGCCAGCCCACAGCTTTCAAAAGAATGACATTTCTCTTGGCATATTGATTACCAATACTGCCACTGCACTCCACATGCAAAAACAGGCTTCTGAAAATACCAGGACTCTTAAAATAAAACACTATAGCTCAGTAGACTTATATTTTCTAGCTACACTTGAAAAAAACCCATGCAGAAATTATTCCTTATTCCCCTCCTGCTTTTCTCTTCTCCAGATCCAAATGTCAACATTAGAACATAAAACCTCCACAAAACATGTTACCATGTGTTTTGCTGCTCTCTTAAATGAGCTTTTCAACCATACACTGGCAGTAGCTTAAATATTCAGTGATGGCTTTATAAGAGGATAGGGAAGAAGCCTTCTTTCTTTCATCTCTACATAAATATTTTTGCTTAAAACTGGCCAACAGCTTGAACAAGAGATGATGGCACATAAAATGAAGTAAATAAGTGTAGCTCATACCAATTAACCATAGGAGCAGGGAGAGGAAATGAGAGCATGTGTGTATGTGCACAAGCAACAATATAGTAAAAAATTATTGCAGAAGCGAAGTCTAGTAACCTAGCACCCAGAGGTGTCCAAAGTGAGGTCACCTGTGCTAACATTATTTGCCCTGCCTGCACATTTATCTTATGCTGGAACCTTGCATTTCATAATCACATGCCATTTTTTCTGTCCCAGATAATTCAATGCTTAGCAGAGGTGGCACTAACTGAATAAAAAGTTATTCAACATTTGATCCTCATCACTCAGTTTGCTGGCTCATATCTTACGTACTGTGCATGGTTCCAGTGCTTTTCTGAACACTAAACAATTATTTTCCATTTAGCCCTCAGTGAGATGCCTATCCTATAGATCCTGACTGCTTGCAAGCTGTAATGGCTGTAACCATGCAACTCCTTGGTGAAACAAAGGAATGGTATTTCTTATTTAGGAGATGTGGAACTGCCCTTTTATCTCAGTGCCTAATTTGGGATTTTTAGAGGCTGACTCTTCAGAGGCAACTGAATCTAGTAATGCTTCCTAGTGCCTCCACCCTGCCTTGCCAGGATCAGCGATGCCTTTGCCTGGTGATGAGATGGCCATTTCCTCTCAGGAGCTGACACTATCAATGCTCATGCATGGTCACCTCAGCCTGGGCTGCACCCAGCTCTCTACCTCCCCAGCATCTTCCTGCCCCTGTTACCACAGCTTGCGGAGGAGCCGGCGGGGAAAAGCAGACTGCACTTGCACTCCAGGCTCTGCCTTGGCTGCCGGTTTGTTACTGAACAAAATTCAAAATGCTAATCCCAATCCACAAAGCCACCAGTGCACCAGGGTCAATTAGCTCTGCAGCTGCCTTGCCCTGGACACCCCACTGTGACACGCTTGGAAAAAAACACAGATTTCCCAGGAGCTGGAGAATAAGCTCCTCTGCCATCAGACTTTACTTCAGCTGAACCAGATTGCCTTTAGAGAAACCTGGAAGAGCTGGCTCATCTCCAAATGCTGCTGAAAGCAGGAGTCCCATTTTTTTCCCCATGAATTTTGAGTCATGTGCCAACAAGGATCTACATTTTCCCTTTGCCATAGAGTAAAATTTCTCAGTAAGGCATTTTAGGTAGGAGTTCAGTTAGGATGGAGCAGGCTGTGCTGTTCCCAAGTTGGCAGGAAACAACAGTCCCTAGACATTAACATGATGGACATGTCGACACAGAGAAACGTATGGTACCAATTAAGACAGTATCAACAATTATGCAGAACACAGTTGAGTGGATTAATTTGTTGCCTGGAGTAAAAGCTGCCAGTACGAAGCTGGCTGTCAAGAGACACACTTTCATCTTGCATACTGCCTTGTGCCAAATACTATGAAGCCTGTGTGCACTAGGGATGATCGCTAGGTTTTCTTTTTCCACAAGCAATCTTGAAGCAGGGAAGGAGCAACCAATTAATGTCTCTACATGCTGCCTCCTTTCTTCTCTGAAAAAAAAAAAACAAAAACCAAACCACTAAAAAACCCCCACACCCAACAACCAAAACAAAAACAACAACAAAACTCCCCAAAATCCACACAAAACACCAACTTGGAAAAAAAAAAATCCCCAAATAACCATTATTCCAAAAATACTAAAATAAGAACTACAAAGTAACTGGGAAAGGATGGTTCTTTTCTTGCTCAAAAGGTTTTTTTTGCTGAGGGGCTGACATGGTAACTCATCTGTCAAACACAGTTTTTCCCATTTCTCTAAGCAGACAGAAGAAAAAACGGTTAAGTCATGTGTGTGACTTTTTTCCAACTTGCTATTTTTACGCTGACCAGAAAGATACTTACACACTCTCTGTCTCTTGCTTCCCACCCGTTCTTTGCCAAGGATTACCTCTAGCAAGTTGTGGCTAAGTTCTCCTGCCTTGCCAAGTACCTTCCAGAGGCTTGGTAAAATACCTTAATACTAGAGGGGCTTTAAGAACAAGCAGCTGATTTTCTCTAAAAACCTTATGTTTACAAAATGCTATGTAGGTCTATGGCTGTCAGAGTATTAAACAGCAAAGAAAAAACTAGGACTTGTAAATGATCACTTGCTGCATTAATAAGCAGCAGCATTTGAATTCCTGCTAAAGCTTTGTACCAGCTGCGCTTTGTCCCAAAATCCAATTAAAAACAAAAAAATCTGCTTATGCTTGTTCCTACAATATGAAGAATATTGAACTACCCTTCATAAACTCTGCTGTTGCTTACAGAACATATGGTCCCACATCAGGCTCTCATTTCTCCATATTTAGCCTTGTTAAACAGCAGCATGCCTACCTGAGATATAAATTACCTTGAGGCTTGGAGTAATGCCATCCTGAGTAAGGAAACTATTCATAACACTGAACTCCTTAATTTAATGCAGGCAAAAGTCCCCTGGCCACTTACAACACAACACATGCTCATCACAGTTGTTGATGGAGAAATCCAGTTATAATCCAACATTCCCAGTAAACAGGTTCTCTGAGCAGCAGAGCCATGAAATCTGGTTTTCTGGAGGTTCATATCTTATATTCCTTACTCCCCCAGCCATTACATTGGTGTATTTGCAGTTTGGCAATATTCCCATCACAAAACCTTCCAGTTCCTTCCTATTATCTTTATTCCTACTACTACTCCTCGGGTAAAGAAGCTAGAAGCTGCAGGGTCCCAGAAACCACCTCCTTCTCAGACCAGACATGGGGCTGCCCTTCCTTAGGGACCACACTCCTATGGGCTTCTACTCTGACACTGATTTTCCGGAAAAAATATTTTTCAGCCCTTTCCCCCTTGGCCAAATTTGATCGAAACTGGTCAACACTTAACAAAGCTTTTTAGGGTAAAAAATAGATGAACAGTATAAGAGATCAGACTAACAAACTGTTTATTAGGTGCTGAATGTGAAGACGAGGTGTTTCTGTCTAATTAGCAATTATTTGCTGATATTGCACAGATAACACAGGGCACTTACCAGGATACTGAGCCTTCAGAGAGGCACTTCATGCTTCCCACCAGTGTCTCAACCACTGCACTAAGGAATGGGAAAGGAATCTTCTAAGTTACTTTCAACACCTCCACCAAACACTAATGTATTTGTGGGCCCAAGGACTTCGCCCTATTTTTCTAACTTAGGGCTCATTTTATTTCATTTCGAGAGCCCTGAGCCCAGGGTTGTTTTCTTCCCTGTGCTTAGGGATTTGCATAGACCCAACATTCTCCAAATGAAAAGATAAAATCTCAACAGACGCTTCCTGGAAGGTTATTTCTGCAACCTGTAATCCTCTGCCTGCTGCCAGGCACATCATCTTCCTGGTAAATACCAGCCTGGATCTGTGCTGGATGGGTGACTTCCCCCTTGCATGGATGGGAGAGAAGCAGTTCTCAAAGCACATAGGTGCAAGCTCTCCCGTTGATGGCTTCCCCCTGGAAAGAAGCTCCTCCAAGCACACAGCAGCTCTTCATGTCCACATAGTTCCCCCAAAGCACACAGATGCCTCTTGCCTGCCAGCCCATGGCTGCTGCTCCCAAGCTGTGCTGCCCCAAGGCTCCTTCTTATCTGCTATTTCCAGATGCCTCTGACACAGCCTAAGGGGCAGAAGGGACTAGCAGTAATGGCAAGGAGAACTGAGGAAGGTCAAAAGAGGGCAGGAAAAATTGTATCCATTCAGATGTGTCCAAATATGTTTTTTTTTCTTTTTTTTTCAGTTAAACTTCTAAACATCTATATCATTAAGAATTTTCGTGAGGAAAAAAAAAATTATTCTTTTTCCTCCTGCTGGCAACTGCAATAAAAATGTTTCCTCCTAAACATCTTTTCACTACTACCTTTTTTCCTTTTCTACCATTTTCTTTCTCTTTTACTCTTTTGGAGCTTTCCCAATGTGAAATGTTTTCAGAAATGGCAAGATAATAAAAACATCCACAAAACAATAAAAAAGATGAGATAGGAAAAATAACTGCAAGACTTCATTTAGCCTTTTAGATTTAGTAGCACAAGAAAGGGAAGAGAAAAAGAACAAACTTAAAATTCCAAAATGCCTACATATTGCCTCCCTTAAAAAAAAAAAAAAAACTCTGAAGTTTTTCTATGAAAAAGTACTTCTGAATACATGGAGATAGGCACCTTCTGAAAGGTAAGTCAGGTTTTGGTGAAGTCTCATTTTTTTCTGCAGGAAACATTTCACTGGATTAAAAAAAAAATCCAGGTCATTGTAATGAAAGTTTAGTCATAACCATCACATGATTGGTGATTAAGAGGAGCATGATGCCATGCAGACTGCTTCCCTACCAATTTAGGGTAGAGAGAAGCTTCAGGAGGCCTTGGGTGATGGGAGAAGATACAGGACAGCGTGTAATGTGACAGCAAGGACAGTTATTCTCCAGCACTGCTGGAATGGGCATGAGCTTCCCACCCTCCCACAATGAAGAGGAGGGTAGAGCCCACATGGAGCCTATGCCATTTGGGGAGTGGGAATAAGAGACAGCAAAACAATCTGACTCCAGCCTGCTCTTAAAGAAATGACTCAGCTATTCAAATATACTAAAATGTTAAATATTATTTAGGTATTGAAGTACTTGAAAGTTAAATGTTTTCTTCATAAGAACCATAGAGTGTGAGCTCAAAAGCAACGGCAATCCTCCTGCGAAGCTGCCTCAAGGGCACCTCCTGAGATGTTTCACCCTAGTCTGCTCTGAGAATTTCCTTAAGATGGGAAATTGCTGGACAGGCCCCTCCTGGTACCCTCTCTTGGTTGCTACATTCAAGAAGATGTGACAGAAGGTTTGCACAGAAGGCTGAGAAGATCTGTGGGTTCAAACGCATCTCCTCTACTAGCAATGAGACTAACAGGATTTCCTCCTGACAGCAAAACCACCTTTTCTTCCCCAAAGGCATGAAGCTCACTGGAGGAAATGCAAAGCTACATTGCATCTGCAGCTACACACATCAAGAGGGAAACCACCCCTCCATACACAAGTCTTCCTGTACAGCACACAGCAGCGTGCCCTGGCTGGGTCCTGAGAACAGTTATCTCCCACGTCCTCCCCACAGGGAGCACTAACATCCTTAGACTGTGCTTCCCAGGTCAAAATCTGCAAATACATGGCGCTCCCTAGTGTCTTAGCTCTGCTCAGGAGAAACACAAGTATCCCAAGGCACTGACATCATTCCAGACAGCATGGTACAAATATCCAGGTGGAGGGATGTCCAAGGCCTGCTATTAATTGGGATGAGTTTGGTAGCCTTTCTGTTTGATTGAACCTTCTGGTGGAAGCCACTCCAACTATCTCGCTGTGGCCCCCACCAGCAGCGCAATGCCTCCCAGAGCAGTTATTTAAGCAAAAACAGGTTTCTAAGCCATGCTCCTGATGGAGAGAATTATTGCAGAAAAGTTTCTGATCCTGGATTAGGTCCCTGCAGAACCTGAGCGCACGCTCAGCTCCCAAATTGGCCATCAACCATGTGTAACACAGGTTGTAATTTCAGGGTGCAGGCTCAGAGAAGAAATCTTCATTGGGGGAGCTGGCTCAGAGATGGCACCAGGGAGGGCTTGGCAAGCCACAGCACGAGTGGTACAAGGGCAGGCACAGGCACAGGGCAGGCTGAGGTTCCTTTAGGACCCACAGGTACCATTAGCCACACAGAACAACTTTACTCCTGCCACGCAACATGGATGGCAGCAGCCCAGATAGAAACACCAGTCTTTCCCTTATGATTTGCCTCTTCCCATCACTGCTTCACTGGGCGGGGGGAGGCAAGGGCAGAGCACATTTCTAGCTGTCGAAGATGAGCACAATCCAAAACGGCAACAGCTTTGATTTGCTCTTAAATGGCTTGCTGGTCCCTTTATTACTGCATTTTCTACTCTGTTACAGTGTCTCTCTTTCTCTTGTGCTTCTCCGAGGCTAACAATTCATGACAGAAATACAGGACATCCCACAGACTCATAGCCTCAGGTCCAACTGTGTTTGCCTAAATGACAAGACTGATGTGGCAATCTGCTGCAGAACATATGAGATTCCCCCTCTCCCCCTCTTTCTTCCTCTTTCCCCTTTAATATTTCACATTAAATCAGTATCTAAAGGGAGGAGGCTCCTCTAGTGCCTAGGAGAACATAGTTTCTTTGAGCTTGCAATGCTGGCTGGTGATGGGGAGAAATATGCTTGCACCATGTAATTGATTTGATGTATGCCATGTTTCAGTGGGATAAACACCACCCCCTGGACTCCTTGCATTCCACCGTCTCCAGCCTAAGCTCCTTGTTAAAATGTGTTGGGAGTCCATCAAAGACACTGAGTAGTTCTGACATGAAGATAAATGCTTTTATCTTCAGCTTCCACCGTTGCTTCTCTGAATAAGCAGTCTTGACAGTTTTCACTGTCTAAACTGTTCTTCAGCTAGGGACAGGAATAGGGGGAAATAATTCTAACCCACCTTATTTCAGCAAACTTGTCTTCTGGGAGAAGCCGGGCTTGTCACCAAACCAGATGACTTCCAATGGGACACATCACCACAATTCACAAGCAATATTAATTTTCCAGGCCCATGCAGGCAACACACCTAAGCACCTGAATAAACCTGCAGCTTAAGTTTATCTGTTGCTTTAAGGGCTTAGCACGTCCCAGATGGACATGCATCTCCAGAACCTCTAATATAATTGCAATACAATACACCAGCAAAACTACACATCCAAATAGTACTGTGCTGTTGAGGATCTTTATTATTTTACAGCCAGGCAAAAACTAAAACATAAAAAAGTATCTTCCAGGAGGCCACTGCAAGAACCAAGAAGAAAACTTGGTCCTCCAAGTCCTCCACCTCTTGCTGTACCCTTGGCTCAGCTTCTCATCCCAGAATATGGGAGTGAAAATCATGCTTTGTGCTTTCCATCTTCCCTCACTGAAAGGCTGACTACAGACCACAAACCTGACCATTAAGGCACAGCTCAGCTGGAGGCCAGGGAAAGCCCCACTGATTTGAATGGATCTAGGATTTCACTCTCTGCTTCTCTACAGGGGGATTAAATAAATATTATTCTGCTAGAAAAATGCCACACATGCCTGCTTGAGTTCAATGGGATCTTTAAAGTAAAGATACAGAAAAGTTGCAATAGTTTCCAGTGGTATGGCAGGGAGTGAGTTTTAGGGCCAAAA
Organism: Morus bassanus; assembly: GCA_031468815.1. Lineage (NCBI taxonomy): Eukaryota > Metazoa > Chordata > Aves > Suliformes > Sulidae > Morus > Morus bassanus. The sequence goes on along the minus strand of CM062585.1, from coordinate 813,185 downwards.
AAATATTTCAGGCACCATAAATCCAGTTCATGTGTCTTTAATACAATGGAATGACTTTGACAGGAAAAATGAAAAAGATATATTAAAGAAAAAAATCCAGGAGAATAAATTGCCAGAAGAAATAATATAAAATGTCTTAAGTACATCAGGACAGAGACATCTAGGGAAACAGTAGGTCTCTGACAGACCCAGAAAGCAGAGAGAGCACTCAAATAGGGAGGTTGCAACCAAGCCAAAAACTGTCTTTGCAATCAGTATTCGCACTGGAGTATGACTGGGATTAGAAAAAGGCAGAAGAAATAGCTCTTCTGGAGGTCACTGTCTATGCTGAGACACCACCCAACGTGCAGGAATAAAATAAATAAGAGGAGCACTGGAAAAACTCAAGATATCCCACTGAAACTAATCAGCTGGACTGACAGCAGCTTTCTAAATGCACTGGCCAACAAAGTAACTGAGCTTCTGACAAGAATATGGAAATCATCTTTACACAGCTGTCACTGCAGAGGGACCCAAATTATATCCACCCTTTAGAAGAAGGCCGAGATCATTGTGGGATGAACCCAACAATTATAAAATGCCCAACTTAAGAAAAACAGCTGAGAAAAATCATGTAGCTTGAAGTGAAAACCCCTCAGGCCAAATGCAGTAGCAGATTTTTTAAAGTCAGTGAAGTTACTCTGAATTTCTAGTGGAGGAATCCAGTTTTGATACTGGCCAGAGCATTCTGTGGGAGCCTTTGAACTCGCAATGAAATATTCAGCTCAGAAATCAACAAGCCTACGTCTATACCCAGTTCCTAGAGTGGTAACAGTGAAGAGTCACAGCGTTGTCTAAAACAAACTATTTTTTGAGTAATTTCTGCTAAAAGTATCAGACAGGAGATAAACTATGTCTTATTGGACTGAGTTGAAAAGCCACCTAGACTATGTATGCACTTCTGTTTCGGGACGAAGTTTTCAATCTGCTATAAATGCAATCTCATCCCCTCTTCACCCCACAAAATGCTAATCACAAAACAATCCAAATTTAATCCTGTGTGTGGAAGACACTATACTTCTTGATCTCCACGCTAACCACTAAAACTACATTGCCACAACAAGGATGAACACCTGTTGGTTACATTGTGTATGAAGTGATGCAGAATAAGCAGAAACAGTAACCCTAGCTGGTGACCAAAGGCTCATTCAGGCTCCAGCTGTATAAATTTCAAGCTCTTACTGAGAAAGCTTAGGGATATACTCAAAAAACAAACTGTGAAGCATGCTGTAGACAGTTGAAAGAAACCAGCCAAAAATCTGGCTCCCACCAACCAAACTTCTCTTGCTCTCAGCAGGATCAGAATTTTACCTTAGAACGAAGAGTTGGTCCTACTTTGGCTTCCTGTATGACCAATATATAGTTAGGCACCTCCTGAAAGATACCTGGAAAAAAAAGACAAGACACAGATGTTTTATATATATATATATCTCTGTCTCAAGTTTTAAAGACATCCTAATATGTCAGAAACTGTGAACTCTACATAGTATTTGAGAAACTATTTCTATCAATTTAATAGTCACAGAGATGAGAACTTCAGTCTGGTCCTATTTGCACAAATCAAAGAAGCAGAGTTTTACTGGATCCTCACTACAATCTACAGCAAGGACAATAAAGTACATCAGCATTAGAAGTTACAGTTATCCACCTCCATGCTGGTATAACCTGGCATCATTCCTTTACAATCCAGGAAGCTGTGTCAATCTGCATAGCCGACTATTTGGAAAACACTACTTCTATGGCTCTAACAATTTTGCTGTCCTCTGTTTGGAGAGATTGTCAAAGTCAAACTGTAAGATCAAATGGGAAAACAGCGTGAATTTCCTATGCAACTTTTGTACACAATTGTCTAGCTGCTGAAAAAAGCGATGCTCCAAACGACCATGTATAGAAGCATTTGGGGATCACAAGCAATGGAGACACGCACCTTAGTAGAGGTCGGTAACCTGCCCAATTTACTAGCTTTCTCTCAAGACTGTAGACATTTTACCCTGTCTATAGATATGGTGGAAACACCGAGCAGAATGCCGTTTTTCTGGTTTCAAGCTTAGAAAAACAAGTGTTGAGTAATTTCTGCATTAAACTGTTTAATAGTCAACTTTTATTTCCCTCTCTCCTCTTACAACTTACATGACCAAAGAGAAAAATTTACCAACTTTCTCATCGAGCAAAATTTTAAGCAACTGCTTTGTCTCTTGTGTTTTAAACCCACTTTGCTCAGACTTCATATTGCAGACTATCAATGCGGAACATTTACTGGAAAATTTCCCTGGGGCTATAAAAAATTATCCAGTGAGAAAAAACTCCATCCAAAAAGCTAAAATAAACACCGATTCTGATTCTTGGTTTCTCACCATGAGAACAGAGGAAGTATCCTTTGAAAGTAGCTTGGCAATATTTGTATTGACACAGTGCTATGGGGTGCGTTTTTGCAAATCCACACCCAAACGAACAGGCAGACTGAAGTGAGCAGGATTGCATGAGTTACCCATGGGCTTTTTTGCTGGCATCTGGTCTAAATTATTTCTATGTGTATGTCTCAGCGTGCTCTCTATTATCAGCATCCGTAAGTACCACAGCTGGATCAGGACTGTGCATCTACAACACCCCCTGGCATGGCATAAAGAGAGGAAGCTTGGGGATCGATTTGACATGATGTACTACAGTTCTAGGCCTTGTTATCTACATAACACTTACCAGCTATGTGGCTTGTATTCAGTTGCGGGTCTCAGGCATGCCTAAGCAACGCACGTTGTGCTCACAACACAAACTGGTTACCATCTGGAGCACTTCTGCTTGACTTCAACCTTGGTCCACCAAGAAGGAAACCCCTCTGAGCATACTGGTGGTGTGCATAAGGGATTACTGCAAAAGCATGAAGGTCGATACCAGATAAGGAATGCCTCCAGCATACACTAATGTAGAGGCATACCATGTACAGCACTGCCAGCTGTGCGATGCTGAGCACCATGTACTTGTGCTGTCTCAGGTATCTTCTGCAAGCAAGTATCGAGCTGCATCTGCATGGCATATTATTATAACCCGTTGCCATAATTAAGATGAATAACACTGGGAAGACAATGTGGAACTGCATTTGTGATCAATGAGTTTTCTAAAGTCAGCAGTGATTTTTAAAGGCCTCAATGCCTTGGTAAAACCCAAGAATAACCTCCATTTCAGAAGATAGAGGCACCTGAAAACCAGCTCTTTTTAATGCATCTCTACTTGGGAGCCCCAAAGCAGCTGGATCACTTGCCGTTTTCCATATGCTAAGCCAATATTTGCCTGTGCAACAAAGTATTGCAATTTCCAGAAAGCAATATGTGAAATTAATCAGCCCAAAAGCCTAAATATCAGCCAACGCTTATGAAATGAATAGCACTTAAATTTGATGAAACTTCCGACTGAAAATTCAGGTGTAGTTAGCAAAGGATTTTTAAATTACAATTTATCTGAAGTGTCCTGGACTAGAAACACAATTACACATAGGCAAAAAGGGCCAGGGGTGGGGGGTGAGGGGCAAAAACCAAGTAAACAAATCTGTTTGATGAAAAATTCTACTTCAACTAAAATCTACATCTTGACATCCTACTCATGTCAAAGCAAGACAAGTTGAGGCTCAAAGGGAGCAGGCTGAAGCCTTTGCTGCGACCCAGATTCTTGTGGTCATTATCCTTTCTGCAGCGTTCCTACATGGAAAGTATTTCTCAGCCTAGACTCAGCAAAGCTTTTAAGCACATGCTGAACCTAGTCAAATCAAGACTGGACAAGAAACAAGCTCTCATTCCATTAGGAGTTACAAAGCTCACTGCAAAAGCGCCTAGGGAAGCTATATGGCTTGTTTCATTTGAAACGTTAAAGCTCTTCCTTACCCACAGAAAAATAAACCACATCTTTAATTCACTTCGGCAGAGTGCCTAGTGCTGTCAGGACCCTGATCAGACACAGGACTGAAAATATGGCTACACTAGTTGTCTACTCCTAGCAAAATTAAGCTACCCCCATGTAATTACAACTTTTTACCCATTGCACTGGAAACACTAGTTGATGAGCCTTCTCCCCCAAATAACGTGACATTCTGAAGTTTGGTTTAACTTGGCACTTCGCCTTCTCCCTGCTTTGAAAGGCATACAGCAAAAAGCTGCTCTAAAATATTTGTCCAGCAGAAGTTCACTCTTGCGGAGTAAAGAAACATTGAGAACAAAGAGAAGTTATTCAGTTGATTGACTCCACCCTTCACCAGGATGAGATTTTGGGACATAATGCCTGGAATAAAGTGCTCTCAGTCCAGGCTCTGAGGCTGAAATTCTCCCTCCTGGCAGTGCAGAATGCACCTTCAGCGTGAGGCAGCTTTAAGGCAGCTTTGTGTACCTCTAATCTACAGCTGCCAGATCCTAGGCCCAGTCACCCATGCAAACTGGGGCAATTTGTAAGGTCTTCTATGCCACATCTGATGCCAACAGACATTCCTGCAAGCAAGGGACAGCGAGATTCAGGAATAATCTCAACATGTCACCTTCTGCCAGGACAGGCTGCCGAGAAGGGACTGTCTAGAAATTTTTTTTCCAGACACCCTTAAACTAGGATTCCTTGAGGCAAGGCTGAATGTCAAGTTGGAGGTACACCGACAGCCTTAAGACTAATTTACAAACTCAAGCATCTAACCCAGATCTGATGTTAAAGGCCCTCCACATCCAATAACTGAGACTTTTATAATAATCAATCTTTATGAGGACTGCTTGAATTCACCTCCAGGGTTCTTTGGTCTTATTACTTTGTAGAAAACTCACCTCTTTTATACTATAACACACACAGAAATCCACTTTTGGCACAGGAGCAAATAGTGACTTATAATCCATCCATCTCAAGTAGCTGCTTGCCTTTTTATAAACAAATTCACCTGCAGTGACTATAAAGCAGTAACAAGTCTCCTTGGGAATGTTATGTTACGTATGCACATGATACATGCTAGTGTGTTTTAGGAAAGTGATATGGAGTTTGGAGATTAGGAGATAATAAAATGAAAAGAAATAACTCCTCATTAATTCTTCAAAGGAAAAGACCACTCAGAAAAAAATGTGGATAGACTCCAGCCTTATAGGAATTTCCTTCCATTCTGCATTTGGCATCACGTTCTTTCTGATTTCTTTACTCAGGCATATTTTCCTTCAGGGAAAATACATTACAGTCAGAACACTGCCCATGATTTCATAATATGTATTTATGAAGTTAATCATACTCACGTCTCTCAAGGCGTCTGTTAATCTGGGCTGGTAAATTCCTAATTATCCTTGCAGGGCAGCAATATCAATCCTGAATCCTAGTACAGTGCATTGCCACATTTAATGTTCAAGGAAAGAACATGTTCTTTAGGCGTGATCAATGAGGGCTGTCTGGTACTGCAGTGGGCAATTTGCAATGTACACTGAAACTCTTCTAGTGCATACATCTCCTCTTCCCCTCTCCGCCTGTTAGATTTCCTCTCAAGGAAATCAGGGGAGACCTACTGTGATAAACATCTAGCATAAAAAGACACAAATCAGATTTGCTTTACTTACAAAAGAGCAGATGAGGGAACATACAATACAGAAATGAAAAGGTAGCTGCAGAATGAAGCAGTTAAGTAGCTGCGTGTCCACAACGGGTAGGATGAGAAGTAAATGACTAACTGAAGAAAGGGTGACTTAGGCTAGATATTAGGATTGCATTTCATAATGCTCAGACAGCTGAGCACCAGGATAGGTTTGCCCAGGCAGGCTGAGTAATCTCTGTCACTGGAGAGATGTTGTTTGGACATGGTTGGCCTGGCTTTGGGACAGGAAGATGAAGTTCCCTCTCCAGAGCCTTGCTGATTTACATGGAGGATTTTAGGGAAGTCACAGATGTGCCAGGTTATATCGGACAAGACCTAGTGGATATTCATGATTTTTTAAAAGCAAAAGCGACCAGCTGAATAGAAATTGACTAGCCAAGTCAAAATTGACTTTCTTGATTTCCACCTTCCATTTTAATTACTTCTTACTGATCACGATGGCAAAGCACATGATTTGTCACACTGTAACACAAAGCCTACAGCACCTCAGCACAGGTCTTCCTTCTCAACTAAACCACTGCAAACCTGTGATGCTACAGAGGCAAAAAATCTGGCCCAAGCAGTGCTAAATTCAAATTAAAGAAGAAAGAAATTACAGCACAGTGGCACTTCACAGCAGACCCTATCTTTTCGCACTGATACCTCTGTTTGTCCTTTAAACATGTATAAACACAGTCTGTATTGCCTCTTGATGCAGACGGTGCAGATGAACCAACACTTCACCTGCACAGTCCAGCACTCAGTGCATTTCTAATTAGAACTGCTGCAGCAGCATCTAATGTTTTAAAATACTGTTGTAGTAAATCCTGCAGCTGTAAATTCAATATTTCATAAAGGCAGAAGAGACCTTGTAGACAGAGTTTGAAGGAAAAATTTGCTCTTAATTGAGTCCTGTAATAAAGCATTTCAGGGAGAGAGAGGACAAGCAAGCAAGCTGGATTTGATCCTTCAATCCTGCTTCCTCCATGATGAATGGGAACAATGCAGCATGCAGGAAAGGAATTCCTTGATTTTAAGCAACATCATCATAGCAAAAATTCCTTTAGACTTTCTCCAGTCTTAAGCACCACTTTATAGATTCTGGTTACCTGAAGAACCCCATCTTCAAATGACAAATAGAAATTTTACATTTCAAAGACAGCAGACTGGAGAGTTCAAAATGATCATTCATACTACAACAGCAACTAGTATCACAGCTGAGACCGAGGTACAATGGCGCAAGTAGCTAATGTGTACCCACAAATAAGAAGCCCCTGCCTTAAATAATTGAAAATGTAATAAAGAAAGAATTAAGCCCTCCTTGGAACTTTGGAGAGTCACTACACTCTTTCTTCTTACTACTTGATGAGAGCTTGAGGCAAGTTTGCTTTGTCTGGAAACACAGCAAAGAGCCTAAATCTAACAGATTATGGAACAAAAATAAATATGGAGCCAAATCTGCATCCCAACAGAGACATACTGTAGATTGCAGTGGTGTTGCACTAACATCCCCAAAAGCCTAACCCGTGACGTTTGAAGCGAAAGGCTCTGAACCAGAATCCTGCTTCTATGCCTTAATCTTAGGCCATGAGAGTTGTGGGGTTTCCAGTCATTCTTGCAATTCTTTTTCTCTGACAAGGAGAAAGTGCTGGCCTGGACATAAAGAACGGATGAAGGAAACATACTGATGCTGACCTGACAATACAACATGTACCTTTACATTCAGCAAAGCTTCAAAGCAGAGGGAGAGTTTGCTCTTGTTTAGAAACCCAAATTTAGGCACCCAAATGCATATCAAATATCTGACCTTAATTTAAATGGGAGCAGCAGCAGCACCCTAAGTTGCACTGAAGTTTTGACATACCCACACTCTTGAAATTAGGCATTTATGTAACTGTCCAAATAGGAATTTAGAAACTAAAAATAAAAAACCTAACCCAGCAATTAGTTTCTTAACTAAACAACAGTCCTCTTTGCCTTGTGGCTTTTTTTTCCCCCCTCTAAATGATCAAATTACTATTGTTGTCCTCCATCACTCACTCAGGGTTTGGGCTTAAACTAATTGCAAAGGATATACAAAACAGCTATTACAGGGAACTGTCAGCAGCATGCAGTAGCAAAATAAATTCTGCCTTTGCATGGGTTTATGATCACGCTGATGCATGCCACCTTGGAGGTAAGTTTTTAAATGTGCCATCTTTGGATTCTGCAATAAAAAGAGAAAGCACTGGCACTGTCAGGGCCCATGTCCCAGGAAGCATTTTGCTTAGATCTCTGTGAAGTGTTTGGTTTTCAAACGGCTAGGCACCTCAATTTAACAAAACAACTAGACTACCAGTGATCAGCAGAGAAAGACAGACACAGCAAGCGCGTTACTCCTTCCCATGAACAGCCTTCTTGGGGAACCCACCATAGAGATGAAGCCTCTCTAACTAGTTTGGATTGTACACATAATATTTAGACAGCTAAAATTACCACAGGAAAGATCACCTCGCCTACCTACGCAAGCAAAGATGAGACCAAGGCTGAAGCCATCAGATCCTCTGCCATAAAGATCCTCCCACAAACTCCTGTGCAAGCTGCAAAGGTCTGCAAAGTGACTCTAGAGCCAAAGCAGGATTCCCAGTGTGCATTTCCGCACAAAGAGAACAGTACAGCTATTCCAACCACATACCAGACAAAACATGATTTGCTGAGAATTACTGAGAGCCCCCACCTCCTGCCCAGACTCACAGGTGTGACTGGGCAGAATTTAGCCCCAACAAGGTCCAGAAGCAAAGGGAGAATATCACTTTGCTAACAAAGCTTTGTCATTAAACAAGCAAAAAAAGTACCCAGCCTGTGTGCAGTATTATCATAGAATGGTTTGGGTTGGAGGGAACTTTTAAAGGTCATCTCATCCAAACCCCCCTGCAAGGAGCAGCAACATCTTCAGCTAGGTCAGGTTGCTCAGAGCCCCATCTAACCCGATATTGAATGTTTCTAGGGGTTGGGCATCTACCACCTCTCTGGGCAACCCCTGTGCCAGTGTTTCACCACCCTGTTATAACAGTGTTCACTAGCAGTTCCAAAGCCAACTTTACTAAGTAGGGGACCTCTCTGTGCTGGCCAGGTCATGCAGAGAGTCCTTTAAGGGCACGTTAAGGATCTTCACAGAAGCGAGAAGCTGTCTCAAAATCCATCCATTCAACAGTACCCTTGTGTATTACAAAAATGGGTGTACTGCAAAAATCGAGTACTTCTGCAACACAAAAAACTTGTTAATAGCCACACTAGCTTTGAGAATTTTCCAACTGCTTGACAAAACTACAAATCAACGAAGCAGAACAAGCTAGGGAGCGGTTTTAGCTAAACGCCAAGTACAGCAAGAAGAAAATCAATCCATGGGAGCCAGTAATAGAGTTTTTTTTTTTTCTTTTTTCCTGCTGTCTTTATGCTTAAGACTAAACTAGCCAAGTTATATTTAATGCATGGAATGACTGCAGCAATATGTAATACTTTGAACAGGGGCCTGAGATAAGTCTCATCAGCAACAATAATTGTTTACCTACACATATATCCTGTAGGTGTTAGATGAACACCAGGGACTAGTGTACAAATGACACAGAAAAGATCGTCCTGGGGTATTGCAAGCCAGGAGCACAGCTGTGAAATTGCTCTGGCAGACACTGTTACAGCTAATAACATGATCCTTTCAAACACACACATTAAAGTCTCCGTGGCATTTGTAATTTGTTAAAACTCCCAGTCTGTCACTTCATTCTGAAGACATGAGGAGAAAGCAAGCCTGTACTCCGCTTGCCTGCACATACCTGGGCTCACCAGCACTTTTTACGTGTTTTACAGTGCTTCTGCTAGCCCCTTAATATCTGCCCAGTGTTTTAGCAAAGAGGAGAGTGATTTCTATTGCGTGCACACTTAGGGCTACACAAGGGACAGCAGCACAGGCACGCCAGCAAAAAAATTTGTGGGTTTCCACACCAACACATTCAGAAATACAACAATTGTGATTCAGGTGCAAAGATAAACCACTGGCACCATTTAAATGAACTCTGTGTTTCTGAAATGCCAACTGTAAAAAACTGCTGATATTTAATTTTGTTAGATATACTGCATCTGGTGTTTATGGCTTAGTGCTGTTGCCAGAGAGCCCCAGGAGCTTTGGTCTGGGAGCCAAGCCAGTGTCTACCAACTTAGTTTGACTACTGTGGATACACAAAGATCCAATATTCCTCTGATTTAAAGCTTTCAGGCAGATTTTCAGAGACTTTTGTTTTATTTATGGCTAGCATATGTGGAGAGAAATAAAACAGTCATTTAATATGCTGTGCAATAATGGGCTTATTTCTTCAAGTTTCATGTTTCAGTAGCTTATTTTGAGGTGCAGAGAACTGGAAACCTGGTTATTTCTACCTTAACCATTCATATGTGGATAGACACAAAGAAATTCAGTAATAGAATGCCTTTCCATTAAAAAGGGAAAAGGCCAAATACAGTTTCAGCACAAAAGCTGGACAATTCCACTGTTTATACAGATGATCATCATAACTGTTACAGTCACATAACAGTTAAATGTTTTTCCTTCTTCCGCTCCTTATGACACAGATTTATATCCCTCTGTTACAGGAAACTCTGACTTGTCAGTGAAGATGCCCTGGTGTTCTGATCCTTGAAGTTTTCAGATTCTCTTTTGATTTTCTGTAGGAAAGGTTAAAGAACACCTACTCCAGTTTCAAGCAAAAGAATTCTGCTCATTAAACTGACAAAAAAATGTATGCCTCAGTCCAAAGAAAACTAAACAGAATTAGTAAAAACAAAGAGTATATATTCCATCCTCAGGGAACACTTTAAGCATCTGCAAAGGCAAAAATATTAAACAAAAGCGTGCACAATTTTATTTCGCAGGGATATGTAGGATGCTTGGCCATCTGCTGAAAATGTAAGGCTGCCAAGTATCACAGATTCACACCTTGAGTCTGGAAATTGAGTTCACATGGCAAATCCATGCATTTCTTGTGGTGTCTGCATTCCACCAGCCTTTCCTCTACCTACTACTCAGTTTTACACTTCACTGACTGCTAAGCTGGATTGCTTCACAGTTTTTGAACTAGCAGAGCCCAATTTTGCAAAGTCCCACTGACTGCCACAGAGCTGCTGGCAGGATGCCTGACTGTATGCTTGACAGGTTTTCAGAACTGGGGAACATAAGAAAATTAGAGTGTTTGGGAGACCAAGGCCCTCGCCCAAAGCCACTGGCATCAGGAAAAGGAATAACATTGTGCAGTTCAGGGAAAATTCTTCCATTCTGAAAAAGTAATCAAAAAGAAAATCCTTAAAGGCTGAACTTTTGCAGGCCACCAGCTTATACTACGAAAAAACCTGAGACTTCCATGAATATCCAACTTAATCAAAACCCTGCCATACTTTTAAATCATATAAACCTGATCCTGGTGTCTAACTAGCTGAGAGCATGGGACTAGCGTTCCTCTAATTTAAAGGGTGTTAAGCAGATCAGGACTAAGGCAACAACAGTAAAACAAGGTTTCAGACAATATCTTTAGAAATCTGGCACAGATTCATCATTTTGCTACTGTCTATAGCAGAGAACTTTATGGCAAGATCTGCTAGATAGTGCAAAATCACCATTACTGTTGTTGAGCCTGGCAGGAAATAAATTTCTAGCACCTACTGGCAATTGGCAAGATGACAAATATAGATTGCACTTTCTGAAGTTCAGAAACTTAACATTAATGCTATTTCTCATTATGTTTCCTCAAACATAAAAGTGATTTTTAAACTTTTGACTATTTATTAGGTAGTCAGCCAATTAGCAGGCATCCTGCTAATCAATAGCATGAGATTTTTATCATTGAAACTGCAGTATACATCTAGTGCCTTCACAGCTCAGAGCTTTGGGCTCCACATCTGGCTGGGACACAACACAACATGTATGTCTATGACTGCAACTTGTATTGCTTTACCCCCAAACAGGCTAGCTAGCGCAGGAGTCACAGTTACTATGCTGCTTAGGGAGGAAGCCTCACAGTTTAAGATAGAGTCAGGTCAAAAAAGCTGAAAAATACTCTGACTTTTTACCTTTACTAAATTATTTGCTTGTAGACCTGTCTTGCTAGCCAGCCTGAGCTACCTAGTTCAAAGGTAAACCAGGTAACATTTCTGAGCTGTGGTCACTGCTGCACAGACGCACTGTGTATGACAAAAGTTACATCACCTCTTTTCTTTCACCTTATGTTTTGATACTTTGTAAAGAGTATTTTTCACTGGACAATTTATCTGTCTGCTTATGTCCAGGATGTGCTGAATTACATGCCTTTTTGTGTAGGTTTCAACACAAACCACAAACAGCATTTCACAGGATTCATCTTTTCTTGTTCTGTCTTATCTGTAAAATAGGGATAACCCTCACCTGCGTTGAAAACTTTAAATTCTAGGGGCTTTGCTGTGTAAGTGCTCGCTGCCCTCCCTGCCTCTAAGGGGACATGCACAGCATCCCTTGAAGTTCTGGGACATCTTTAATTCCTTCTTCCTTCCAATCTGATGCCATTATTTAAAAATAATTTCCTCTTCATTTCTTCTGAAGGTCTTCAGGGGTTTTTATGCAGATTCCTGCTGGCATACCCATGTTTGGAGAAGTTCTTTGAAAAGTATCTGTTTTCAATACATCATTCATCAGCTCGAAAGCCAAATGCATTTCTCAGAAGTCCTGCTTGTTTAGCCATCTTTCTGTGTAGTTCTCCCAGTGGGACAGAATGAAATTAAATTTAAACTAGGCTTCAAATTATTTAGTCAGAGATAATTGAGTTTGGAAAGTCATACTAGAAAGTGATGACCCAGGGAAGTAGCTAAATATGGTTTTGGGAGAGGAGGCGGGGCAGGAGAAGGGATTCAACATGTCATATTAGGTATGGTAAAATCACAAGTGTTATCAGTTCTCACAGTAAAAGGCACAAGCTGCTCTTTCATTCGGTTGTGCAGAAAATAATTTCCTGCACACTTAAGAACAGCATCCTTTCTTCCCTGGCTCAGGCCCTAAGGGGGCTGAAAAACCTAGTGAACATATTACCTCATTTTTAGGGTGACTACATTTTCCAAATAAAATAAGAACAAGCAGAACTTGTTTTTACATTATTAACTGTTCATAATGCCACGAGGGCCTCCTATAAGGGACAAAAGCTAACTAGAATAAAAAGGCTGCATTGATATCACTGCTGCTTTTAACTCAACAGTGACACAGACAGGTTTCCTTGAGGAAAAGGTATTTTCTAGTTTAGCTATATCTGAATCTATCATAAAACAAGAATCATTCTTATTCACCTTAAGTAATAAAATAGCTCTGTCAATATCCATCCTTATTTTACTGCCCCCCCTCTCTAGCCATCATCAAGCACCATCATTCCCCTGGATTTATCCTGATAGACGCAGAGCAGTCCTGCAACTGCTTTCCTTGGATCAATATTTCACAATTACCTTTTCAGAAAAACCCAAGCCCTGCCCTAATAGACTAGAAAAAATCCACTCATTAGAAAGGAACCAGAATGTTGTAGGAGCTGAGGGAAGATGCTCAGAACTGGCACACATCAGCACCTCTGAGGCAAAAGGACGCTATTTTGGGCAACTCCCGCATGCTGGGCTTACTGCTGACTGTGCTGTGAATGGCTTGGGATGACCATCCTGCTGGGCACTGCTTTTTTAATTTTCCAGGGATGATGGATGGTCCTGATCAGGCAAGAAGGACCATGACTGCACAGTGACCCTGACAAGCAAAGACGTCCTCCTCTGCGCACACACACGTACATGACAGAAGTGGCAACGCACCTCTACACGTAAGCGCACACCGAGACAGCGGTGACCTCTCTCAGACGCACAGCACAAACAAACACGCTTTTACATCATACCACGAATCATAAACTTCTAGGCTTAGTATGCCTCCCAGAAAACTCCACTGTAACACTGTCCCCGGGGCAGAAGCACCGCTCTCCGGTCCCCAGCGCCGGGAGAGGCCTCTCCCCGCACCCCGGACCCCCTCATGGAAAGCCCCCGGCAGCGGGAAGCCGGCGGCGCCCCCGCCTCCCCACCGCGCCTGCGCGCCCCCGCCGCGGCATGTCGCTGCCCGAGCCCCTGAGGCGGCGGCTGGGCTCCTTCAGCCGCACCGTCTTCACCGACAGCCACCGCACCCGCCCGCAGTACCCGGGCCACGGCGCAGGTAAAGCGCAGCGGCTCGCCGGGCGGCGCGCCACCAACAAAAATGGCGGCGGGGGGGGGGAAGCTTCCCGGACGCGAAGATGGCGGCGCCGCCCGCCGTTACCGGGCGGCCGCTGGGGCGCGGCCTGGCGCTGAGGGCCGCGTCCCCTCCCCAGCGGGGCTGGCTCCGCGTCCCCCGGGCAGGAAGGCGGAGGTGCCGGCGCGGAGCCCCGTCGCGCTCCCCCGGCTCAAGGGGAAGAGCCCGGGAGGGGGGCCTCAGAGCAGCCCAGGCGGCGCCGGTGCCAGCCCGGCGCTGGAAAAGCGGAGGTGCCCTTTAGGCGAGGTCTGGTTTCGCTCTCAGTCATGGTGCTGCTCTGTCGCCCCACACCTCACATGCTGCCACGGTCAGGCCTAGGACAGCGCTCCTTTGCACTTGAACGGGGGACAGTCCGATTTAAAAAGCAGGTGTGGAGAGCACTATAGCTGCCTTCATGCAAACTTGCTTACTAAGTCGTAAAACACTGCAGATAAAATTCGTTGTTACTCACTCCGCCTGTGCCAAAATAAAACATATAGATCATTTATGGAGAACACGGAACAAATAAAAGAACTGAGCTATTGTTTTAAGCTTGCTAGTCCTGTGTAGTTAGGGCACCAGATGCTTAAAGCATGAAGAGGTGTACCAAGCTAGAGTTAGGCAGCAAAAACTCAAACTCACCATATGCCACCTTTCTCTTACTTTTTCCAAGTCTATCATACGGACTGGTAACTGTTCCTTCATCATATTGCTAGTGAAACCTGCAGGCTAACATGCCCTCTTTTCATACCTTAGGAGTGACAGCAGACAGTGTTTATTTTCATAGTTACATAGAAAGGCTATATTCATAGAAGTTAGCATGTGAATTTCAACTTACAAATCCATTCCAAGCCAATAAAATTAATCAAAAAGCCATTCATATTTTGAGATGGGAGTTCTTGCTTTCTTTATGTATTATAGCAGTGTAGTTATACTTCTAACACTTACTAAGTTCTCATTTCATTTATCAAACAACACTGAATATTTTCTTAACTCCAGGAATAGCTTCTATTTTTAGTAATTTATTTTGTTTCCCATAACAAAAACTCCTATGTGAATATCCAACCCACTGAAACCAATTGCAAAATGTACCAATAACTTCTTGGAGATCAGGATTTCAAAAACTAAGTTTACACATACATATCTTAGTGAGTTGCCCTAGCATCAAAGAATTGGCCATCACAATACTGTCTGGCATTTCCATGAATTTCAGCAAGCCAAGGAAATAAGCATTAGTTCAATTTAGAGATAGAAAGATGAATTAGAATTGGCTTATACTGCTAAGCATTCATCCAAAACAGTTTTAAAACTTAAGCAGAAGTTACAAATACTAGTGCTATGTCAATGAAACCTTTAACATACTTAAAATATTCTCATCATCACAATGGGAATTGGAGCTGTTGGCTTCTCCGTTTTTATGTAATATGGCCATGAACCATTAAATATTCATCCAATACATATAGGGCAGAAACAGCTACTTGTAATTGCATGGTCTTTTTTTTTTAAAAAAAAAAAAAAGCTAAAACAGTGTTTTAAAATTGTATCTTGATAAATACCAAAAGGACTTTGGAAGACAAGAACTTCATTAATTAGGATAGCTGGGACAATTTTAGGTAGATAGTGAGACTGATTTTGAGGTACCTTTGCAGATGTAAGAAAGTGTTGATGCTTAAAAACAGGATTATTAAAAAAAATTGGTTGTCTTGCACCTTCTATTTCAGTATAACAAATCCTTGCCCCTCACACCCTACCCTTAAGGTCTGTCCCAGTTGTGTTCCCAAATCCTCCTCCCTTCCCACCTAGTCTAGTAGCTACCATGACTACTGCTGCAACTGGCATAAAGACTTCTGGAACAGACTGTACCAGGCTGCATGTGGCTGGACTGGAAACAGGGATGCCAGACTGAGATGGAACAGAGACAGGTATGAGAATGGTTGGAAGATATGGAAAGAGAAGGCAACATCAGAAGAGGTGGTTCTGAGGCTGGAAGTGAGACAGTGTGACTGTTTAGACTAATTTTCAGTTGAATATCACCATGGTGACAGACAGGGGCACAGGACTTGAATACAAATCAGCAGGTCACAATGAATAGTTTCTAAACTTGCTCAGGTAGTACCAAGTGAAGATGTGCCTACAAACTTCAGCTGGGGAAAACATGAGAAAGGAAACTGTTGGTAATTGAAGTAAAATGGATGCAGTATCTTTTAACTAGAGTATGACGATAAACTTCATCTATTAAAAATTAATTATTCCCTCAGAATGCCCTTTTAGATTTTTTCTTGCTTTAAGTCTAATCTTATAAAATCTATTATTAAATCCTAAATATAGAATTTACAGCCTGCATGTTAGAGTTCAATATTTGCTTTTCTCTACACTGTATAAGCACATTTTGTTCTCTCCAAACTTTAAAGGATAAGTTTTAGTTTGACACATTTGAAATTCTTAGCTCTTAAGAACTAGAATTACTTGCTGCTTGCAACATCGCTTCCATCCAAATGTCTATTTAAATAAAGATTGAAAATGAAGAGCGGGCAATGCAAGCCTGCTCTCTAGCATTTAAGTCCTTACTCGGGAGGATCATCTACAAAATAACGATAATCCAGTACGTACTCAAACTCTGACCGTTCTCTTAGGAACAGCAATGAAATAACCACGAACTCTTTATGCAGTATCAGTATACAGCACTACTTGAGCTAATTCTGTCAGTCATATCAGTAAGCTGTAAGCCAGCGGGTAATCAAGAGTCAGATACTCAACTTGAATATATGACTAAGTGGTAAAAATTCAGTATCCTGTGAACTGAAAGTTGCATTAAATTCCAGGAAATGGTGTAACTCAGGATAGGGTAGAGGTTTTCCTCTGGATACATAAAAATATTTTTCTTAATGTTAAGTTTGAGTGGGAAGAGCATTAATGCCCTGCTTGAAGCTAAGATGGGGTAATATCTTTCTTTAATGTTTATGGGAGGGAAGTATGGAGCAATCTAGGAGTAATAAAGATTTCTCTGTATCTACAGATAATGAAATAGTTTCCAGTTTACCACTGCAGATGTCCCTCTATTTCAACGTTTATTTTTTCCCATTTTGGTGGCTCAGCACTGTTGTCATGCTCCATCTGAAGGTGAGTCCCGAAGGAAAGTGATGGTTTGCAAATGTAATATGCTTCTGATCAAACACCCTCTACTGCTGAGATAAACCTAATAGAGCTCACTGGAGTTAGAGGTTATTTGGGAATTCCTCAAAACTGGAGGTTCAAGAGTATTTGAAAGCCAATACAACACTGTCAATTTGCAGTAGCATACAGTGTCTTCATTTAATCATAAACAGCATGTTATGAAACAGCACAGGACAAACTTTTACTCTCTTCTTCCCTCTAGTATCCAGTCTTGTCAGATTACTACAAGTTCATCCTGGTCACAATCATGATCCTAGCCTCTCTAATCGAGGTCATTCGACTCTACCTGGGATACATGGGCAATCTGCAGGAGAAGGTATGTTACCACATGTATGTATTAATTTGTGCAGGAGAGCTTTTTGGAGTTGAACGTGAATAAAATGTTCATCTAAGATTTAAGTTGAGGAGATGGTTATTTCTCCGAGTTACAGTCTGCATCTTCTATGCCCTTGGCACCAGCTTCCACTTACTTTTGTGGATTTCAAGAAGCTTTCCCTCAGAAGAGAACCCTGTTGCTCCCCAAAACTGTGTGTCAGAAAAAATAAGTATAGTTAAAAATACAGTATATGGAAACATTACCTCACTTTTGCCATTTTACATTATGTGGTGGCTTTTGGAAGACAAATTTGCTCCACAAAGTTTTGTATTTTTTCATCTCCAACTGCCAGTTAATAGGTGATGTCTCCCTGTTGTAGGTCCCTGAGCTGGCTGGGTTTTGGCTCCTGAGTCTCCTCCTGCAGTTGCCTATAATTCTCTTCTTGCTATTCAATGAAGGTCTGAAAATTCAGCCACTGGAGCGAGCAGTCCATATTGTCTTTGCCCTCTTCCTCACCTTCCAAGTTATTGCAGCCTTTGTCACCCTAAAAAGAATGGTGAACAAACTGGCAACTCACTTCCGCCTTAATGAATTTGACCAGCTGGAGGAACATCCTGTGCCTGATTTTTACAGCCTGGGTAAAGAGAGCAGTTTCCATGGCTGGTAGGGGCCTATGCTGAGGAGGTTCACCCAACAAGTGTGAGCTGGGGATCACACACTGAGAGCCTGAGAAGCTAACAGAGGTGGGCCTCGTGTTGCTACAGCTCTGTTTCTATTTTGTTGGGTCATTCTTTACCTTCCTACATCAGAGATATTAAGAATAGGTCTTGCTTAAGAGCCAACATTAAACCTCAGAGATTTGAGCTCCACTCTGCAAGAAGAAAATTGAAGCCAATTACATAAGTGGCTTGAGTGGACTATTTGTGGACAGTTACTGCATAGAGTACCAACAGAGTAGGTTTGGTGGGGTTTACATTTTACAAAGTTGTGGCGTTTTTAAAAAAACAGAAGTCTTCCCCCCCACCCACCCACACCCCCCCCCCCACTGTTTGCACAGAATTGTTTTGTTTACAATAAATCTTTTATACATGTTTTTGTGTTGATACTAGTTTCTCTCTATTCTTCCAGATATGTTGCACATATTTAATGTCTGGTACCTCAGTCAAGCAAAAAAAAACCATCACAAAAAAAAACCCGCACAACTCAAAAAAAAAAAAAACCAAAACCAAAACCCAAAGCCCAAAACAACAAATAGCCCCAAGAAATCTCGCCAGAAAGAACAATGATAAGACAGTGAACAAAGACGGTCTTCCAGATAATTCCAGACTAGGAATTCCTTACTAATAAACTAAGGATGGAATTTTAAAAGTATTCCTTCCTCAGAACTCCTACACTCATCTTCTTTGGCTTAGCAGAGTTTAACTATCAAGCCATTCAAACAGGGTGGTGCAATTTTCTCAGAGGATTCAATCAGTCAGCAGTAACAAAATTATAGCCATTAAAAAAATTGGTTTATGTCACTGAAAGGCAGAGCCTGTTTCTCACAAGCCAGGGCACATACCAAGGTTCTCTCATTCCTGTTATTTGTATTAATAATCTGGACTATCTTCTCAGGTTTTGGTAATGGCTAAAAGTTCACTTTTTCCATCAAGGAGGGATGGGGATCAAAAGTTAAAATAAAAGTTTTCATCTGAATCCTTTGAGTCTTCTGCAGGGCAAGAGTTGTCAGTTTTGAGAGCTGGCAGAAACATCCAAACTCCTCAAAAGAATGTAAGGACGATGGGTCTAATGTGAAAGAGGCACAGTATGCCTAAAGCTGCTGCATATTTAAAGCTTATAGAACCTCTAGCGAAAAGAAGGCATTAGCTTTGTTTCATACCAAAACTGTTCATTTTCTTTTTAATCCATGAGTGAATGGTGCAATTAATTTTACTAAGTTTCCTTCTTCATTTTGTTATTATAAAGCGTATATTATCAGAGCACATACCCCTTTGTTTTTAAACAAACTAGTGGCTTAGATTGGCTGTTGTGCAGAAAAAGAGGATTTCTGTAAGAGAATCTCTAAAAGTGCCTTTAACATTTAATAAAAGGCATTTAGAGCCCTGTATTCAGAGCCTGGAAGAGAGACGGTGAGGTTTAAGCAGAAGTTACATCATTTCATCAACACTTTTACAGCATTAGAAACTCCTTGTAAAAACACTGAACTGATGCAATGGGAACATTGCACTTATTTTCATGTCAACCACAATTATGCTCCTGCAGAGTGCCAAGATCAGGGCTGATGAGCTACAAGAGAAGCTTGGTAGATCTGTTACAGTAACAGATGACAGCATAATGGGTCCTGACAGGCCAAACAGAAACATCAGATACCTTGAGGCTTATTTTCTCCAGTGATTGTGAACTGCATCTCGGATGTCTTAGTGCCTCAGTAGCCATACAGAGGTGCCTCTTCCACCCCAAATGATGGGCCTAATACTAAATGCTGCCCTTCCTGGGCAAGGATGTAGGGTAGACCTCCAAGGAGCTCACATTCACCACTAAGACAACCTGGGTGTTAGAGAAATACAAGCTAACAATGCAGCATCAAAATTGAGCACTGCTAGTTTTCATTGCCTTCCAATAGTTTGTCTAAGAGAACATACAAATTAAGGGGAAGCAGTATCTTTTCCATAAGTACACCAGCTGTCTGAGTCTGCCCTTGATATTACTGACAGGACAAGCACTGGGACAGCTTAGAACAGACTAGGACAGTTGCCATCCCTTCTGCTCTGCATGTAGCTTGCCTGTTCCCCTTATTAATAGCGTACTATGGGAGATTAGTAGAGAGGTACACTGAGATGGTATAGTAAGCCAAGCTCTGAGGAGACAGAGTTGATTACCTGTAGTAATCCAATCTCTTGCCTTAAGTAGAGAAAGGCATATCCTTTGGTTTTCTTTCCTGTATCACCTTAAAAAGTTTAAAACTTAATAAGAGTGTAATAGGTGGGAAGGTTTTTGACACCAAATACAACATAAGGCTGAAGAAAAGTCAACCATATACCAATGCTGGCAACAAGGAACTGGCCTCCAGGCTTAGGGCCTCAAGACAAGATTCAAAAATCCATGCTTTTAGTGATAAGGAAATTTGGAAGATCAAATTGCCATGCAAGACAATTATCAGGAGCCAAAGATACAGGGACACACACCTCTTTGCTGGAGAGAGAGAGAACATTGATGAGGCAATACAGAAAACAGGATTCAGAGAATCACTGTTAGAGTTGCCTGGAAATGCTGAAGGTGAAGCCAGTCTGTGCTGTAAAGCTTCAGCAACATACTTGATAAACACAAGATCTCTGCATTCTGTCTGCTCAGGCTTCCTAACAGAGCTGCTGGTCTATTTTTAATTTCATCATTACCAGCTTAAACATTTAATTATGAAGAAAGCATGCAAGCACCTAGAACTCATGTTCAGTGCCTACAGCTGCATTCCCCCCGACCCCCACCCCATGAGTTTCCTATTCCTCATGTACCCAGAGACAGGAGAAGAAAGTTACAGTAGCGCTCAGGAAGACAGAACAACAAATGGAGTCTTGAACTGAAACTTTACTTCAGTTTCCAAATTTCATAAGAACCAGTGAGACATCAAACAAGCAGAAAATACTAGTCACTTGTAATAGTCAAATTTCAGACACATAAAAGCAAACCAGAACAGAAACTTTCGATAAGTATCTTGGTGGGGGGGACGGACAAAAAGAATCAAGTTAAATACGTGAGGAGAAGAAGAGAGGGAAAAACACTACAGAAGGTACTTGCACAATAAGTGTAAATCAGAAAATAAATGGAATAACTTTTTAGCATCAAGAGCAAAGCAGCAATAATGGCATTAATGTTTCAAAGAAAAACATAGGAAAGCTTGGTTTGTTTTCAATGAAGAAGTTCAGGAATAATTGCCAGAACAGACTGGATGCAGTGAAAGGTACATGAAAGCTTCAGAGGGACACAGCAGGAAAGCTAACAGTCCTTCATAAATCCTCTTCCTCCTGTTATTCAGATAGCTATGAGCAGATATGTTGTCCCATAACAGGAAGAATATAGTCATCTTTCAGCGCAAAGCATTCACGAGTAGAACACAAGAATTTAAGATTCAGCAAAGCAGGTGTTTGGGGAGTGAGGGGGTTTAGTGTTCCCACCCCCTACAGAATAGATGGAAACAAAGGTGAAAGGAGGGAACTCAAGAACATTGGAAACTAGTGGAAGTTCACTGAACAGCATCTA
This sequence comes from Morus bassanus, assembly GCA_031468815.1. NCBI lineage: Eukaryota > Metazoa > Chordata > Aves > Suliformes > Sulidae > Morus > Morus bassanus. The sequence continues at coordinate 791,552 of CM062585.1, read as the reverse complement.
GACAGTTTTGAACATAAGCTGTACAATAGCAGCTTTTTGCCACATAGGGTTTGTGCAGAGAACCACAAAATGTGTTTCTGATGATCTAGATAGCTACTAATAGCTCTCCCTTTATGAGCAAGATCTTTGAATGGCAAAAGTCTATGTACAGAATTCAGTTATTTTATTTCACCAAGTTTACTGTTAGGAAAGGCCGACAGCCAGCTTTAAAGGAAATTTGTACCAACATATTTCCTTTAACTGAAGAAAAGAAATGAAGAACGGGCATATTCTCTTAAAATGTTCTTTTTTAGGTTACCGATCAATTTGAAGATAAGCAGTATTTTGTATTCAAGGGTATAGGTGCCGAGTTGTTAATACTCAGCATGTGTTCCTTCTCTAAAATAGACTTTGTAAAAGGATTTTAATAGTTGCAGGACTTCCGAGAAGGGGAAATTAAATTTGGAAGAAGCTTCAATTATGTACCTTAGTCAAGCAGATCTTCTAAAGCAAACATGAGATAAGGCACAGATTTGATAAAAAACAGACAATTGATAAAAAAAGGGAGTACAGCATTAACCTTTCTATACCAAGAATTCACTCTTTCAGATTGCTGAAAGAATTGATATCATACATTTCACTCTAAGCCTTTGTCTCTTATAAGCTAGACTAGACTTAGTGTTAATCTTTAAATAGTTGATGAAGCAGGTAGAATTGGCATCATTACACGGTCTGATAATATAGTCAATAGTAATATTTGATAGCTGGAAAAAGCTGCAGAGATAATTTATTTTGAAAAACAAATTTTGTTTCTCCAGGACAAAGATCAGATGGCAGCAATTAAAGTGGACTTTGTTCAGTGCTTCAAATAAAGTAAAGGCAATAAAGAGGTCTTCTATAGGAGGCAGACAAAGTAGTATACAAGTGTCAGCTGATAAGACTAAGAATTTAAACTACAACAGATTCAAGAAGTGTAACACTGAGGGAAAATGAGTATGTTGATGATTGATGCCACTGAAGGAGCCCCTGGGTACACAAAGCAGAGGATTTATTAGAAGGAAATAAATGTGCTAAGTTACTAGCTTGAAATCTCATAGGGATTCAGAGGAAACGTTATTCTGCCAGCTAAGCAGCAGCCTGCAGGACACAGTTCCACATTCATTAAAAACATGCATCTTTTCCAGCTTGTTATGAAAAGACACTTTATTATTCAGATATTCCAAGATTTGGAAGTCCGTAGGAAGCACATACTAGCCAAGAGATATAGGCACAACAGAGAAGCCATAGAGAGAAACAGAACAAATCTGGCAGGCAGTGGCAAATGCAACCGTGCTAGGACCTATGGCTTCCCTAGTGAATTTAAGTAGTATTAGTGACTTCCTTGAGAGCTGCCTTGAACATCCAGTATTAGAGAAGGAGTTCCTGCAGTCTATGAAAGAAACTACTGTTGTTCTTTAAGGGACAGAAAAGACCCTTCTTTATTCACACTGGTAGACCTATGCTGTTCCAGAGTCAAAAATGCAAGCAAGAATGCTTGAACCCTCTTTAGTTACCATGTTCTCAATTTATTGAAACTGTGCCATAAGCTGATTTTGTTAGGGTGAGAAAAATACCAGGTATACCTATTCCTAATGACTTACACTGCTAATGCCAGGAGACTTCTTTATTATTTTACACAGAGGAAGCTTATGGCAGGCTGGAGCTTTAAACAGAACTTTGCATCCCATCCAACCACTAGTCCCCAGTTGCTTAAAGAGGAACCTGCTGCTTGTATCAATCCAGAATGATTCATATCTGTTAATGTGTTTGATCTCCTGTTTGAATTACAGAAAAGATTTTAGCATGAACATGTGTTCTCTGTTTTCCCCTTGACCCTACGGCCTTTTGTACAGGAAATATAGAATTTATCACAGGATTAAAACTTGCAAGAGCACATCAGAAGATACCCGAGTATGCTTGTGACTGGAGGGTACCAATGTAAAAATCAACAATTAAAATATATAGCTAAAGGATTCTGTATTTCTTTATTTGTTTGTTTTTGAAACACCTCAGTTTGAGGTGAAATCTTACCACAGCCAGAAATGCTAGAAATCCTCCCTTTGTAAAGGAGCTGGGAGGAGGTGGACAACAAATCTTTGAACAATGCCTTCATCTTGAGAATGCTGGAGAAACCTAAAGCTTACCTCCCCACCCACCCACCCACCAAACAATTCAGCATAATTAGCAAAGCATGTATAAAAACATGGGGGGGGGGGGGGCAGTAGTGTTTTTCCAAGGATCTTCCAATAGTCACACAAACTATTCCAGCAGCCTATGAAAAAATACCAGAATTAACAGGAGTAGGAAATCCTCAACACGTGGCAGAGGCTTTCTGCAGGCATCCCCAATAACTGAGTGCTGTAAATGCAGTGACAGCGTTTCAGGGTGCTCTGAAGCACAACTAAGCCATCTGAACAGAAACTGTGATGATAGAAAAGTTTCAAGGTTATCATGCTGTTAGAAACATACCTCCAAAAGTTATTAGCATCTTTTGGCCAAGACAAAACTATGCTCCTAGAAAAGAATAACTGGTTGCTTGTTTCTTACCTTAGATAACACCTGAAAGGCAGCACCACCCTAAGAAACTATGTCCACAAGAGCCTACTTCACTACAGAAGAGAAAAGGCTTAAATAGCTTCAGGCTGCACCCCAGCTGGGAGCAGCTTCAGGAGTATCTCAACAGGCCTGATTGAAAGAACTCAAAAACCAGAATTAATGGGTTGAATGGGGACAGCTGTTTGGGATGCCCTGGGTGTAACTTTTGTTAATGAGCAGATGTCTCCTCCTGCCCTAGAGATAAAAGGGCACTTGGTGAGGAGCAGCAAGAGCAGGCAATGTGGGACTGACCTGGTAAGCTGCTCAGGTGTGCCACTTTGAAGAACATGTGATGACAGCAAGTGTGCTCAGCTGATGTGTCCCACCAAAAAGAAACACCACTCAGTTTTGACATTTGGCAATGATTTTCTTTCCTTTTTTTCTTTTAAAAACCAATCACACCAAAAGAAATAAGGGTTAGTCTCATGCTGATAGGCACTATAAGAGTAGTAGCCTGTGCGTGAAAACATATATGTGTATAATCCCCAAACAGAAAAACAGTCCCCTCCGCCTCTACGGAATATCTACAGTCCTGTGCTAAGAGTAACAAGCAAGCAAATGAGCACTGCCCACTACATACACACATGAACCACACTAGCTAGTGAGAGGGATTATTAAATATCCATTTATTAAAAACTGAAAGTGTTCTCATCTGCCAAAAAAAAAATCACAGCTTGTCCAGGTATTTGATAGACCTGCTTTTATTGATAAATAGCAGAAGCAACATGCTTCTCCTGCCACGAAGGCACTTGCTCCCATGCGATAGCACCCTCCTAGCAGAGCATCAGCACAGTGCAATCTGTATTTCTCTAAACAGAGAGACAATGTCCTTTTACGATTGCCCTGACCCCACTCCTGAGTACATGGCAGCGCTTGAGAATTTAAAACTATTCTTTTACGCAGTTTTACTTAGGAAAAAGAAGCAGCTGCAACCTAGGAAAGATAGGGTCTTGCCACTGGGGCTTGCGTGCTGTGTTGGCCAGGCATTGGCAGGTAAACACCACTTAAATCACGGAGGTTAGCATTCTGCATATGTGCAAATGCATGTGCTGATCTCTACCCCATGTACAGGAAGGTTGGATCTCGTACTGGCTCTCTGCTCTTTCACCACGCCCATCAGGAATGGAAATCTTCCCGTGTTGTCAGCTTTGGAGAATATTGAATTTTTCCTCTTTCCCAACTGGAGAAAATGTGATGGCAGCTGCCAAAATTGGGTTCCTGATATTAACTATGTGCTTGTCTTTGTATGTGACCACTTTCCAGACTGAGTAATCACTGAGGGCAGCCGCAAATTTCATAGAACTGGGGGGTGGGGGAAACAAGAAAAAAACCCTAAAAGCTGTGAAAGTAGAATGGACAAACAATGAATTACAAAAAAATACTGATAAGGCAAGAGCAAAAGGATTAGCCAGGCTGGTTGCAGTCAACGACGGTGAAATGTGACACAATAAAAACTCAGTTATTGAGTTAGGACAGCCCTAGGATACAAAAGACTGAAATGAAAGCAAGCTGTGGATTGCTTTGTTCTTCAATATTGATTTTTTTTTCCAGAAGTGTGAAACATGAAATATTACAGTGATAACGGAGATTGGAAAAGAAAAAAAAAAAACAACCAAACAAGTAAAAGTCTTTAAAGGTTTATTTAGGATGCAGTGAAAGAGTAATTTAGTTCAGTCCTAAACATCACCTGCAACAAAGCGCCCCAACAGCTATGAGTAGGATGGGACACGTTTGCCTGTGTTCACATTTCTCCGTACAGCTTTCAGTTATATGTTGCTGAAAGACCAGTGCTGGTCCAGGAAGGCAAGGGAGCAGCAGTACAGCTCCCCATGCTCCCTGGCCACCACATTCCCACCCGGTGTGCCGAGGGGTCCTTCCTCTCTCAGCAACGCCAGTCCCTGGGTATGGGGCAGCTTTAGGACCCTCCTAGGTGAGGGATGTGCCAGTGCCTGATGCTGCTGCCCTGAAATCTGGCCCCTGCCAATGGGGATTTTAACTCTGAGGAAAAGATGAACCCTCAGTGGGGATCCAAGGAAGAGTTTGTTTGTGTTTTTCATTTCACCATATGGCCAGCTGCTGTTGTTTTAGGCTGTATTGCTATAGTTAATCAGGCAGCCAGCAGCTTGAATTTTTAATGCTGGCTGGCAGCCAGTTGCTAATATTCCAGCCCGGTGTGGTCACCAGCTGTGACAGAAGCTTGAGCAGGACCTCTGTATCGAGCCTACCTTCATGGTACTGCTATGTCCACCTGAATGCAAAACCACAGTAGATATGTGGGCTTTAAAAGTGCCACTGAGGATTTGCGTCATCCCACTTGAGTAAGAAATCAGTTGTATTCCCCCACCCCAGCACCCTGGGTAAATACAGCTCATTTCTCATGAGGTCTGCAGAAAAACAGTGACTTCCAACCATGTCACATCATGCCTTTTCATCCTCAAAAGGTGTCTGTACTGTTTTGGTGTTTTTCAGAGGACCAGGCACTCAAAAATTGATATTGCCTTATTTGAAGCATAAAAAAATAAAGAATTAAAGCTAAACGCTCAGGGGGAACAACATCTCTTTCAGGTAAGAGCTCTGCCCATCACCCCGCTGAACAAATGGTTTGAGCTTGTAAAAATAAATAAACTTCTTATTCTTCTTCATGCTTGGAGGATCAGGATGTTTAGAGAAATTGCACAGTGCTTTGAGCTGCTTTCTTATTAGTACTTCTGAAATCAGCCAGCGAACAAGGGATATGTTGGGTCGGAAGGCTGATGGACCCTTCTCCCCCAAAGCTGAAAGACTTCAGCCAGTCCTGCCTGCCACATAGAAAATTCAGTATTGCCCATTTTACACCATCAGATCACCATCCCGTGTGAAGGATATTCAGAACACAGCTCTGCCCATACTTTTATGGGAATTAGGCACTTTTCTAGGCATATACAATTCAGCCCTGCAGCAATCCCGGTGCTGTTTGTGTGCAGAACAGGCTCATACAGCTGGCTCAGTGCTTCAGCAGCCTTGCAGTGACAGCCCTGTTATTTAGCACCCATTTACTAGACATGATTAATACCTGGTAGGCTTTCTAACATGGAGCTTGTTCCTGCTCTCACTTCTGTACGGTTTTGCTGCATTAGACATGTGAACAGTGCTTTTTAGGGCTCTGTTCAGAGCAATGCTTACAGTCTTGTTCGCTCTGCTGCTGCATCAGTGTGATTTGGAAACTAATAAAAGTGGAGGCATCGGCTTCACTGTCAGCAGCATGCACTTACATGGATGATGTTGCCTGGAACAAAATTATTGGAAGTATCTTCTATGCTGTTTTCAGCCAGCAGAGGGGCAGGGCAGCATTTTCTCTTGCTAGCAATGTAAGAAATCCCCACGGTAATACCTAGTGCTTATTATCCTTGTTGATAGCTTCCTCCTCCCTTGCAACCTATGAAGAAGCTGTGGCAGGAGAGCAACCACAGAGTTGCAGTGGATTGGGTTTTATTCACTGCTGAAACCTTCCCAAGTCATTTAAAACCTCCATCTCATGTGCCTTCATTCTCCTTAAAATGGAAAAAAAGATATCTGGGGCAGCCTGCCCCAGAGCCTGTCAGTGGGGAGATGCAGTACATGCTGTGTAACTGGCATGGGCAGAGGCAGTGTGGGTGGGTGTAGCATAGCTTACCACCTGCTGGTCATGGTAGGAAAGGTATTATTTTCCTCCTCTACAGTTGGGAGAAATAAAGAGCAAACAGACCCAGGTTTTAAAGCAGTGCATCGTGTAGCAAATTGAACTAGCAACAGAAAGTGCTTTGCAAAAGTTTCTGGCATGCCATGCCATCAGTGGGAGGACAGCCTCTTGTCTGAGATGCAGCACACGGCTCCTTCTGCAGGATATAATGACTTCAGGCATCTGCTTCAAGAGATTTAAATTCTAGAAAATGCCCAGCATCCCCTCCAAAAAAATAAAACCTGATTGCTTTAAATGCTCCCACGTTGTACCTCTGAAGCCCTGTCAGGTCTTCTCCATGATTTATCTCCAGAGTGGAGAGGAGGAGAGCGTGACAAGGTCTGAGGGACATACAGAGGAACATGGAAATCCCAGAATAAAATTGCCCATCATTAGCGTGACCATGTAGTTTAATTGTAGAAGCTAAGACCAAAATCCTACTACAGTTAGCATTATCAAGCATATCTTTACTGCAATATATATTTCGCATGTGCATCCCACCCCTAGGAGAGGCACTTTGATTCAATATGTTAGAAAACCTCTTAAATTAAGTTTAAGCTGTTGCACTTACTCAGCCACATGCAGATGTTTTTCTGCTGCACGCTCCATCCCTATTTCCCCTTCCACCGCTGAGTAAGCCCCGACCAGTGTATGTCCCCAAAAACCAGCTGAAAACACCCAAGCCCACAATTACACAGTCCCATGGCTAATTACGACAAGTCACACCAACAAGAACTGGGGGAAAAATGCTCAAATGCCCAAAACAAGGCCAGCCACAGCTAAACTGAATAATTTCAAGGGCAGGTCTAAAATGCACATACTAGCTCAAATATTTTCATGATCTCAGTTAAGAGACTCCATCTCTCCCTCTTCAGGGGCCATAAACAAAGTTAGGTCACTGGAAGAACATTTTGAACTGAAGTACCCCAGCAGAGAATGCACTCTTCCTTGGAGGTTTAACTATTAAAGCCTTATAAAGCAAAACCATTTATAAACAAAACTGGGATAAAATCAGTATGTTTAGTGGGATTTTTTTTTTTTAATAATTTTTTTTAAAGCTAACTACAGAGAGCTTAACATTATCCTCAAGGTGCTTTTAAGCCTGGTGCTGAGGCTGAAACACAGGCGATGCGCAGCTGGGCATGGCTTTTTCACCTTCCATGGGCTGAATCCCGGCATTCACTGGAAAGCTGAAAGCAGGCTTGGAGGTGGGTACAAGGTGGCCAGTGGTGCACAGCGGCGCTGCCTGCACATCAACCTGGACCAAGCATCCATGCCACGGCTGGCAGCTGCACAAAAACTTTGGGGGAAGAGCTATAATTCCATTTCTGTGACAGTAATTATGTGTATTTCACACAGCTTAGCAGATGTCGTGGTACAATAGGTGCTGTGAAGAATACTCTTTTATTAAGTAATTTATAGCATAATAATTAACAGCTAATCACTTGTGAGTTAAGATGCTCTGGGAACAGACCAAATTTACAGTACGTGCTGCCTCCTTCCAGGAAATCTTGCTATTTAGACAGTGCTCCTCACCCCCACAAAGCCAGCTTCTCCGCTCCATCCCTGCAGAGCCTGTGCTTGCACACACACATCTGCAGGTAATAACTGTGTATGTGGCAGCAGCTCAAACAAAGAATCAAACTCTCCTGTGATATCCACGGGGTGGGTGTGGAGCCACAGCTGCTGCCTCTGAAGACATAGGAAATAGGAGAACAGACTTTTAGACCAGGATAGAAGAAAAATACCATCTTTTTACAACAGAGCAGGCTTCATTGCTCTGCTCTGCCTGGTTAATTTGAAGCTGATGCAGATATATCTACACATCCACCACATCTCCCACTGAAGCATGGTGGTGCCTAACTGGAAACCACTGCAGCCTCCCCACATTGTCACTGTCTGTCCTCAAACCTACATCACAGGACAGCTTAATTTAAAGCTTTCAGCCCAAAAGCTGCTCAGATGCAAAGCCCCGGGCTTTCCAAGCCTGCCCTTGCCATGGTTGCCCCGTCCCTGCAATACCCATTTGCTGCCTTGCTGCACACCAGCTTGTGTGGCCTGACCTGCACCTTCTCCAGCAGCCTGGCTCCGACTGATGTTGAGGGATCTGGGGTCAGTCAAAGCCTCCATACATCTGGGATGGCCATCCCATAGTCTAAGTGCTAGAGTTCGGGCTTTTGAACCACCATTGCTGGTTCTCAAAGGGCTGCCTGGGGAAGTTCAGTGGGAAATCACTGCTCAGAAGCAGCCTGAGCTTTCCAGGAGATATGGCTTTCCCCAGCATCCCCAAGTTATTTCTTAGCCATATTTACTACATTTTTCCACATCACAATCTCTCTCTTGGGTGGGTATCACCCAATCAGTCAACAAAATACCACTAAAAGTTTCTGCACTTGAGCTGATATGGTAAAAAATACTTTCTCCAGGAGGGATTGTCCTTGGTTTGTGGTTATATTACAGCCTCACCAGCCTAGTGCCATTCAAACCACAGCATTAAAGCCACATAAAAAGCATTTGAGCCACAAAGATAATCAGGGGACTGGAGCACCTTTCTTATGAGGAAACGCTGAGAGACCTGGGTTTGTTCAGCCTGGAGAAGAGAAGACTGAGGGGGGCGGATCTTGTCAATACTTGTAAATATCTGAAGGGTGCATGTCAAGAGGATGGGGCCAGACTCTTTTCAGGACAAGGAGCAATGGGCACAAATTGGAACACGGGAAGTTCCACCTGAATATGAGAAAAAAGTTCTTTACTGTGAGGGTGACAGGGCAGTGGAACAGGCTGCCCAGAGAGGTTGTGGAGTCTCCTTCTCTGGAGTCATTCAAAACCCACCTGGACACAGTCCTGTGTACTTGCTCAAGCAGGGGGGTTGGACGAGATGATCTCCAGAGGTCCCTTCCAACCTGTCACGGAGGTACACTAAACAAAAGACAAGCTCCAACAACTTTATTTCACGAAACAGCCAAAACCACAACAAAAAACAATGAGAAACAGGGGTAAACTGAACTCGGTCAACCCTCCAGTAACATTTAATACATACAAGGTTTGAGTTGTCAGTCAGGGTATTATTACTGCACGTTTACACACAAGAATGACAGTCCAAAATGCGCACACACACACTCACTCACAAAAGGAGCTCTCTCCCTTTCCTGGGTACCCAGAAGGTGTAGTCACTCGCCCTGGGGAGGGGGGACAGTGCAGGGGTGAGGGCTTACTCAAGGATATATGCAGAAGAAATCACTCACCCAAAAGGTGAAGGCAGTCAATCCCGGGAAGTTCCCTTAGGTGGCATCCCAGCCCAAGGGGGGAGGCTTCGAACACAGGCCCGCTGCTCCAAGAAGATCGGTCCAAGGGGGCTCCGGCGGCACCCATTTATACCCTGGGTCAGATCTGAGCTGTGGTCATACTTGGTCACGATTTAGAAGCTTCTCTGCACCAAGGCACGTCACTGGCTGCAGACACTCTGCTGCCAAGGGGTTTCGCCTCTCCCACCCCTCCCCTACCGGGGTAGGGGGCGGTGTACATGCATGGGGGCACGGCAAAGCACAAAAAGCCAGCGATCACCATGCCAAAAGCCCTGATCTCTGGGGGGTGGGGGTGGGGTGTACCTGCCACACAACCCCAACCATTCTGTGATTCAAGCCACATTTCCACTTTTCCTTGCGTGCAGCAAAGCCCCAGAAGTGCATTACAGCGCTTGGTGGGGAACAAGGAGCCGTTTCCACTGCAGAGCATCACGCCAGCCCTCGCAAAGAGGCACGTTTTGACCAGGGCAGATCAGAGGAAGGTCCTTGTCCTCAGCTGGCATGACCCTATGCAACTCAGTCTCAGTTATAGGTGCCAGAACATCAGCCCCATGTGGTTTAGTCTCCTGTGCAAAGAAAACCCTTCTCCGCTCCCACCAGTTATGGCCTGAAGCAGGAGACTTTCAACCTCTTCATCATATATTTTCATTTAACTGTGGGTTGTCCTCAGTCCTCCCCATCATACCTAACCTCCGTTTGGGCACTACAGAACTTGCCCTCAGTCCTATCTGCTGTCAGTGAACTCCACTGCCCCATTTCACATGATAAAAAAATAAAATATTTCCTTTATGAGTTTAAATTTTGCCTTTGCAGATTGCTTTCAGGGAGCGTCCCCTCATTCCTGTACCATGAGACAAGCCAGTTACGATATATATCACTACCACAGCCTTTTATTTCTTTCCTCTTTAAACTAAGCTGCAGCAATCCCTAAGCTTTTCATCCAAGGGTTCCTCCAAACTGCAATCATTTTCATCACCCACCCAGTCCCACGACTGCCTGCATTTTTGAACAACAGCAATAAGATGAAGCCATTTTTCCATTTCTCTTGGGCTTCAGCTTTTGGTTTTGTTTCAGTCGTCTGCTACGCAAGCAGAGGCAACTCATTAGAGCCTTGCCTGCCTGCGGGAGGCTTATTCCTGCCCTCCCATGGGGTTGTGGGGCTCACTGGAGCCTCCATACCCTGCTTTACTGCAAGGGATTGCTTAGGAAATCCCCTATGTACCTTGCGTGTAAATCTCATGGCCAGGAAAGGTTCAGCTTGGCAGAGAGTGCCTCATACAATGGTGGTGCTACAATACATGGCCACATGGCTGGCCAATTCAGTAAAGCACAAAGCTTAATGCAAGGCCAGTAGTATTTTTTATCTGCTGTCTGGTTAGAGCAAGCACAGTGATGCATTCAGATTGCTCTGAGGAGGTGGAGAAAAGAGAGCTGAGCAGAGTTAACCCATCTCTGGGCATGGCTAATTTCATCCTGCCAAAGTCAGTGCATCAATGGCACTCAAAAGCATCTATAGGAAGAATGAAGCTTTTCTCCCCCCGCCTCTCCTTTTTAGGTGCACTGCATACAATTACACTCTCAGGTATTTTTCCAAAACTCTTTCCTGATAGAATTCTCCCTGGAGACTCCTTGGTAGCCCCTGCCCTGTGGCGCACAGGCTGCACAATCATCCACGTGCCATTGGAAATTCACTACCTGTATTACTCAGTAACTACAGGGAGAAGCAAGCCAACATCTTCGAGATGAATACTTCCATAGACATTTGTCTTGTGGTTTGTTACCTCCTTGCTTGGTCCTCTGCAAGGATCCTTGCTTCTGCAGGGGAGAAGCAGCAGAGCATGCCCCAGCCCTGCTCTACCCAGCCACACAGCCCGGCTCCCCACAGGTTGTGGGGTTTATCCCAGGGGAGAAGGGAGCCCATGGGTGCCCCGAGTGCCTGGGTGCCACCTGCCCTTTCCACTGCTGCTGCAACACGGAGCAATCACAGCAAAGGCTGAAGTGTCCTTCAGGTCTCTGATCTCATCCCCACTCCTATAAACATCTCTTTATCATCTGTCCATGAAAATGCCCTCTTTGCTCACATACGGCCCATTTACTGCTTTACCATCTAGCACCTTAAATGAGGCCTTAGATGAGCGTGAGGTTCCTCCCCAGCATGCAGACACAATAGAGAAGGAGGGTGAGAGAAGTTCAGCAGGGAACAAGAGGAGGTGTCCTCCTAAACCTGCCAGGGCACACAGGGACGTTGAGCCTCTGGAGATCTCCCTTGGCATGACAATAACCTCAGCAATACCCCAGCCTCTGCTAACAGGCAGATGTTCACAGGCAGCAGAAGACACACAAGTGGTGTCCCAGCAGGCTGCCAGCACCCACATCCATTTCCCATCTCTCTCCTGGTTGTGGGAAAGGAAACCAAACTCCTTCACAGGAATTCTCCCCATACATTATTTTTTGCCTTCATTAAACAGGCTGAGGCACCAGCCACGGCCACTACATGTTGAATGAGGTGTCTCCCATTCTTCATGGCTTTTCTGATGAGGCAGATGCAAATGGATAGGGTGAGGGGGTGTCCCTCAAGAAACTGCCTCCAAATCTTCTCCCCTAGCTTGATGATTCATGTCCAAGGACAGTGCTCTGCAGCTAGATGAGGCTTGCCCTGCCTGCTTCAAAAGCCAGGGAAAAAACAATCAGATGAACTTGAAGCATTTTGGAAGAATGAGTTCAACCAGGGCTCAATAAACGTCTTTATAAAAAAAAAATTGAAATCTGCTGACAGTCAAATACTGTTCATCCTCCACAGCCTCTAGGACATCTCCCAGTCTCCAAGTTAATCACAGACTCTCTGAAACCTCTGCACACACCACAGTCACTCAGTAATAATACATGAGAGAACAGTTCCCGCTGCAAAAAAAAAAAATTGTACCTGGTGGCCCATGAATCAACAGAGTGTGTCATTTTGTATGGCCAAGGGCTGTGAGCAAGCGGAGCACTGTACAGCAAGGTAACGAATTCATTTTGGATGTCAGAAGCAGCAGAGTTCCCAGTCAATGTCGGACTGCAATGCCCAAATTCAGATTTACAGATCCAGCAGATTTGTCTCATTTTATTGTCTATTAATTCACTCCACCACAAATGAGAGAGAAGAGCAGATGTCAGTACCTGACCTGCAGCAGAGGGAAGAAATTCAGCCCCTCTGTTCAACTTGGGAGAGCAGGAAAGAAGGGGTGAGCTGTTCCTACAGCCAGACTGGTGTTCACGAGGCAAAGCAGGGATGCATGCAGCTCCTTCAGCCTCAGTGGAAAATAAAAAGCAACATTATTCAGGACTGAAACAGCAGATATTTGTAACATGGAAACCATAACACGTATTGCTTATGATGGGCTTGATGTCCAGATCTAAGTCCTGCTGTGTTTCGCACACAGATCACACATGCACCTTAGATGCTTCCAATAAAAGCCTGAGATTTCTCCAAAGCGTGGCCATGAGGGGCAGGTGCTGTCACTTCATACCCAATAAGGAGAGAGGCAGCGTGCCAGCTCCACCTCATGCTTTCACACAGAGCAGGGATGGACCCGATGCTGTAGTGGGTTTGGCTGTAGCAAGCCCTGCCTGGGCATATCTCTGCACTGTGCCTTCCTCCCTCCCCCTGGGCCAGCACATGAGCATCAGCGGGACAGTTTGTCTGGATGAAGGATGGCAGGGAAAGATGGTCCAGTGGGAGACTTGTGCCTGGGATACAGAGCAAACTACAAGCAATAGAAATCAAAAAAATTACAGGCTGAAGCCAGCTCCCATCCTTGTCTTGGACCACCAGGTCCAAGCAGCTGGGTCCTCCCCCATCAGTTGGCTGTGCTGCAGTGGAAGTCACAGGATTTCCCTCATTTGTTTACAGCAGGAATTTAAGAAGTCATAGAATCACAGAACGGTTTGGGTTGGAAGGGACCTTAAGGATCATCTAGTTCCAACCCTGCTTCCACTAGGTCAGGTTGCTCAAAGCCTCATCCAACCTGGCCTTGAACACTTCCAGGGAGGGGGCATCCACAACTTCTCTGGGCAATCTTAGTGCATGGGAATAGGCTGGAGCAGGTAAATTAAATGCTAGGGACTTTCCCCACAGCGTTAGTTATTGTCCCCTCCTAGGTTTAAGAGCAAGCTGCATGCTGGGCAAAGCAGCGGCAGGCAGAGCTTTGCCTATCGTCCTTATTGCCCAAGAAACCACAGCCTCCAACCTGGAGGCTGCTTGATTGGGGCGATCTCCTGCTGGGGATCTAGCCAGAGCCTGGCTGAACAAGGATTTCTGAGACGCCTGCTTCAGGAGTCAGTCACAAGATTGCCCTCTTCAGCTCTGCCATCCCCAGAAACAACCCCAAGCACCTGAAATCTCAGAGAAACCCACTGGCCTCTCTCAAAGAGCAAGCTGTAAAAGGGACCACTTGTTTTACATCAGGAAAGTTGTTGTCTGACTTTATTTCTCATGCAGGAGGGGACAAACGGTTTGCAGTTCTGCAGCCCCTTGCACATAAGCATGGGAATGCACTTAGGAGTAAGGCATCCCTTTGCATTAGGCAAGGTTTACATCCCATTTCTACAAATGGGGGAAAGCCAGTAAAGATGCTTCTGGTTGGCATCCCACCTGGGAACAAAAACCCTTCCAGTCTGCTCCCTCTGCTGCCACCTATGCTGCACATATCCAGCCTGAAACCTGTCCTCAGTAAGTGATGGCTCAGCTGATGGTCTTTTTCAGGAATGACATCATCTCTTTCCCTCTCATAGTACACAGCCCAAGCAAACCATTTCCATCCTTGCATTCCTTCTTTTCTCGCCAAGCACTGATGGGGTTGTACTAACCATGTACTAGTCCAGGTGCAGGCGGTGTGGGCTCTGGGGGGAAGCACTGGCTTCATCCTCGGGTTTATTATCTCTGTGGTATGCCATAATATTGCTGAGGATACACCTCCCAGCCATAATGCCAGAGCAGGGATGAGCCATTAAGGGGGAGATAATTCCACAGCGCTGCCAAAAGTCCCAGCTGTGCTCTGCAGTAGCATAATGCCATGTGTGGAAGATGATCTGCTTATTAACGATACAGCTACAACAGACAGGGCTGGGAATCAGCACAGCACAGATCAGTTTTTTTAAGCACTTGAAACACTTCATATCCACTGTATCATAGATACCTTGTGACCAAAAAAAAACCCAAATGAGGGAGGATCTTTCACTCAATCTCTTCTCTGAGATTAAAGAAAATTAAAAAAAAAAATAACTCCATGAAGAGCAGGAAACCTCCAGTCCATCACCTTCTCATGTATGTGCCCATTCATGTATGTCCTGGTTTCAGCTGGGATAGAGTTACTTTTTTTTCTAGTAGCTGGTATAGTGCTGCAGTTTGGATTTAGTATGAGAATAAAGTTGATAACACACTGATGTTTTAGTTGTTGCTAAGTAGTGCTTACACTAGTCAAGGACTTTTCCAGCTCCCGTGATCTGCTGGGTTCACAAGCTGGGAGGGGAGGTGACACAGCTGGGACAGCTGACCGCAGCTGACCAAAGGGATATTCCATACCATATCATGTCATGCTCAACATATAAAGCTGGGGGAAGAAGAAGGAAGGTGGGGACATTCAGAGTGATGGCGTTTTGTCTTCCCAAGTAACCGTTATGCATGAGGGAGCCCTGCTTTCCTGGAGATGGCTGAACACCTGCCTGCCCACGAGAAGCAGTGAATGAATTCCTTGCTTTGCTTGCATGTGCAGCTTTTGCTTTATCTATCAAACTGTCTTTCTCTCAACCCATGAGTTTTCTCACTTTTACTCTTCTGATTCTCTCCCCCATCCCACTGGGGGGGGACTGAGCAAGTAGCTTTGCAGTGCTTAGTCACTGACTGGGGCTAAACCATGACAATATACCAGACAGTATGTATCTATATCTCAGAGTTTTGATGCCTTGACCAAAAGTTGCCAAGCAATCATCCCACCCTCCCTTGCACAGCAGGGGACACTGTAGGATGTCTCCCTGCTTTGTAGTTGTAGCAAACCCCCAAACATGGGTCTCCATCCACCTCTAAAAGGTACTTCTGCTATGGGGATCACAGGGATTGCTCATCCTGGAGCACTCAGTGCTGGGCCAGGCCCACAGGGGCAGGAGGACAAACCTTGCTCCCTTGAGGCCAAGCACAAAGATCATCTCTAAGCCTGCATTTTCTCCCAATGCCTGTCCCTGACCTCCACATTGTGATTTTAGAGAAGACAGAGGAAACCACAGTGTGAACTAGAACTGGAAACTCTGAGGGCCTGGGGCTTGCAGCATCCCCTCTCCATCTCAAGTCACCTTGCTGCCTCCCTCCAAAGATGCACACTCAAAAAGAGAAAGGAAAAGCCCTAAAGACAGCAAAACACCACCTTTTGCAGATTTGAAGACCAGTACCTCTCCCTGCCCACCATTTTCTGGTAAGTATATCCCCTGCAAGCACTGATGTAGCTCCTTGGTGGGTAAGGGAGCCCAGATGCTGCCTGGCCTGGCTCAGCCCTAAATCATCTCCGTACTTGAAAAAAGCAGAGATAGGGAATAGCACATCATTGGCAATGTGCCAAAATAGCCAGGGTCACCCACAAGACCCCTTGTGCTACAGCAGCTCTAGGTCAGCCTGAGAGCAATTTTCAGATCAAGCTGCTGGGAATGACCTGGAGAGGAATTATTTCACTTGCTCTGTGGGTAACATTCATTGCACATGCTTTGCACAAATAATTTTTAATATCCTTTGAGTTTGAAGCACTGTGACTTACAGAAGCAGCAATGCAGTAGAGCTGCCATGAGCTCTTGAAAGCACTGGCTGCATTCCCAATGTGTGTCACCCCTTTCTTCAGTATACTGGAGTAACTAAACATCTAGCTTCTAATGCTTACCAGCAGCTATGCAACAATAATAATCAAACTGCAGGAAACCTCTTAAAATGGCACAAAACACGCTGTGGCTATGGGAAGGAGTGGGATGCACTGGTTTCATAACTGGCCTGGGGATGGTAGCTCAAAACACTTGTGGAAAATAAGTTGGTACCTTTGACTCGCTCCTGGATGGCACCAATGCCTTAAAGAGATACAATAGCTTTACCTAACCCGCTGAGTATTACAGGAGCTAACTTCCCACACAGGAGCACAGTTTGGGGCTCACCTTGCTCCTGGAAAAGCTAGGAAGTCAGCAGAAGCATCAATCTGCTCATTAGTTGCCTGGCTTAGGGATCCAAGCTTTACCTTACTGGGAGAAAGGAGTGTTTGCAACCTGAAGAACCCCTGAGCTCCCTTCATGGAGCCAAGGAGGGAAAAGGGGAGAAGGTGGCCAGCCATATCCAACACCAAGACAAGGACGGTATTATTTTAGCCCCTGCTCCTTTTCTTTGACGTCAGGGGGGAAACAAGCACACTCTGCGCAAACCCATTAAAGGTTTCCTTATCTTTGGATGGAAAATTACACACACTTACCTGCTTCCTAGGGAGACATTTGCATTTCATTCTCTGCTATTTGCAAAATACTTTGAAAACCATGCACAAAAAATGGTCGTTAAGACCTGATTGCTCAACTATACGTCAAAGGAAGCAACAATCAGGATGTCTTTGGGAAACCTATTTTTGTCTAACCTTATCAGTACCCAAACCTGGATGGCACTAAACAGCACTAAAGTGAGTTGCTGTTGGAGGTGTGCAGGGAGGTGTTAATTCTGCTTTGCATATGTCTGCAGGCAGGAGGGCTCCATCAGCATCAACTAATTTGGATGAGCCTGTTATTGGAGAGCAACAGTCACCCCTCACTGGAGGAGTGCCACTGCTGCCAGCCAAGCACCAGGGATGCTCATTTCTTTATCATCTCAGGGCAAGTAACATGCTCTCGCCTGGTTTTGCACAATGCTGGCATTTATAATACCCCAATTATTACTGCAGCCCCCTCCCTTGCCATTATCCCTCTCTACGCTGCACATGTTGCTTCTCCCATGATTCAACAGCCGAGATAAAGGAATTGCTTTTGGGGGAAGGATGGAAAAGAGTTACTCTAGGGAAATCTCTGAGGTCCTCCACTAGCACCCTCACCCCTTCCCTGCAGAAACAGAGCAGGACCTTTTCCAGCACCTTTTAAGCTAACCCTGGAGAGCAAACACTGAGCTGGGAACACATGTGCAAGCTGCTTTATTCAACCCGCACCTCCACAGCACATCTTGGCCAAAGCAAAGTGCAACAAACGCAAAGAGACCATCCACGAGCTGCACTAACTGGTCCTGGTTCAGCCAGGGAGCCCTAGCTCCAGCTGTGCCCCACAGCTGGCAGCCCCTGCCCAAGCACAGGGCTCTGCAGCAGCAGCCCTTGCTGGGTTTTTTTTGCTGGGTTTTTGGTGGCAGACAGTGCCCTCTAGTGGGAGATTTGCCACCACACCATTCACACATCTTCCCAGAGAGAGAAAAAAACCCAACCTGTAATTCAAACTTAAAACTCCCTAAACTAAACAGAGAAGTTACAAACCTGCAAGTGGGCATGGGCAAGCTGGGGAGACAACTGTGCTTTACTGCCAGCAAGGAGGATTTATTTGGTGGCAGTGCAGTCAGCATCTCGACAACCAGCATTCACGTAAGCACCAAAAATACTGTCCCCATCATTCAGTGACAGGGGATACCTGTGCCATAACCTGGCCAGGAGTCTCCCCAAAACTTTAAGTCAAGCTCTGGGGGTGTTTCTCAGCCAGGCTGGAAGAAGCCCCCCCCAGATCCTCAGGTCATGCCACAGCTTCCTATAGAGCTCTGCCTTCGGGGCAGGGGAAAGCAGGCAGTGCTGAGCACAGATGCACAACAATTTTTAATTTCTTAAGTTAAGCATCAAAACATCTTATTTCCTTTTTTCCTTAAAAGAAGTGTTTAATTTCCACGTGCTGACAGTTCTGCACAGCTCTCATGCAGGGTAAGTCAGGAGATGTACAGCAGTGTGGAGCAAGCACTTTTCCCCCCCCAAGCTGAGCAAGTATTAAAAAAATTAAATTACAAGACAAGGAAGACTATGGTGGGATATTCATGGTCCATAAAGACCCACACCAGAAGGGGTTGCACAGCCAGTGCCTTGTGTTGGCCAGGGAAGGCATGAGTGACTGCACAGGTCACCAGGGCCACAGGGGGCTTGGGGGAGCCCAAGAACCCGCTCAGAGCGGAGGGGACTGCTCCAGAAAGACCCTGTATGCCTGGCCAGGGTGGGTCCGGGCACCCCACAGCCACTCAGGGGGCCTGGCCCGCAGCTTCAGCTGGAAGGGGTCAAGGCGCAGGCACTCCCCCAGGTCATGCAGCTTCATCGCTGGCTCCTCCACAGCCCTCACAGATGGCTCCTCAGGGCTCGTGTTCCTCCTGGGGCACCGTCCCCGCATGGCCGACCTGCACAGGACACCAGCAGCCACCAGCATTGCCAGGCTGGCCATGATGGCTACCCCCACCAGGATGTCAGCATGGCGGAGAAAGAAGCCGATCCCTGCAAGAAAAAGGCCACGGCCTTGTCCTGCTTGCCCCAGTGGCCTGCACTGCACTCACCAAGTTCCCCACATCATGACCACAGTGCTCAAGGGTGAGACCTGGAGCTGTGGGTACCCCTCCAGGAGGGTCAACATCTCCCCTGCTGCCCCTCCAGAAACCCTCACAGGCACCTCTGGGGCAGAGCATCTCTCCCAAACCTCCAGCCCAAAGAAATACTTAGACCAAGAGACATCCTGCAGGAGCAGCGCAGGGCTGGTGCTATCCCAGGAGAGCCCTGATAGAGCAAAGCCGTTGCCAAAACCATGTGTAGCTACATGGAGGCTAGAAAACCTGCTACTATTCCCATCCAAACCTGAAGGGACCCTCTCCTTGACATAAGGGGTAAATATGCATTTATAAATTTATATATGAATATAACAATATCCAGCTGATCAGAATAGGCTTAGACTGCATAACTAGTTAATTAATGCAATTTGGCTGCAAGCTCACATTCAGATTTAAGCCACTTCCAGTGCTGCAGAGATGAGAAATAGTTTTGGTAAAGCAGCAGCAGTGTTTTAAGTACATATTGCAGAACGTTATGTTTTTAAGGCTGGGAGGCCCCATTACTCTGCAAGATTGGATTAGCCAGCTCTGATTATAGTCAAGCACCACGTGCCATCTGCTTAGCATTGTGTCAAATATGGCAGGGGAGCACTGGGGTAAACACCAGGAACATCAATGTCTTTCTCACCAAGTTCTACACAGCGTGACAGGAGACCACTGGGCACTCCGAGGAGTGACCAAGTTTGCTGATCACATCAGCAGAGGTAACTTATAAGTCACCCTTGGCCACACTTTGCTTACAGCAACAAATTCTCAGCAGCCAAGGCCAGAAGATGCAGACTGTCTGGGGGAATAAAAGCTCACATGTGCCAAGTTGTCACCCTGATGCAGAGAAAGTAGCAGACTGGGGAAAGAAAGGCTAAGCCTCATGGAGAGGTTACACTTCGAAGTGCCAACACAGCCAGTGAGCAGAGCACACCAAACACTACAGGCTGTTACCAGTATGTACACTTATTTAGACACCTGTTAAATACTCCAGGCCAAGCACCAGGTTATGTGCTGGATGTCACATCAACTCACTGCTCACAGGGAGCATGAGCTTTACCAAGATTTCCCATCCACAGCCTCCCTCGAGCAGAGAGGGGGAATTCACAGAGGGGTTGAGGTGGGAAGGGACCTCTGGAGGTCATCTGATCCAACCCACCTGCTCAAGCAAGGCCACCTAAAGCCAGTTGCCCAGGACTGTGTCTAGACAGTCTTTGAATATCTCCAAGGATGGAGACTCCACAACCTCTCTGGGCAACCTGTACTGGTGCTTAGTCACCTTCACAGCAAAAGTGTTTCCTGATGTTCAGAGGGAACCTCCTGTGTTTCAGTTTGTGCCCATTGTTTCTGGTCCTGTCACTGGGTACCACTGAGAAGATCCTGGCTTCACCTTCTTTCCACCCTTCCTTCACTTGTATACATTGATAAGATCCCCCTGAGGCCACTCTTCTCCAGGCTGAACAGTCCCATCTCTCTCAGCCTTTCCTCATAGGAGAGATGCTCCAGTCCCTTCTCATCCTTGTGGCCCTTCACTGGAATCTCTCCAGTATGTCCATGCCTCTCTTGTACTGAGGAGCCCAAAAATAGCAGCACTCTAAAGCTTTCAGGCGCTACTCAGGAGAGCCTTTGGGAGCACAGATATCACACTGAATTACACCCAGCAAGCAGAGATACTTTAACCTGACAGGGTTAACTGATGCAGGTCACCACTTGGATG
This sequence comes from Morus bassanus, assembly GCA_031468815.1. Classification (NCBI taxonomy): domain Eukaryota; kingdom Metazoa; phylum Chordata; class Aves; order Suliformes; family Sulidae; genus Morus; species Morus bassanus. Next base: position 770,637 of record CM062585.1, on the reverse strand, counting down.
CCTATCCAGGCTAACCTCTGAAAGCTGATACCTTTGGAGTCCAGGAAAGACCATTTCTCCTTCAATTAGAAGGCTCTCCTCCTGACTTGGATACCTATGCTGCCTAAACCTCACTCTTCCTCACTCTCCCCTCAGTTTCCAAAAGGATCACATTTGCCTCCAGTTCACTCATATCTGAACACAACTCCCAAAGAAAAGCTCCTAAAGCCAATGGAAGAAGCCTAAGGGAACAACCAACTGGAAACTGCCTTAATATTATACATCCTTCCCACACCAGACCTAGACATCTAAAGCCACCACTCCAGTAGCAGTGCCATTTTTAAGCATCACATGCAACATATTAGCAGAAGCACAGCTGGTAGGATCCCAGTCAAGGAGAGGGCCCCTTACCCTGATATGCTCATTCCAGGTTGCACATGGCAGGATCGATACTGCACAAATTATTTGCCCATGCACATGAGAAAAAACACCCAGCCACAGGAGAAAGCAGAGCTGCTACTTTGTTCTCTACCTGATCGTGGAGCATGGATGCAGAGGGTGCCAGACTTGCTGGGAGAATGATCTTCATAGTCCTTTTTGCAACGGCAGAGGTATGTGCCCACGCCATTGAAGCACTCTGCTTCCTCCCCGCAGAGGCCGACCCCAGCACTGCACTCGTTCACATCTGAAACAGGGGAATAGGTGCCGTAAGTCAAATCAGGCTTGGCATAAAAGGGTACATCCCAGAGAAAAGAGTGAAACACCCACCTTCAACGAACAGCGAAACAAGCTGCAGCTTCTCCACTTCTACTGAGGTGCCAAGCAGCTCCTCCAGCTGGGAGCGCAGGAGCAAAGACACGTTTCTCTCCTCCGGCTTCAGGTGCAGCCAGAAGGTGAGCAGCAGGTTGGCACTGCTCGTTCTGCAGGCAGGGAACAGCCCAGGGTGAGGCAGGAGGAAAGCATCACCACCAGGACCGGCTTTGAAAGCCTATTTAGATCTCCCACATACTTTTATCAGATGGTGGTGCTGCAGGCTCTTGCAAAAATTTGTGACAAGAGACAGCTTTGCACTTGGACCAATGGAAAAAGGAAAGCCCAATAGTGGCTCCCCCGTTGGAGCTAGGCTGAAGTAACTAGATATTCCTGTAAAGCAAATCGTAGTGGCAATTTGAAGCCCCAGGTCAGCCTGAACCAAATGTAGCAGGGACCTTGATGACAGCTCCCAGCTTTCTCCAGCAGATACCAGAGCAGGTGTGAGAATCCCCATTTTTTTCCAGAGTTTAAATCTATCTCAGACCTACAGAGGCCCTAGCCAGCACTAAGCATCTATTTTTACCATTTTTTTCCTCTAGAAAACAGATTTCCCCCTGCACTTTTACAACAAGTTATAGATCATGGGAGAAGAACAAGGCTGGGTCTCTGCCTGGGGAAGGAGAATGAGAACCCAAGCCAAGAACTGCTATCCAAGAAGCATTTCTGGTTATAGCAGAGTCGCCTGCTGAGCCAGCAGCACAGCAGTAACCCTACCTTTTGATTTTCTTTAACTTTATTTCATTGACTCTGTTGGCAGAAAGTTTCAGGTTCTCCTGGATCTGCAAAGGAACAGTGACCAGCGCTGATTTGATGTTTGATGGGCAGGAGTACAGCAGCAAACAGTTTCTTTTCTCAGTCTACCTCCCCACCTTGCTCTTCCCCTTCACAAACCACTCAGGACACATTAGTTGTCCCATAGCCCAGTGCTCTGGGCCCTTTCTCTAGGAGGCTACTAACTGCTCCTGTCATCTTAGCTTCAGCTCAACTCCCCCAAACACACAAGGTAATTTGGGAAAAGCAATAGTAGCCCCAGGTAAGTGTCTGTATGCTAAACCATTGCAGAGCAGCAGTGGATGGATTGTGGCTTTCTAGGCTAAGCAGCAGGCTGAACCCTGTCCCTGCTCCAGTTTGCATCCCATAAAGGAAGTTTGGGTGCAGCCCTGAAAGCAGATGCTCACACGCTTGCCCCCTTTAGGCTCTGGCTTACAACCTGCCCCATTTCCAGAGGTGAGTTACAGCCCTCAGTTGGTTGCATCCCTGTCTCTGCAGTGCTTTTCTACTGCCTTGCAATGTCACAGTGCTCCGAAGGGCTGCACCTGCCAGAGCATCAGCATTGGCCTCAGATGACAACCAGGACAAGCAACTCGGATGCTGGTTCATCATGTGGCTTTAACATAAAATCCCCAGAATGAAGGGCACAACATGGTCTCTTCTATTGAAGATTTGGGACATCACATTTGTTTTTCTTCCCCTCCCTGTGCCCAGACTTACATGGTTCTTCATAGATTCAAGAAGACCCTTTTTGAGCTCATGTCCACCATGAGGAATCCAGTCCTTGGGTCTGATTTCAATAGTTACTTCAAACAGCACATCTACCAGAAGACATAAGATCCTAGCATGTTTAAGTCCACATAACACAAACAGGCTCCTTAAATAAGTTAGTCCTTAAACATCAACAATAGAAGAACAGCTACATGAGGACATGCTTGTGTAAGTCAGTGCCACATGGGTATTTCCAGAGGTTGTGCATCAGGTAGATTAAGTTAAAAGGTGAAAACAAACCTTAGCTAATGCTTGGTACCAAATCTTCCTTTCAGCAAAAAGTACACAAAGAATTAACATGTAAATGATAGCACTTATATTTCTTTAGCTATTATCTTTCCCTAAGGTATCATCATAAATTGGGATGGAGTCTAAAAGCCCACTTCTCTCACCCATCTCTGTTTGGGATCAGCTTAGATAAACTGCTGTGTTCTGGCTAAATCCAGGCTGGCACAGATTTGCCAGAGTCTGCTGTTTAAAGCCTATTTATTCAGCAATATTGGTCCTGTTCAAAGCTCAGGCTCCTTCTGTGTTGACTCCTTTTCACAAGCTGTTTCTGTAGCTTGCTCTGCCATATAAACCCAGTACTGTGCTTCTTAGTTGCTAATAACTCCCATAAGCAGATTTTACTCCTCTCCCCAGTCTGAGGAGCAGGACTCCTGCAGGTTTCTAATCTAGGTTGTCATGAGACACCCACTGGAGTATATTTGAGGAAGTGAGGCTCATTCACCTTAGAAAAAAGTCATCTTTAAACAGCCAGCAAGTAATGCCTGAACTCAAACAAGCCAACATTTATGTCAGGTTTAGCATCTGACCTGATGTTTCTCCAGGGTAAATACAACATGGACAAACAACTGTGGGATTGCAGTGGTATCTTAAAAATTAAAATCTTCGAAGTGGTTACTAATCAGAAGCACCCTCCACTGCTTTCTGAACTTAATGAGCAGATAATGTCCATGCAGAATCCAATCAGCACACTGAACTTAGGGCACTGTTTTAAGACATGCTTAACTTTTTGCATCACTCACCTCCAGGATGGTGCTGGGATTGCAGTGCTGTGTCATTCTCCAGAGATGCCAGGGCAGAAACCAGATCTGTCAGAGCAAGGGAAAGAATCAGGCTGCTAATCTGGGCATACCAGTAAGGCAGGGGGAAGTACATTAGGTACGCTACACTTTGCAAGAGTGCCACGTGCCAGCTCCTTTCTATAACCCTGGTACTGAAGTTAGATATCAAGCTCTAAATACAATCTACTCTTCTCTGCAGTAGAAAATACTCTTTAGAAAGAAATCACCCCAATAAACCTCATTTCCATTTCTGGAAACAGATGAAGTGTTATCTCTGTGAAGCCACCAGAGCTCCTGCAACCAGCAAAGCTGCCTGGTATCCCCAGTGAAGAAAAGAAGCTTTGGCCTTATGTATTAGATGCCAGCAACTGTAAAAGAGCTTCTCCACATCTACAATGAAGGGGCAAGAACAGTTTGGAGGGGAGGAAAAACCCATTGAAAACATCTTCTCTTCCACCTTCAGGCAGAAGTTAATACATATCAGTGGCAAAATATTTCTGTAAAATAAGTCTACCATCAGCTCCTAAACTTTCTTAGGAGACAAAAGCCTTCCCCCCACCCCATTTCTGAAGCTCAAACTCAGTTATCATGGCTAGGAACATCATGCCAGGCTACAGCCATGGGAATCAATGCAAGCCAGAGCTGTTTAACACGAAGATGGGCATATAAAGGCTGGCTCCTCCATGGATAATTCAGATTATGGATTAGGAACCAGCCTCTCCCTGTTAAAGAGGAGCATCAGCCCATAGATACCCATGTGACAACAGATAATACTATATCTTCTCAAGTACCACCTTCCTTGGATACAGGAGTCAAGAGTGCTACCACATAAACCAACTGAAGGTGACAGCCATGTCTACAAATAAGACCTCTCTTAAGAGAGTGCTGCATCACTGGAAATGGATATTGCACAGTGTCAGCATCAGTTCAGCCACAAATAACCCAAAAAAACACTTCACCAAATTGCTCTTCAGTCCTTTCTCCTGGAGACACCACATCTCTAGCAGTCACACCAGAAGAGGGGTGGAGAGAAGGTTTTGTCGTCACATTTAGCAATGGCTCTTCCAGCACTGGTGTCTGCATGCGATGTACAGCAGCGACCACTTCTTCTGACAGGCTGTTGCTGGCCTGATCCAGGGTAAATGATTTGGCAGAGACACCTATGTTATTGCTGGGCACCTCTGAGGAAGGGACACCTGCTGAGCGACATGGAGCCATGGTGACCAGAGCGGACACCAGCTCTACATCCCCCTTTGCAATCTCCAAGACAGACAGCTCAGCTTTATACCCAGTGTCTTGCCCAGCTAGAGACAGCTCCACCAACATGTCATCTTTGGTTTCTCTGCCCTCAGTGCCACCATGCTTAAGGCTCCTTTCCAGCTCTGTTTCATCTTGCAACTGACCATACTTGTTCAGGTCAAGCTTGCTCAGGTTAGCACTAGACTGAGCATCTTCCATGATATCAGGATGGTGTTGAGCCTCTTCATCAGGGCTCACGAGCTCAGGCTGGATCCTGCCACCAGTAGGTGCACCTGATGGGCCCAGAGAGGCTCTCAGCATGGGCAATAAACCTTTTGTTATTGCCATCCTCCAGCTCTCTTTTTTGGAGCCCTCCTGGACAGGCTCTTGGGGAGCTATGGTATCATTTGAAGAGCCTACAGTTTCAGAGTCTCTGAAGACATAATACTGTCCTTTAAAGTGTCCATATTCATGGCTTAGGGAACCACTCCCTGATAGAAACAATACATGGACCGCAGTAGCTTGCGTAGCAAAGATCAGAGTACCTTGGTTGTGGCAGGCATACACCACTTTAGTTTCCACACTTGACAAGACCCCCTGGAAGATTATCTTGTCCTGGTTCTTGCCGCAGCCATCGCTCCCCTGGAACCCCTGGATGTAGATGACAATGTGCTTCTGGGAGCCTGCCAATATGGTCCAGTTGCACCAGATGTTGGTTTTAATGTCAGCATGCAGCGGCAGGTAAAACATCCCAGACACATTTGAAAAGACGACGTGGCAGCTCCTGACAGGGAAGTACTCAATTGCCCAGGGCAGCCCCAGCTCTGACACATCAGAAAGGAAACGCAGAGTCAACAGTTATTGCACACACCAGGACATGGATATCACACTTCTAGGAAAGCTGCTGATTGCCACAGAAGAGGCCCCATTTAAAACCCTCTCCTGCTGCAAGATTTCTATAGTTTCTGCCCCCAGAGCCACATTTCAGCTCTGCAGTCAGAGCTGAGCCTGGGCCCCAGTTGCTCTGCAGCCCATCCAGCCTCCAGCAGCTTGAATTACATGTTTTTGCTTCCAACAGAGGTTTGGCCAACAAGCCCACTTTGTTGGAAGTCTTCCCCTCCCCAGACAGCTGGATTACACTTGCCAGGCTGGGACTGCAGGTGACAGACACAGCCTCGTCCTTGCCCCCACCAAGCACTTCTACCTTCTAAAGATGGTTTACAGCAAGATATGAAATTTTGTGAAACCTACCAGCATGTTTCTGTTGCTGTCCTCCTGACATCTGGGTGTTTCTGGATACAGGATCATCAGGCAGCTCCTGAGACTTTTGGCCTCTCAACACTCTTTCTCCCCCCTGAGCCACAGGAAGACCAAGGTGTGCAGGAATGGCACTGAAGGAGGCATTTCTCCGCTCTCCTGCACCCGCTTGGAGAGCTTCTGTGGTTTTCTGCATTTTAAAACCCCCAAGGATGAAGGCTGAAGCCAGTTTGTCACTAGCAGCTGTGCCCTGATGCTGCACAGGCACAACATGCTCCTCTCTCCTTGCCCCCCAGGTGCCAGGCAGGGAAGCTGGTTCCGCCCCAAAGCCACTGCTCACATGGTCCTCATGCCAAGGAAGCCCCGCACCAAGCTTTGGGCCAGTGACAGAAGCTGGGGAAGGACCCTCGGCTAGCAAGCCCATGATGGCTGAGGCTTCTTCTTGCTGGCCACCCACCTCCCCCAGCACCAGCTTTTGCATCCCAGGGCCAAGGCATCTGGGGGACTCATCTGTGCCTGGTTCAGAGACTACTGATGAATGGTGAGGTGGGGAAGGGGAGCCCATCTCCTGTTCTCCTGGGCTAGCCAGTGAGACACCTGCCCTTCGCCTGAGACTGACAGGGTCCAAATCCAAAGCTGCTGGTGGAGAGAAGACAATGCTGGACAGAGTCTCCACTTCTGGAGGAAGAGGTGCTTCAGAGGTGAAATTGGTAGAGCTGCAGTCTGCAGGGAAAGGTTCTGTGCAGGAAACCATCAGCTCAGGGGTTATTTCTGTCCCTAGGGTGGACTTGGCTGTGGAAGGATGCTCCAGTTCTGTTGTCAAAGGGGGTATGGCCAGCCCTAGCTGTGCAGCTCTGTCACTTTGGTGGTGGCAGCTTTTTACACCCAAGGAAGAAGCATGAGCTTTCTCAGTAGTTGGACAGTCACGTGCTTGGGCATTTTGGGGAAGGCTCCCAGGGTCTGTAGGGGCTGAATGCAGGACATGACTGCTCTGGCCACACCAGTGAGGATGGTCCTGGAGGATGTCCCATGGTGCTGTGGGATTCAACATTGTTTTCCCCTCAAAAACTCCCCTAAAACATTCCAAGGAGGAAACATCCATGAGCTTCATATGTGGGAGGCCAGTTGATCTCAACTCCAGTTGAGTCATGGACAAATCCCCAAAACTGCTTTGGCATCTTTGTCTTCTCTCAGGTAGCAGCTGTGAGCGATCCCCATTTACCACTTCACATGGGCTACTCAGGCTGGGCATCAGGTCCTTTGCAAGCCCATCAGCATCACTGCTCACAGTGTCATCAGCCAGGACACTCAACTGGGGATGGCTTTCATCCTTCTCTAAACTAACTGTGCTGAGCCCTTGGTACATGGCGATATCTGCACTCTCTTTGCTTTCTGTTCTGCCAGGGGACGAAGCCTGTGAGAATGCAGCCAAGTCCAGGCAACTTGTGTGTGTTGGTTTAATAGTAACCTGTAAGTCTCCCAGATCTTCTTTTGGCTTCAGGGTAGGGTGCAGGACAGACTGCCTGTTCTCCAGACCCATGCCTGCTGGCTGCAAAAAAGGCTCCACTACCTGCAAGGCACCAAGCAAAGGAGTTTCCAAAAGCACACTTGAAAGCCTGTGCATATAACCAAAACCCACAGCGATGTTCCCACTCATGGAGAGACTCTGACTCCAGGTATCCTGCACTGCAGTGGGGATTATGCTCCCAGGTGTTCCTCTGCCTTGAGCTTCCCTGCAGGATCTCAGACCTCCTCGCAGCACAGACCCCAGCACACAAGGAGCTTTTGTTTCCAGGAGCGGTGTCATTGCACCTTCATATGGGACAAGCTCAACAGGACTTCCCACAGCCATAGTACCCAGTGTGCTCCCTCTTTCCCACAGCAATCCACTGCTCAACACTGTGGTCTTGCCAAGGCTCACGGTGCTACGTGTGGTCACAAAGCCCAGCACATCTTTAAGGTCTTCAGCCCACCCAGACTGAAAAATACTATCTTGCTTTAGTAGTTTTGGAGCAGAAGCTTCTGAAATAACATCATCTTCAGAGGAAGATTCACCTTCCTGGTCTTGGAAGATGTAGTACTTCCCTTTAAATTGTTTCTCTCTGCAGTTTGGCAAGTACCTCTTCAGCAACACAACGTGGACAGCCTGAGCAAAGGTGGCAAAAACATGCATCTCCTTTTTCCAGCAAGCATAAACCACACTGTTTTCTACCAGTGAAGAAACTCCTTCAAATAGGATTTTGTCCTCATTTTTGTTGCAACCCTCCTTAGTGATAAAACCCTGAATATAAATTATTATATGCTTTCTAGAGCCTGCCCAGATTGTCCAGTTGCACCAAAAGTTTATCAGAGAATCACCACGGTACGCTGGAGGAGAAAACTCCCCGTACTTGTCCTTCAGGACTCTGTGGCAGCTTCTTATAGGCACATATGCCGATATCCAAGGAAAATCTGACCCTGGAAGACAAGAAGCAACAAATTCAAGTTTTCCTCCATCTCCACTTCCCAGAAAGAGTTACTCATCCTTACTTCCAGAAATTATTTTCAAGCTCCCTTATCTCCCCATTTTGCTACATCCCACTCCTATTTGCCAATCCATGCAAATCCATCAGCATGAAAGCATGCAAGTAATCCTGGGGTCAAGGGGAGGCAGCCACCTGGGCGTGCACCCATGCACTAGACCAGGGTGAGCCTTAAAACTGCCATCCTTTCCAGCCAAAGTGACAGTTTTCACCCACACCTGCAACCTACCCCAATCACTGCGCACCCCACCAGTATGTGCTGCTCCAGAGTACCCAGGGGGCTGGGAGCAGCTAGATAAGCCCTGGTCACCACCACCTCCTGCCCCACAGAGAGCCAGACTGTAACCCCACTGCTACCACCCCACAGCAGGACATGCTCATGCTTTGAGTACCCGCTGACATGGCCACGAAGGAGCACAGAGGTCCCAGCACAGCCACACAGTGGGTGCCACTTGTCCCAGGGAGGCAGGTTCCCAGCCACAGGGTCAGGCTATTTAGGGATCAAAGCTAAAGGCTCAGGGAATTGCCACATCAGGTCAAGTTACAAAAGCAACAAGCATCCCATTAAGTTTGGTTTCAGCACACAGGCAACGTTTGTTGTTTATACACCTGCAGAGCTGGAAGGTAATGCTCTCCTGAAAGCATTTTCAACCCCTTTGCTTTAAAGGGTTCAGCCAAGCAAGAAGTCCTCAAAGCCTCAGTAAGATGAGCAACATTAGCATGTCACCATAGCTAATTTACTCCTCAAAGAGGGAAACACCTTCCCTCAAGTGGGAAGAAATATGGTATTTTCCAAAAACACTATCTCAAAGCTAGAAGAACCACGAGCCAGCAATAGGTTTACCCTACAGTACAGGAGCACAATTAAAGTTTAGACTGAACTTTTGCTACTTCTTTTAACTACTGCCCATCAGTGATTTGCTACAGCACATTGCTCCTACCTCCAGGGTCCTGCTCTGCAGTAGCGGTTTGACAGCCATAAGGTAGCAGCACATGTTATTTCCCACACTAGCACTGATTTTTCCTTTCCCCAGCACTTGATATCAGCTGCGTCCCCTTCCCTCCCCATGCCACCCTGGGGCCAGGTTGTTGCTCTTGGCTTTCCATGGCTGGACATGCCCAAATTGTGGAGAGAATTTATTCAGGCTTAAAAAAAAAAATTGTCTGAGAATTAACTCTTACCTGGTTTGACCTTCTGATATTCCCAAGAGGACCCACATGCCTGTAAAGAAAAGAGAGTATTACTGCAGACCTAAGTACCTCTGCCCATGCTTGCAACACTGCTCAGAAAAATCCCAGCCCAAGCCCAATGGGAAGGGAGAACAAAATCCACCATGTCCTAGTAGCCTGGGGTTTTGCCTGCATCTAGACCAAGCTCCTAGGGCACCTCATTTTTCCCATGTGCTAATAAATATTCACCCCTCCCTACCTCCAAAAAGATTACCTAATTTATGCAACCAGTACAAAACCACCCACAAAACACAGCAAGCAAAGCCTAGCTGTGCTTTAATCCACAGAGGTTATGCAGAGGAGAGAAGGATTTGTAAGCAGGCAGAACACTACACCTAAGAAAGGAGCTTCCTATAGGGAAGCAAGTCCCCACTTTCCATCACTCACCCCTGGGGCAGCACCAGCAGCATCGCAGCGGGACCTCAGCATCGCCCCAGGAGCCTGCCTGCCAGCAGCCGGTCCCCATGCCGAGGGCAGCAGGAGCAGAGCCAGAACCATCAGGGAGGGCAAAGGCTTCATGGCAGAGGTTTACTAGAGATATGACATTAAAATGAAACAAAAAAAAAAAAAGGAAAACCTCTCCCTCCCTGAAATAATCCCCCCAGCAGAGCAAACGTGGGATCACCACCTTTCCAAGCCCCTCTCCAAAACACATCCCCATAGCAGAGAATATGGTCTGGGAGCCCACTCGCTCATATACCGCCCTGCTACCCCTGTGATAGCAATTAGCTAATCAATGAAATTAGGCCAGCTGTCACTCATTAGGGACAGACCTGCTCTTTCAATTTGCCATCCAGTATTCCTCCTTTGTTGGGTGTTTTGGTGAGAATGCATTATCCATTTATAATGCATAATGCTATACACTAGAATTAAAGTGATGCTGATACCCTGACCCGAACCAGAAGCAGAGCCCAAGTTGCTTGTTCTTTTAAAAAAAAAAAAAAAAAGATTCAATTACGGGGTGGGGGGAAGCCATAATGTAAAAGTGAGTGTTTTCATCACAACATTTTAACCAGCTTCTGCTGAAGGCTGTCATTTCCCTCGGGGCTGCATCGTCCTGATGCAGGACTGAAACAGGTGAAATTGCCTTGAAACACAAGCAGCTTCTCTCCTGGTCTACACTTAGTGAAGTGTGGAAAGCAAATAGCCCAGGTGATGATGTGTAAATGATTAGATGCTTAAAATTCTTTCAGCTGTAATAGTCTAACTTGTCATTAGGGGCCACACAGATAAGGCAATTAGGCTGTTTGACATGCAGCTTTGACAATATTCCTTTTAAAATGTCAATCATCATTTAGCAAAATAAAATAAAAAATCCTTTTTTTCTTCTAAGTCATCACAGCTTGACAGGCTGACAGATGTTCGGGGACAAATACACCATTTTTTTCATGGGCCAAAACAAACAGTGTGTCAGTCCATTCCAGCCGCCCAGGGTTCGCAGCGGCATTGGTGTGAGCGACTGTGTCCTAGCTCATGATTTTTAAGCTTTTCTGCCCATCCCATGTGTGGTCCCGATGGCCAAAAGGTGAGCAAGAGGCTGTGGTTATTCCAGCAGCACAAACCTTTCCTTCCTGTGGTCATGTATCTGTAACTACACGTCTGAAGCGACCCCAAATTCCCTCTTGCTGTCCAACAGCAGGCATGGGCAGACCTGCAAACACTGCTCTACACTCACCATGTAAATGGAGTTTGTCCTCATGAACATCAGACAGGGTTGTGCTACCACAATGTAAACTCTGGAAGATAAGCACCCTGGCTGGGTGCCCTGTTGCGAAGCAGGGAGGTCCCTAAAGTATCATTTGGTTTGTGAGGAGAACAGGAGTGTTTGCTGGATTTTAGCTTAGCAGATGGTAGAGTGGAGATGGTGAAATAAATTGTAAGGCCGAGTTTATTTTTAATTTGCTGATACAAAACTATTTGAGTGAGGAATTTTAACATGGAGGCGGAGTTTTTTCGTTTGTTTGGTAGCTGTTTTTTTGAGTTTTATTGTACTTCCACAAAAACGTAAATTGTCCATTAGGATGTTTGGCCCTTTTGATTAAATCCTTGTGCTCTGTGGTTGCTGATTTTCTTATTTATTTTGGGGCCATCTGGCCCAAAAGTATCTTTTGGAGGAGAGCTGGTGGGAACATTCATGCTGGCCCATGCTGAGCTGCACAATCAAACTGCACCATGGGGCCAAAAAACACAAATTGCGGGTCTTATCCTCTCTACCAGTTCCTGTTGTCCCAGTTTCTCAGGATGGGGTTGAACCTCTCCCAGGACAAGCCAATGGACCCAATACAACCCTTGATAGTGGGCAGCTCTGAAGCTGCTGAGGCAGCTGGGCTGGCCGCAGCCGCTGCGGGGGACAAGCCATCTTGGGGACCAGCGGTGCAGGCAGGGCCATCAAAGGGACAGTCACCAAAATTAAGCTAATTTCAGCAAGCACTCAAAGTTCCCCCCGGGCAGCATGACATATCGGGTGCTCCTACTTAACAACTGTTATGCTGTCATTTATAAGGCAATATAAACTGGCTGAGAGCTTGGGATAGATAAATTTACTGTCTACCTCCCTCTAGTGATTGCATTGCTGCATAAAGAGGGAGGGAAAATCACGCTGGGCAATAGTCATTTTTATCTTCTTTCTTAGAAAATCAAAGTAACTGAACGCTTTTGTTTTTTCTGTTGCTAATTCATGATTGTCTTACGCACCAAAAGCCAACAGAAAGAGCTAAAGGAGGACGAGAAATTAGGAGTTCACTCATCACCTCACCAACTAGAAATAACTACGGTCCAAAAAAAAGGGTAATATGGGTGGCAGATAAAAGCTGCTGCAAAAATAACATTTTTATCAAAATTAAGAATATTTTTTAGGAAAAATGGTAGCGTCACTGATAAGCTTTTTTTTTAACAGGTTTCAAAAGTTGTGTTATTCTTTAGAGCTCAGCAAGGCACCCAGCTAAATAGTGGGGGATGCGCCCTGGGTGCCTATCTTAATGGCTCTGCCCCTCCAGGTGAGCTGACAGTGCCACGCTTGCAGGGGCTACTCTATTATTTATATATACATTATGTAGAACAAGACCCCTGTATTTAGTTACCAGAGATAAGCATCAGTTTAATTTCCATTTATTTGTGTCACTCCTTAGCTGGATTGATTCTGGGTCTGTTGGGGCCAAAGATGTAATTATGCTCTTAGATACAATTGAAGGTATGGGATTTCTCAGGAGCTGATGTTTTCCTTAAATACGGAGTTGGCTTTCCTTGATCACCGGCTGCTTTTCATTGATTTGGCTGCTAATCCTCTAGGCTGTGCTCAAGGATGTTTTAAATGAGCAATGCCATCACACTTCAGTTTATCACAGTCAGCGTTTTACCCATGTTGACAGTGAACTGTAATATTATTCATAAAACTGATATATAGTTTAGACTTCCTATTTTGTGGGATTTCTATAGACTAATAGCATAAATCACACACCTGCAAGATTTGTGTATCTGTGGCATGGGAGGGCTAAAGTGATTTTTGTCTGTGCTTTCTGATGCCTTCAAGGCACCTATTCCTTCTTTATCCTGACCTAGGAGTCCATGGACAGCATTATTTAACCTCAGCTGGACAAAAGTATAGGATCCATATGCAATGTATACCTTGGCTTAAAGGTTCCCACTGTTGACTGTGGAGCACCTCACATTTGCATGGAGCCCATCTCCATAGCCCTTAGAGTCAGGATGTTTGTGTGTCTATGTCCAGACATAGAGTCCAGATGTGTCTATGGCCATCTCTCTGTAAAACAGTATAAAAGGTCCTGAAGATGACAATAAATTGTATAAAGTGAGCAAGTCCCTAGCTCTCTTCATGTACCTGGTAAGCAGATGGAACTACACCAGCAAGGCAGAGTTTCAGCTTTGACCTGCAGATGGTACCTGGGGGGGCACTCAAAGCCCATCCTGGCTTCAAAGACCACAAGCTTCTGAGTTTTGACCTGGTTGTGAGATGGAAACAAATGCTGCTGCATGCTGAGAAAGCAAGTGCTAGCGGGCATTTCTCAGCAAACAGGCCTGGCAGTGGGAGATGTGCTTCCAGCCCCACCAGCCAGCTCAGCCCCGACCTGAACCTGGGCTGGGCCAGGGCTCCTGCAGCCCCCGTCCCCGCCTTATCTGGGGGCAGCAAAGGCTTTACCCCTGGGGTCAAACCCTACTCAGCACCCCTATCTCTGCCCCTGCTTGGTCACTGCTTTGCCATATTTTATGGTATGGTTTATCCCAGGCAGGTGCATACAGCAATTACCTGTTTAAACTCAAAATATTGTCCCTGCCTTTCCCACAACTGAGCTGTGGGAGTCTTGGTTAGACCCACTACTGCATCCGCAAAACAAGAGCTGCTGGTCCTGACCCACTTCTGACCTCCCACCTCACCTCAAAGGATGCTCCTGCTCCCCAGAGAAGCACAACCGGTTGCACCAACACCTGCAGTCCACTCCCACCGCAACTGGAAAGAAAAAATCCGGCTGAAAACCAGTATTGCTCAAATAAAATAAAATAAAAACCACCAAGTCCAAGTTTAACACCCAAGTTGCAACATCTTGTTTAGCCCATTAGGGCAACCTCAAGTGTTGGCACTGTTTTTTTCCCCATGAGAGCATCCCACAGGGTAGAGGGGGGTTCATCAGGTGCATCCCACTGCTGGACCAAGCAGCTCTCTGACACCTTGCTATACCACTTTAGCTCATTATCAAGGCAGGAAAAAAAAATCCCTGCTTTTTCTTTTTTCACTCCAGGGTGACTTTTCTTGTTACTTCAACATAAGGGCTCACGGCAGCCACCACTGCTGCCCAGCAGGTCTGTGTCCAGACAGAAGAGCTGCTTGCAACCAAAAAAGATGAAAACCACTGAGGTGTGTTTAGCAGTGCCTCAAACATGTTTACCTGATGGTGAGAGGGATGGAGCAGCCGTCACCCTGGCAAACCCGCAGTGGCCGCATGGTTTCCAGCTCAAGAAACCCAGGCAAGGAGCCCTTTGTGGGCTGCAGCTGGAAATCAAGTTAGGGGGTCTATGGAGTTATTTTAAAATTCTTTTTTTTTTTTAACTGTGTTTTACTATTTTTCAACTAATTTTTTTAACTCTTGCTTAGCTGGCCCAACCTTTGTGGGAGGTGCCATGTCAGCAGGATGCCAGGGCAGTGCAGAGGGGACCCATGAGGAAGACGATGCTGCCGCTGCCTCTCAAACATCCCCTCAAAGCCTGGTTGGTTGTTATTCTCCTCAGCCAAAAATAGTCCCCGCTTCTAGTCGCAATAATTTGTGATGAAGACACAAGGCTGAACTAAAGGGCCAGGCCATCGATTAGTCTCCTGCATCAATACTGGTTATTTCTTCAGCTGATTAATTAGCCCTGATTAATTAGCAAAGAGTGTATTTTAGCCCCATTTTCCATGGACAAGGAGCTTGTTTGCTGGAGGGGTCTGGCTCCCATATGTCCCATGGCGAGAGCAAAGCCCTGTGAAGGGCCACGGGGACTGCCTGAGGGCTGGCCCTGAGGTGGAAATGCAAACCATGAGCAAACCAGGTGATTTCCCCAAAAACTGTGGGCTGGTGGGAACCCACTCAGCTGGCGAGGTCAGCGCAGCCCCTTCACGATCCAGATGAGGACGGCTGGTCCCAAACCACCACCTTCCCTACAGGGGAAATGGTGCCTTTATTTCCCCATGGTGATGGAAAAAATAAAAAAAAAAAAAAAAGAAGAAAAAGGGATAAAAAAGAAAAAAGGGGAAAAGGGGGACAAAAGTAAAAAGGAAAAGGGAAAAAGGAAAGAAGGAGGAAAAAAGGGAAAGGAAGAAAAAAGGAAAAAGGAAAGAAGAAAAAAGGAAACAAGAAAGAAGGAAAAAAGAAGGAAAAATAAAAAGAGAAAAAGGAAAGAGGGAAAAAGAAAAAGAGAAAAAGGAAAGAAGGAAGAGAAGGGAGAAAAAGAGGAAGAAAAAAGGAAAGGGAAAAAAGAAAGAAGGGGAAATGAAAAAATAAAAAAGGGAAAGAAAAGGCAAAGGCAAAGAGAAAAAGCAGTATACTTCTAAGTGTGTCTGGTAGGAATATACTGGCTTTTCTGGCTGCAAATTCACCCTGGGGCAGCAGGCACATCTGTAAGGTGGCACCTCTCGTGCCTGGCTTTCCTTCCCCTAGAGGGAAAAGCGCTGCAGTTACCAAATACCTTCTCCGCACAGGGTATCGGCGCCCAGTTAATGGGTAACCTTGGAAATTCACCACCCTTGTTAGTGACCGGATGCATACACCCCTTGCCCTTCTTGCCTCTTGAAGGAGGTGTTTTCCCATCCACACCAGAGCTGGGGCTTTCCTGGAGTGAGGAGTGGCTCCACTGGAGATTTGGGAAATGTCCTTGCCCCTCTATTTAGAAGAGGTGGGATTTCCTGAGCCGCTCCCTGATCAGCAATTTCTGTGCCCATGGCTGAGTTGAGATGATGATCAGCCTGGCTGGCATGTTCGCTATGTGTTTTGCTTGGGCTGGTGGCAGAGGTCAAGTGCTGCCATCACTCTGCCCTGATGGGAACAAAAAAAAAGGTTTCCAGCACTTTCAGCTTAAAGCACAGCAACATGATGGCAAATGAGCTGCTCTCCAGAAGATGCAGCAAAACACATTTTACAAGAGATGATGGAAATAAATACCTGCAGAAATGTTTTTCAACAAATTTTTTTTTAAAATTGAGAAACTTATGCATTTCACCCATACTACATGTGAGCTCTTGCTTCATTGCGCTCAGCCTTTTTTCACTCAGTTAATTCAGCATCGCCCTGATGAACTATTTTCAAAAACCAAAGGAAGTATTTCCCTGCTAATAACTCCCAAGACTGGTTTTCCATCAGGAAAGCAGGTTTGTGAGTGAGCCCACGTGCCCACAGTAATACATGGGGAACTGGACTCTGCAGGGAGTACCAAAAGATGGAGAAAATGGACCCCTCACCCCACTTCAGCGGACAGAGGCAACCTTCCCTCCTCTTTAGTAGTTCCTTATTCTGGTTATGACCCCGACATGACTCTGCGAGCCTTTCCTCCACCGGCAGCACTAGGGGTTGGGGCTCTGCTCTGGTGTTTCCCCATCACCCATTTTAAAGGGCATTGCAAGAAATTCACACCTAAAATTGGTGAAACCCTTTTTTCCTCCCCAAGCCTTAGTCCAGGCTTTCAGTGGAGCTGCTGACCTGGCAGGTGCCAAAAATCAGAGCATCCCCGCCAGGAGCTGCCAAGGAGGCTGGCGAACACAAAAGGGCTGGGAGGAAGGAAGAACAGTGCTGAATTGCTATGGGACCTCCTGTATGGCTGTGGATGACCCATGGGGCTGCGGCAGGGCTTGTCCTCCTTGGGAGGAAATGAAACCAACCAAGGAAAACCCTACCCAAAAGGGGGAGGACCATTGAGGGAACGGAAGGTGTCACCAAGCCAGGCAGCAGAGGAGAGGGCAATGGAGAGGATAAGCGGTGAGGACCATGAGGCTGAGCCAGTGAGGAAGACAAGGCTCCCTGGGGGGCTGAAGGCTTCCCGGGAGGGGTCTGGGGACAGATGCCCAGATGCAGGTGGTGCTCCTTGCCTCAAAAGATGTTTGGAGCAGCCCTATTCCCTGTTTTCAGGTATCTGAGGATGCCAACCCAGACTGCTTGGCTGAGTGTCCCCAGCAAGAGAGGATTGCCAGGGCAATGGGGGGAAGGGGGGTAGGGTGTGACGCAAGTGCCTGTGATGCTCACAGGGAGCCATGAGAGCACCTCCGAGACAGCTTGTGCTGCTCCTCCATGGCCAGGGGATAGCAAACAGCCCACGCAGCCAGGATGCAGAGGGCTTCAGCACCTTGGCGCAATCCCAGCCTGAGCAGAACCCAGGTCAGCACCTACATTGCCCAGCTGATGCTTGACATGAGTGCCTCATGGTCCAGAGGGTGCGACACAATAAATACTCTGGCAAGGCAGGAGGGAAGTTAACTCTCTCCATTCACATCTTGTTTCTTAGCCCTCTAAGCCACTGTGACTGTTTTCAGACACTGGGTCACATCAGCCCATGATCTGGGACAGTACAGCTCTCTGTCAACCTTCTTGTTCCAGCCCAAATCCCAGTGTGTGCTCAAGGCGGATCCCCCATGGAGGTTTCCTCTCCCGTGGTTGCAATGGAGGTTATCAAAGAAAGTCAATCTCAGCATCTCCCCAGTGACAGTAATTTCTGCTTGGTGGTGGTGGAAAGGAGACCCAGGGCTGGGGCAAGACAGATGCCAGAAGCAACCTCTGGCAGGACCAGAGCATCTTCCCTGCACCCCTGTGCCCTCCCTGGTGGGATTTATGTCCCCCAAGTCTCTCCTGGCAGGGGCAGATGCTGCCGTTCTGCCCCAGACGCAGGGGACGATGGCAGGCGAGAGAGCTGGTAGCCATCCCTTCAACACTAGGAGGTTCTCAAGCCAGGGCTCACTTGGGAGAACCAGCTCTGGAGGACCTGTGAGGGTTCACATCCAGCCAGGCACAGGCAGGCTCATGCCACTCCCAGAGCGGCTCCCACCTTCTGCACATCCTGAGCAGCAGGAGGAAGGAAAGGCAGAACAAAAACCCTGGAGCAACGATGCCCCGGCCACTGACCCATGTGCCTGGCCAGGCCGTTCATTCTGGTGGGAGGAAACCCAGGCTGCAGGCAGCTTTGTGTCCTTCTGCAAACCACTGCAAAACTGATTTATATTAAAAATAAAGAGCTCACAATACCGAAGTGGTTGGGGTTTGTCTATTAATCTCTCAGCAGTCAGCTGCAAACCTAACAAATCCCCTGAAATAGCAGCAGGGAGCCATATCCTAGCTTGTTCCTCCCTGCCCCCTTTTACAGCTGAAAATAATAACAACTGTCCAAAACAGGGAGACCAAAACAATTTTACAGACTGTGGGATCATGACTCATATTTTCACTTGCGTGGTAGCTGGGCACAAAAACCCCACAGGGCTGTGTTTCCCAGCAGCCGCAGTGGAAGATCACCTCTGACCCATCAGGGACCCAGGACAGAGAAGCCACCATTGTTAGGACGAGCTCCTGCATCCCCTCCTTTTGCTGTGATCCTGATCCTGCAGTGATGCTTTGCTGGGAAGAAATGAAAATAAAAACGGTGCAGCGGGTTGAGAGCAGCATTATCGCCCCTGCTTTATGCAAGCAAGCGCTGATTTAACTGCCTGGGAGCAATAAGCCCCAGGAAGGCAGCCGTGGTTGTTATTCTGCTGGTAATTGCTGTTTTCAGCCACTGCAGGCAGCAGAAGGGACTTGTCTAGAGTTTCCTGGGGTGGCAACAGTGCTGGAGGAGATTTCTATCCAGATACTCATCTAGAAGGGGCCACCCTCCTCCCTAGGCAGCTGCCTTGCTTGGGTGGGTCCACCCTCTCTTGTGCATGCCTGCGCATAGCCGTTTTGCCTTTAGAAGCAGCAACAGCAGCAAAGGCGGCACTGGCAACAGCCAAACCAGGGCCTGTTTCCTCTGCGGCGACCACATTTCAAGAGCCGATAATGAAAACTAGTGTTTCCCACCCGGCTCACCGCCATGCTGGCTCCCCCCGCGTCTGGGGACTTTGCTGGGGAGGGGAAGATGCAGCCTCGTGTCTCTGCGTTGGCATCACTGATGAGGGAAAAGCCCAGCACCTTGGGGACTTCCCCAGCCTGGCAAAAAAATGAGCTATATTGCTCCCTTCTGCCCCAAAACAATCTGTCCTGGCCTCCGAAAGGGGATGGCATGATGCCAGCACAGTGGTGCATAGCGAACTGTGTGTTAGCTCCCACCCCAAACTTTCAGGATGACTGTACCTAGATCCATGTGCTGAGAAACGTTTTTTTGGTGGCCGGATCCCCTCTTCCCCACCACATTTCCTTCCCCATTGCTCTCTTGCAGCAGCACACGTAGGTTTGAGGTGGCCACGACACTTTGCTGTTCCTCCCTGTGTTGGTTCATTATTGCAAAGCTGGGGGGAAAAAAATCCTGACCTCTCAATTGAAAAAAAAAAAGCTGAAACACCTGAAAAAAATAAAAGAAAAAATAGAGGCTACTAAGGCTGTGGCCAGATTGATGTGATTTACTCCCTGCCTGCTCAGGAATGGGGTGCCAAGGAGTTGCACAGGTCCAATCCTGACTCTGGTGCAGGGTCAGTGCAGACTGACGCTCTTTGCATCAGGTTACCCCTGTTTCAAGCCAGCATGGCCGGGGTGATGTGCTGGTCTGCAAAAAGACTGACCCGTCTCAGCTACACATAGGGTTGGTAAGCCTGCCTGGTGTTGTAGCAAAACACCCCGTGAAGATGAGGCCCTAGAGGAGATATTTTCCTGAAGCCCTGGATGGATCTGCACATCCCTTGTTAGACAAGCTCCCCATCTACTCCAGGTTAATATGCTGCCCATCTTCTCAGCAAGGTCTGTTACACACATGCTTGCTTCTGATGCTCACAGTGCCTAGGTAGGGATGGGGTCGCATTGCTGGAACCTTGACCAGATGTGTGCACCAAGCTGGTGGGGGTGACCAAGGGCTGGCAGTGGGCTCTGACGGGGATGCTCCTTGCCCTGCACACAGTCATGTATAGCCAAAGGGCTTTGAAGGCAGAGGCAGCAAACTAACGCACAGCGCTTGCCTACAGCAGATGCTTTCAAATCTGCTTTATCCGGGCTGACAATCCCCTCTCTTCCCATTTGCTTTGGCCCCACCACAGTCAGCAGCTACTCTGGGAGTCCAGCAGTGCTGTTGCCTTGCGAGTCTCTGCATGGGGAAAGGTTTCATTTCCAAAGTACTGCCGCTGCCACCAGCTTCGCTGGGTGCATAGTGAAGCTGGGACTGGAAGGTGCAGGACGAAGGCAGCAGGGATTGCTGGGGCATGAAAAGCCCCCGCAATGCTAGCGAAGGAACTGGCACTTTAAGGATGATGTTGCAGTCAGGAAGCGGTTTAAGAAACAGTGCAAAAGTTCAAATCAAGAACACGTCACCACTTTTTCCTTTAATGCCTCTAACTGCATGTGATTCTGGAGAACGATGTTATTCCTGGTACAGAGCTACTGCTTCCTGCTCTTGCTGAAGATTTTAATGCAAAGGAGAAGCAAAGAGAAACAGTGAAAATCCAACAAAGAAATCATAAAAATGAGGACAAAGCCCAGCTCTGAAAGGCTGCAGGAAATGCTGCTCCATATGCCCATGCGACAGAGCCACCGAGGGACTGCAGCAGCAAAGCCAATAAAAGAGACCGATCCTTCTTACTGCTCCGCACAGGCAGCAAATGGCTTCCAAATATCGTGTCTGGCAGCACCTCTTTGGAAACTGTCCAGGTACAAGCCATCACACTCCCAGCTTCAGCCAAAAGTTGGATATTTTGGTGGAAACACCTTGTGGAATGGGCTGCTCAGAAGCAATCCACTGCATGCACCAAGGATGTTCAACAAAGCCAGTGGCAAAGCCCTGCCTGATTTCAAGGCAGACAGGAGCTCACCCTAAAAGATCTATATCCTGGATGCTCTGTGTGTGCTTCAGGGGCGACAACTGGGTCTGTGCTGGCAGCGGCCACCCACCTCAACATCAGCTCTTCAAAATAAAATCAGAAACACATCTAATTCCTCCAGCAGGACATTCAAATGACCACGCCAGTAATGTGAACGTCCTCAAACAACAGACTGGAAGAGCTATTGAAGGGGAATTTCCCCTTCCTTTAGCCTGAACTCTTTTACTTCTGCTGACTTCACTTGAAAGAATCCAGATGTTAAAAATCGCAGCCACGCCAAAATGCTGGCCCATGTCCACTGTGTGACACTTCCCCGCTCTCCTGGCTGGCTGGGCTGTGAAGGAGCTCAGGAGCAAAAACCCAGCAGAGCAACAGCTTGCATTCGCTGAATGACTGCCAGCAGCCACAGCAACTCCCAAACCAAAAATCCCACCCAGAGTAAACCAGGATGATGGTTGATCAAAAAAATAGACTGAGCAAACATCACAGCCCTTCATGGCTATGAAAATTAAAATGAAATTTAAAAAAGCTAATAAAAGATATGGTTGGGAAAGGTATTTGTAAAATGGTAGCTTCACCCCCACTTCTCTGGGTCTCTTTTCAAAGTAATCGGGCTGCGAGTCCCTGCACGGCCATGGAGGAGGCTGCTCCCATCAGCCAGCCATACTGGGCTGGGGAAGATCTTGTGCAAGAGATAACTCTGCAGGGGTCAATTCATCCAATAACACATATATATGTATTTTTAACAAATAGGTCTGCTCACAGTGGAAAAGACCACGCAGGACTGTACATCTCCAGGTGAGACTCACTAGTGTCTATCAGCCACCAGCACTGATGAAAAATGCCTCCAGTTGGGGCATTTGTGCTCAGCTGGGTGCTGCGAGGCTTGTACAACTTCAAGCCTTTCGAGGTCTCCAGCCCCAGTTTCGTTGAAAATGGCTCACCCGCCACCACCCTTGCCCCAGCAGTGTGCTCACCGTGGAGCAGAGGGGGTGGGAAAGTCGACTGCATTCTTTAAATGCAAAAGTATTTTGACAGCCAGGCTTATGGCAAATGATCCTAATGAAAAGCAGCTGCCTCATGCCTGTAAATAGGATTCTCTATGCAGCATTTTGCCCTAATAGAGTACAATCAGAAAATAGGAATTTTTAATATATAAGGACTTGCAGTCTCAAATCTAAACTTTACTGACAGGACAGCACCATTGGTTGAAAGGGGAGGGTTTAGAGATGATCATTTATTGAAATAATTTATTCAAATATGTTCACTAAGACTTGAAGCCCACCTGAGGCTTCTTTGCTTTGTCCACACCTTCCTTGCTTTGAAGGGGGTCCAAGCACACAGCCTCTGCTCCTGCCCCCGCCAGCACGCTTCAGCCCTCCAGCTCTGCTGGGACTGCCAGGCAAACCCTCGGCTGCCATCACACCAGCATCTGGGGTCAACATCCTTTGGTCAGGGCATCACTGGTTCAGAAGACAACCTGCATCTGAATGCCCCAGCCTCTGCAAAATAACTCAGCAAATGGAGCTGTCAAGTGACCTCAAACAGCCTTAAATTATCTTCCCCTGCCTCCAGCCACGCTGTAAATCCCTCTGGCAAGAGAGATGTGCTTTATATCGCACAAACCTCTTCACTCCCGGCCCTCCCTCGCTCCCCCAGGCTGGTTTCTCTGCCAGGTCCCTCCTCCTCCTTGGCTGCCCGGAGCTCTGGCTGGTGGCTCAGCCCTGGCTCCTGGCTGCCAGGCTTGTCCCCATATGGGTTTGTGGCATATGGCCACAGAAAGATCCAGCTTAACCTTCCTCACTAACCATGCACGCGTCCCAGTGAAAACTCATCTGCGATGCAAAGTGAGTGTAAGCTGGGGCTGAGGTGTCTGCCCAAGCCCAGCCCTCTCCATCCAGGACAACAGCAGGTGCATGTAGACACAGGTGAACAGAGAAGCAGAAGTCTGTGTGAGAGGCAAGGAGCATTGCGGTGGGGCAGGGCACCTTGCCCATCCCATCCCACCCCAAACCTGCAGGCACTAGGTCAAAACACCCACCCATTTGCAAGTGGCCTTTCCTTCCCAGGCAGTTTCACAGCCAGCAAAAATGGTTGAGAAATGGCATTTACTCCTTTCTCTAAGGGGACAGTCTCCTGTGGAAGGAAGGAGCGAGAACCAAAGCATGAAACTCAAGTATCAGGTTAATAGTAGATACGTGAATAATGAGCATGGCCACCACTGAGTGACACCAGCTTCCTCTCTTCCTCTGCTGGCTTCTCACTCAGGAAGCTGGCAAGTTGTTCACAGAGCCAGAGTTACTCTTGCTTCAAAAGCCTGGGCTTTAGGACTGCCTTTCTGGGGAGTCTCTTCAAAATGAAGACAACAAAGAGTTAGTTAATGAGCACTGCCTACATGCAATAGCTTGTTATGAAATGAGGAAAATAATTATCTTTTGTGCAGTTATTACTGAGTTGGTGTTCCTGCATGTTGTACTGCTGGTAATTGCTAGGGATTTCGTATAAGAAGAAAACGAGGATTTTTGGGCCAGCTCTTGACAACACTACTGGACATGAACATAGGAACCAGCACCAGGTCAGGCCAATGGTCCATCTAACCCACTAGCTTCACCTCCAACAGTGGTCATGAGCAAACGACCAGGGAAGAGTAAGAACAAGACAACCACATAATGTATTTGCCCCAAAGTGCTCTCCTGCCTTCATCCGGCTTCAGCACAGAGGTTTTCTGAGCCAGATGTGATTTCTGCTCAGTGACACCTGCCACACAAACACACTGCACTCCTGAAGCGGACTCCATTTTTCAAACACTTGCCCAGCTCCCTCTTGAGCCCGTGTAAATTTTGAGCATCCAAAAAACCTCAGACAGGGAGCTCCACAGATCCACTGCCTGCTGTGTAAAAACCCCACTGCTGTTTGTTGTGCTTCTGGCTTTGAGTGGCTCCCTTTGAAGACCCCCCCACTTCTTGCTTTTCCAGGCCACTCATGATTTTGTAGACCTCTGACATGCCCCTCTTCAGTCATTTCTTTCCAAATTGTGAGTTGTAACTCACATAACTCTTCCTAAGACTGTAACTGCTCAGTGTGGATCCTTGTAATCTCCTTCTGCACCTTTTGCAGTTCTCCTCTGTCCTTTTTAGATGAGGAAACCTGAACTGTGTGCACTAATGAAGATACGGATAGACCATGGATTTAGAGTGCCATAAAGATGTACTCTATTACTTTCTTTGCCATATTTGGTGTGTGATGGGCTTTGAACAGTACTCACCACTACCTAGAGCAACCTCAAGATCCTGCTCCAGAGCACCACCAGATTATACTACCTTCTCCCCGCACTGTATCATCTTCCAGCTATCTTCCTTCATGTCTCTCCCCAATTTTACTTGGCCTCCCACAACCCTTCTGAACTCCCCCCAGGCTGCCCATGTCCTCATCACCACCACCCTCAAAAACTTCATCTCATGAGCAAGCAGTTCCATCCCACTGCTCACCTCCAGTTCAGCGTGAATACATTGAAGGTTATCTTGATTCCTGTAAGAAGCTGCCCTGTGTTTACCTGCATAGGACTCAAGATGGCAAGTGAGAAGGATGGTCCACATAACAGAGGTCTGATTACTGTTACAGGGCATTTGGCTTTTCTCAAAAATATGTCTCAAACCTTTCCTGAGAGCCCGAGTGGTTAGGGACAAAAGCTGTTCACTGAATTTTTCCATATATTTATGTAACACACCTCAGATGCTCTCTTCCTCCGCAGTAGCTGCATGAGTCAGTGCAGAAGCCTCCTGGAGCTGAGTTTCAGAGGTTATCCTTTTTTCCCCCCAGACACCAGCCCAGGAGGATATGATGCAGCCGGTAACAGCATTGAGCTCTTCTAACTCTTTATCCCGTTTCTTAAATACCAGAATATTTCTCCTCCAAGGCTGTGTTTATAAAGATTTTCAAATCTTAACATGAACAAAAATTCCCCAGAGTAAAGGCTGGCATCATGCCATGCTATATATCATTATAAAAGACAAATTCCAGACACTGGGATATTCAGAACAGACCAGAAATAAAAGGAAGAAACACAAGGGGAATTTAAAGAGAAGTAGGTGTGAGGGTCTTTTAATATAATGTTAAAGCAGCACTTGTGTATTCAAGCAAATGCTGAGTGACTAAATGAAATGCCAGTTTTAACATTTTTGTTTTGCAGAATTCGGGCCCTTTGATTGCATGGATCTCCCTTCTGGGGATAGAAACAATACCATCAGCCCCAAAGCACCATGTTTATCTGCTCACCCTCACAGAACTACAGCCACATGGGTATTCTGGCAGTTGTTTAGCCCTTGGAGACATGCATGGTGTAAACATACTGTATCTAGAAATAAGCTATCCAGTGTTTTTGAAACCACTGTGCTTCACTTGAAATCATGGAAGAGATACAGACCCAGGGAAAAAAAAGCCACTCAAATACTTCTATGCATCGGTCTTCCAGCAGGTTTTTCATCAGATTGTTCCTGGGATGCAGGAGTGGGCCAGGGTTCCTGCCTGCAGCTCCCAGTTTGATGTTGATCATGAAATCCTTCCAGCCCCGATGACCCTCGCTGCCCCTCAGCAAACTTAAAAAAGCACTCTCCCACCAAGCTTTTTCATCTTTGTTTATATACCCTCCCTTCCCTCCTCTCCTCTGCAGATGAGCACACGAAGTCATTTCAGCAAGCCTCAGCAAGCAAGAGGAGTGCAGTGGGTGAAGTCCATCATTTACCGCTTCAACTGATCTACACGAGACTGGGTGCAGTGCTGTTCTTGCCCAGCTGGATTGCTGGTTGAAGTGTGCAACTGCTTTTTTACAGCCATGATGTAGGTCTAAAATCATGCTGGCCTCTAACACTTTTTTCCCCTAGCATGGTGAAATTGGGAGAGGCGATGTCTTTATCATTCGGGTTTCTCCTATCTACTGCAGGGCCTTTACAGCACAACCCTGCACACTCATCAGTTAAGAAGGTAAAGGATAACTCTACCAGTTAAGTAGGAGCCTCCTCTCTAGACAGACACTTCGGGGATGGATGTAAACAGGATGTCATATAAAGATGTATCTTCTCTGGCAGACTTCCCATTTAGTGAACACTGCTTAAGGATGTCCTGCCCAACAGCCACAGACAAAGCTGTAGTCTGTGAGTCTCCCTATCCCCACCTGACCTCTGCAATCTCCTACAGAGATCAAAGTTCATTGATGTCCTCTCCTGGTGTAGATGAGGGACAATACAGTGTCACTGAATTAAACCACAGCTTTCTCTGCAGAGAGGTTAAACTGCAGCAATTTCCCTTCCTTCTTCAGGCAGGAGGCACAGGGACTCGGAGAGTTACCCAACACAAAATAAACAGGGAACTCGTTTCATCAAGTGCCCTTATTCTTTGGAGGCACGAAAGGACTGAATCATAGAGGTGGAGAATTAAGAACTCTAATTATTAAATACCATTAAAATTTCAGTGCAAAACTCATCCGTGTAATTAGGTCAGTATTAATTACCCTGAGTGAATGATTCAGATCTCTCTGGCATTAAACAGCAGCTACATACAACAAACATTCTAAAACAGGGGAAATCCAAAAGAGACCACCTGAGAACAAGAAAAATAAACCAGGGGAAAGGATAGTACAACTCTTAACCACCCAAATGAGAGCAGAACTAGGAGGTTCATGTTCTCTCCTACCCTAAAACACACTCAGAACAGGGGAAAAGCATGTGCACGCATGAGAGGACCCTCACGTGTGCTGGAACCATCTGGAAAGTGGGATAAAGGACGAGGCATCATCTGAGAAGCGCTACACTGGGTCCATGCCAGTTCCTCCTCCCAAGACACAGGCACATATTTCACTCCTCCTTGAGCAGCGAAACTTTCTAGCAGGCAGCTGCAACTACATCACACAGTATGGCTCAGGCAACACACAAGACAGCTGGAAAATATGACAAATTTTGGCATACGCAAATGCAATTTTGATGTAGCAAATAGTAGGAAATCAGTTCCAAAGTTAGGTCAAATGTGAATGTTGAAAAAGTTTGAGGTGCTTCAATTAGAGGTCCAAAGACAACTCCTCCATAATGCCCCTATGGTGGCATTCACTCTCCAGCAGCTCTAAACCCAATTTTCTTGCACTTAATATTCTTTCACTTGTAGCTAAAGTGGTTTCTCTTGCTTTCCTGTGAGGAAGAAAGAACAGGAATTAAAAAAATCAGGAAGCTAGAGGAGGATAAATGGATAATCAGCAGCAAATGAGAACTGCTGACACATATCACACGAAGGTACACTTCATGGAGGGGGGAAAAAAAGCTCTGTTCAATGCATCATGTAACTGGTAACTGACTACTCATAAAACTTTCCATTTTTCCTGTTATACTTTGTTACTAAAAGATCACAAGGGCACCATGGTTTAAGCTACGTCACCGATGGCTGGACCACCAACATCCACTGGGGATGGTGGAATGGTCCATTCCAAAAAGACACAGATAGATAGTAAAATAGAGATACCCTTCATGCTAAATCCACGCGCCGTATGGATTTTCAGGGGGCAACACCTCCCTCAGTGTATGCTTTCCTCCATGCCAAGAGTGCTTCAGTAGCACTGCAAGGCTTTTACTAAGTAGGAACAGAAGGTGCAGGAGAACAGCATAGTATCCTATACATATACCAGTTCTCACACAACACAGAGTTTTGCTCAAAGACCCTGTTTTGAGACCTGTGATCCTAACAGTCTCCACTCTCAGGAGCAAGTTTACACCGCTCAAGTAAATTCTTCAGGCTTTTAGGCACAGATTTCTGGCTTTGATAAGGGAGGGGGTTAGTACTTGTGTCCATTCCAAACTGCGAGGGCAGGAAGAGACAACTGACTAATAATTTTCTCATTCTTGGGAGTTCCAGATATTGAGTTTTCGTACAGCACATAATTATGTTACAGAGCTCTTTGCCAGAGCATGCAGTGAAGTTAATAAAAAACCAGACAAATTCCTGGAAGATATTTTTGTTGCTCATCACTAGCCACCATGGTCTAGAAGCAACTTCTAATCATGATTAAAGGCTCTCCCAAGCTACCAGAAGCATTTTGTGCTTCCTCTGAGGGGCCTGAAGGACCAACCTAGCCATGGTTTGGTCCAATACAGCTCTTCCTAGAGTATAAGTTAGGACAATCCAGGTTATATTTATCCAGAGAACAGATGACAGCTCTAATAACAAGAATAAATTATCAGACTAGTTCCAATAAGGAACCTCTCTGAAATCCGAAGGGCGCAAGCAAAGCTACGTTGTGCAGCTTGCCTCTCGAAACTCATCCAATTTCTACTTATCTTAAAGCATGGCTTAGGTTTCAACTTTGATAATGATATTCACCATTATCTTCATCTAAACATCATTAGCATTTTTGCTGAGCACCTGGGATTCTATCAAAAGCAAGTAGGGTAGATTTAAGAAAAGCAGAACAATTCACTGCCCTCTCTGACATTTATTTTCACATAAGCAAAGTGGTCAACAACTAACAAGATGAAATTTTCTCTCTCGGGTCTCTTGGGCAGCTGCCAAACGTACATCTAAAGTGGAAGTCTGTTTCCTCACGTACCAGAAAGATTGAAGGGAAAGGAAAAGAGACAAATTCCTTTGATTTTACACCTTCAAAAAAAATATTCTCTCATACCTCACACTGTGCATAACAAGGGATCCATCTTAGCGTGAGGTCTTTTGTTCCTTCAGCTTGGGCTATGATCTACCCTGGCTGTTGCTTACCTGAAAGCTTTTGCGATGTCTATAGTGGGGATTTTTGTGTGTCATGTCATGTTCCCCTCCGTTTTTTTTTAAAAATCATTTGTATATGCTTGAATATGCGGCAACAAGAAATGCAAACCGTGATGCAGATTTTGGAAAAGAAGAAAACCACAAGAGGTCTCCCTATTTTCTTCAATAACGTTATTGAAGAATATTTCAAATCTCAGTAAAATTGTGGTCTAAATTTGGAAATTTTTAATCTTGCCTCTACTCACAAGGTGAGCTTTCAGGTTTGATTTCTGTAAAGAGTTGACAGATGCTAGCCTCCCTACTCGGCTGAGTAGTTATATAGAGCAAACATAAATCCCACAACTGTTTCCAGCTCTATACAACAGCTAACAATCTGTTACAGGATACCAGGAAAATAAGAGCATGAAATACAACAAAAACATTAAGAAACTGAGTGATCCTACAGGTGAGAAAACAGGAAAGAGGTGACTTGAAGGACAACATTGTTTCCTGAAGTCACAACTCAAGTTTATTGTACAAATGAAAGGCTTTTCTTAAAAGGAAGTCACAGGTTTTACGGAGGGCTTTCAATTCTCATCACACGTGCATTCTTGCTGCTCTGTTGGCATAACACACATGTGGTATCCCCAAAAAAGACAAAGTTCAGACCATCACGAGATAACTGACTTTCCTGGAAGAGGAGGAATATCAGTGGCAGTGGTAGGAGTAGTGGGGAAAACACAAATGACACATTTCAGCCACACAAGGAAACACAAATGAATGAATCATGTACAACCCTCTCGCACAGGGGAAACAGCAAAAACCAGAATTCAGTCGAAATTTAGCCAGAGAGATGGAGGAAGGGGGGAAAAGACACAAAAATACAGCCGGAACAAATACTAAGCTGCAGCTTTTGGCATTAAAAGCTAACAGGGGATATTCAGGGATTTTTTTTCTAACCCTTGTAGAAACTCTCTCCAAATCTGCCCAGAGCAGTTTTGTTTGAAGAAATGACAATGGCAGTGACAGTAGAAAAGCTAACTTCAAAATCATACAAGTTTACAGCTCAGCACTCCCCCCCCCCGCCACTTACTCCATTGTTTGAAACAGTTTGAATCAGGCTCTGACAGAAGTCAGCAATTTTTTTTTCAAAAGTTGAATTCCCAGGTGAATTCCCAGTGAACACTGTCCAAACTGTCTCTCTCCTCCATAGTCCAAGGGTCTGTCACTGGACATGAAGCCACAAAAAAGTCAAGTACCTTAAGACTATTCAGTGCGAGAGAACCAAAATCCATCTGCTAAAGATGGGAACTGTTCATCTGTTCCAGTGAATCCAAAGAGGTATTTCTGCTTCTCAGTAAACCTGGAGGTTTACTGGAGAGGGGAGCACTTCATCTCCACCAACAGCTGAGACAACATGGGATAGAGGGCACAAAGACATGACAAGAAGTCAAGAAAGATGGATGCATTTAGATAGGGAGCTCAGCAGCAAAGACTGAAAGAGTGATACAGGTCACTGATTGAAGCAGAGGTAATTCAAGGAGCCTAGAAATGAGAGGACTGATTGGGAATTTCCTCTCTATAAAATTTGAGATTGTGCAAATTTCTATCCTGATAGATCTTTGACAGGAAATTCAGTATGTATTCATATGAATCCCCTCTCAGAAGAGAGCAGGGTAAGACAGAGAGAAGGGCCTGACCTAGGATCAGTAACTTTACCAAACTCAACCAACAGCAACAGGAGAAATCCCTAAAGCAGAGATCCCATCTGTTCCTTGTCCTTTGGGGCTGAATGAATTCCCTTTGTGCCACCACAAAACTGACATCCCAGTACACCTAAGGTCAGAACTGAGTGATGCTTGTCAGGCCTCTGCGATCGTAACACCACACACGCTACTGCTGACCCGAACAAAAAATGTGGGCTACAGACTTACATGGGCAAGTTTTGAGGCCTCCCTCCACGGTTCTTCAGAGAGCAAAGATGCTGCATGCTGCCAAGTGCCCCAGGCCCTGCAGCAGGGAAGGATGCTGAGTTATAAGCACCTAACTCATGGTCTGAAGTCCTTAGGCTGGAGGGCAATTTAAAGAAAAAAAAAAGATAACTGCAGTAACACATAAATATGGAAAACAGCAAAACTTGAGACCACACAGGTTTGTTCCATACTTACATAAATCTTAACAGACCCTGAAGTGACGGCTGATGCAAGAAGACCAGCTTAGGTCCAACTCACCTTCTTCAGTCAGTGTTAGACAGGGTACAAATGTTTTCATTGACAAATGAAAACAGACTGAATCTTTTGAAAAGGCTGGCATGCAAACTCCATGAGGTGCTGTTCAGCCATCCCTCAGAGTCTAGCCAGTTGTTTAAACACTACTTTGAGCAGGCTGGGCCAATACAAATAATATAAGCTGTGATTAGCTTGTGTGGTCTGAGCACAACAAACGAAAAGAAAAACTGACCCACTCAGTATTTCATCACACCTGACATTTAGAAAATTTGCTTAAATCTCAGAACATATGGTTTGTAATATGATGTGGAGCTACAGGAGAACAGGACATCAAAATGTTCCTGTGAGGTTAAGATCAAGACTGGCTCCTTCCAACCCTGCCTTTATTCAGCTTTCCTCACCACTAGCAGATGTCTGCATAGCATGGGGCTTGTTGGCCATGAGTCGGCTTCCAGAACTGCACTCACTTTACTAAGTTCTCACTCCCACTCCTGTTCTCATCTTCATCCAGCAAGGAACAGGGCAACAGCTTTAAAAAGTTTGAGGAAGAGGCTGAAGAGAATTTAAGAGTGATGTTTTCTGCTCATGCTGATTGACATTCCTCTTTTCAGACCACCTCCATGCATTATTGTCTGTGAAAAGAATCCATTAAGCAGCTCTCCCAGCCCTATTTGCTTGCTAAATTGGTTTCATGATTATTATGTGAGGAGGAAATAGTTCAGTGTAGACATTAACTCATTTGGATTGGTGCCCTCAGGCAAACACAACTCCAGTGGAAACCTTATGCATAGGAGGTGTAATAAGCCGGAAGGGAAACCAGGCCAGATTTCAGGGAGTAAACTGCTTACTGTAAGCTAGATCAGCACAACAGCAGCACCAGATAAGAGCTAGATTGCTCATTACCACATCACAAAGCCCAAAATTAAGAACTACCTGCATGTAGATCCTTGTTGAATTGCACACCTAGCACAGAAGTTTTACTAAATTCTAGCCTGCATCCTTCTTGTATTCTCCAGTCAAAACTCTTTTCAAGTTTGGCTTTCATGCTTCCAACACTGAAAAGCAGAAAGGATTGTCAGGAATTCTCTTATCACCAGTCCTGTCAAGTGCCACACTTCACTCAAGCCTGCATAACAAAATAAAACCAGGCAGGGGGAGAAGGGATCCAAGTAACCGACCGGCAGAAAGACTTTAGAAAAAAGGGACTCCATCCTCTACAAGATAAACATTATAATTTGTGCATTAATTATAGCTCATTTACCTCCCTTATCCAAAGGCCTGTATTTCCTCCTCCCAACTGGATTTAGAAGCACAGGCCTGAGCCTTTATACAAACAAGCTAATGGATTCTAATGGCTTACCCTGATGCAATGTCATTTAATCACAGAAGCACTTCATTTCCCTGCTGTATTCAGGGAAGGAAAAAAATAAAGATTGCATCCACATTCAACCATCTCATCTAAACACCTCTTATTTCAGTTTTCAAATTCCATTATTCCCATTATTCTCATTGTAGTCACGTTTCCTCATGCTTTCATCTTAGTAGACATTCGTTTCCCTTAAATTTAAGCCCCCCCCCAAAATCCATCTTTAGCTCCCTATATTTCCCAAACCACTTTTCGCTAAGTAATTCCAAAAAAGTCATTCATATATTTCATAGTAGTTACCAATTTTGTTCATTGTTTCCTCAACTCTAAGTTTAATTCATAGGAAATCAGTCCATATTAAAAAAAAAATCCTGATTTAATTACGTTACTTTCAGTTTTCATTTGAAGTACTAGTACTCAAGCAGTGCTCCAAAAACCAGGATCCAGCAACAACAAAAAACCTAAAAAACAAAAAACAAACAAAAAACCCCAAACAAACAAAAAAAAAAAACACCACCAAACAAACCCAGATACAACCACCTAACACTGTATCTGCTTTTTAAAGATTTTATCTTGTTTCCAGCTGTCCCCAAATCCATTCCCACCACATGCTGTTTCTTTTGGTTGCATTCCCTTTCCTTATCTCTGTTCTTATTTATTTCACTTACTCTTTACCCCACACACTCCCAATTCTTTGTCAAGACAGTTCTTTCTCATGGGAGTGGACTGGAGACCCAATCGGACAGCACGGTCGCCAGTACTTCTCCACACCCAGAGTAAACATGACTGACTGTCCAATTTCTTCTCCAGTACCTTTTACCTATTTAGCCCACTGGGGCCACACACTCAGTCTTTTCCTTTCCCCTATCTCTCTTCTCTAGTTACTTCAGAAGGCGGGTTAGATGCTTGCTCACAGCATTTCTCCCTGCAAGTACCACTCAGCCTGTTTTTCCTTATTCTCAGTTGTGTCCTATACAAAAGGCCTGTTTTTAATCTCATGGTTACAGGAAGGGTATAGAGTAAATAATGCTGGCACTTCACCAATTCCACCCATTTCACTAACAGGTTAGTATCATGTGCACTCCACCCCATCTTACTCATAAGAATTAATTCCTCTTCCTCTCTCTCAAGTCCATGAAGACTGTTAACATCACATCTCTACTTGCATTCCCCATCATCAGCATAACTTCTTTTCTTTCACTTGCCCCAAACTCTTGACAAAAATCCGGCTAATTTTAGAAAGAAACAGAGTGCTTAACATGGCCAGGAAGTAACACATGTACAGTAAAACCTGCAGCTCTTTCAGAAAGGTATAATTTCTCATGAGAAATGAGAAGACACAGAGGCCAAACCTCACAGCACAATACCAGAGCAGAGTCTGTCTTTATCTATCCTGGGTGTTGACAGGAAACATCTACAGAACAGAAAGGCAGAAGACCAGAAGATCTCGCCTATCCCCAAACAAAAAAAGCACAACATCTGTTCTTCAAGTTAGACGAAGGAACAAAAAGGCAGGTGAAGAAGCCAAGAGTTGTAGCTGCCAAGTTACTTCAAACAAAAACTAAAGTGCCAGCCATTCAATCCATTCCTTGACTCCTTTCTTGTACAAGCAGTGTTACTGTACAATTACTTGTGTAGTACTATTTTTCCTAGGGCACTTAATGTTCCCTTGCTTTTGCCAGAGTTGTCCATCTATTTACAGCATCTAACCAATCCATGCATAACTGCAACAACATTTTGTTGATAGTCTACTACGTAAGCATTAGAGAAAGTTGCCGAATAAAGCCTTTTGCTTCTGAACGCAATGCAACAGAATGCAACTGCTCTGTAAGTCAACATTATGTCTCAAATGAAGCATTACAAGAAATATTTAAATCACATTTTATTTTTCAAATTCAAAAATAGCAATTGGCTTTAACATGTTACAATTCTCAGATTTAAAATATCATGCTCTATTTAAATATCTGAGTGACAACACTATACAAATAAAATGTTACACAAAATATACTTAAGAAAATGTTTTGGTCTTCAATCTGAACAATAAATAGACAGGCACTTCTACATATACAAAGGAAGCAACCACTATTTAGAATAACTCTTTAAGCAAGATGTGGCAATACAGAAGAAGATCTGAGTTTTGAGAACATGTTTAATTCTACATGAGACATCATGCAACTTCAAAGTTTGTTTCAAAATTCAAAACTCTTATGATTTGCACAATTCTAGATTTGCTACCACTTTATAGGAGATCCAAACCATGCTCTCATAAGCAATGTGCAATTTCAGTTATTTGCATCAAATCAAGCTACCTGATCACACGTACTGCCAAAACAGAAAACAAGGACTGACCAGAGTAGCTTTTCACATAAATAACGTAGCAACAAGTCAGCTTTACCTCATGTAAGCTTCGGGCAGGGGGCAGACCTAACTGTACCTACTGCCCAGCTCCAAACAAAAGCCGTTCATCCTATTCCTTATATGTTCAGCTCTTTTATGACTGTTTCAAACAGTATCATGCTTTTTTTGTAAAAAAAAAAAAAAGCATCATTTAATAAAAGGGTAAATCCTTCAGACACAGGCACACTTTGTGCAAAAGATCCTAAGTAAAGGAGAAAACACTGTTCCAAGGGTGCAAAAAGACTGAAAACTATAAATTAAAAAAAATTCAATAGTTAAAGTCTTTAAGAGTGTTTCATACTTAAACTACATTCCTCCAATTTGTGAATGTTCAATTTACAGTGGTTTCCACACGCCCACACACAAACACTACTCAAGGAAAAAATATCTTCCACCATCACAACTAATAAAAGATGCATTGTCATAGGCAATCCCTGTTTCCAATACAGCTAAACTGACAGCTAGTTAGATCCTTGAAGTCCTTTTTAAAATTAAAGACAAATATTGAAACACAATGACCACCAGGACAGTGGAAAAAGTCAGGACCAAGTCTTCAAGCCATCCCACAAAATTTTAGTATTATTCTAATTTTCAAAAGTACAGGAAAAAGTTTCCAGAGAAAATTAAACTATTAAACAGAGCTTCAATGGTCCACCAAGAAAGTCAGACCCAAAACTGGAAAGTTATTTGGACTTAAGACACTTATGCACATTACTTTAACAATTTAAGTGTGGATCTTGCAAGCGTGTCCAAATCTTAATCATTTCTTGAGGTTTTCTACTATGTACTAACATTAAGTTTGTGTAGGAACATATGTTATTTCTGTATTTCTCTTCGATATCAAATGTTTTGAAGCCTTTGTGTTTTTCCGGAGCAAGCCCAAGCTTCTGAAGGCACATTCCAGTATAAACATCATCAATAGGATACAGGAGTACCTGGTCAGATGCATTATTCAGTCTTAATGCCAGATCACCAGAATACAGAAACCCACCACCTCCTGCGTATGGAGGATACGAACCTTCATAAACGCTTTCTGGGATGTAGTACTTCAATTTTTTTTCTCTATGAGGTCCAGCATCTTTGATCACATCGCCTATAAATAAGTCTTTGGCTTTGTCCTTTGATAAGCTCTTCAAGTAATCCAGGATCTGATGGGTATTCACAAAAACATCATCATCACCCTTAAAAATAAACTGGACATCTGCGCAACTGCTGCTGACCCACTTAAGAAACAGCACCTCTTTCAGAGTTAAATTGAAGAAAGTGTCTCTGTAGTTCCAGAGGAGAATGTCTTGGTGGGTTTCACTCTCAAATTTTATCATGTCTGAAAGATCAGGAAAATTATCCTCTGGTGGGGTCTGTCCAAGTAAGAAGACCCTTTTGACTGTCACATCCCCCGATGTTATTTCCTTGCCCCAGGATTCCCTAATTGCTTGCCTTCTATCAAAATGGGGTGTAAGTGACTTAATAGCCAGCAGCAGAAAAGGTTTATGTTTGCACTTGTTTGGCTGATCCATTAATAAAGAGTAATTTCTACATCTCAAATAAAGTAGAAAGTCTTTGAATCTGTCTGGCAAGCTTGCAAAGTCACTAACCTCTGAAGGTACCCATGGGTCAGGGTCACAGGAATTGAGAACACTCGAGTTCAAAACTAAGTTCTCTTCCACAGTCATATTGGAAAGCAAGGTCAGAATAGGGTTGTACAGCAGTTCAAGCTTCTGTTGCTGTTTGTTCCAATAAGCTTTGTGAGGAGTATATTTTCTCCAGAATTTGTTGCGTGGTATAATAACACGGCCTTTTGCATTCTTCTCTTGGCTGCCACTTTTTGAGACTTCCACAATCACATAAATAAAAATGTTTACCATCATCAGAATTCCCAGCAGCTTTAATCTTCTGCGTCCAACACTCATTTCTCATATCTGGAAAGAGAAAAAAAGTGACAGATTTTTAGCCTTCTTCCTATCAAGTTCTTGATCTCAAAAATGCAAACTAGTTTTAGACGAAGAATGTGCAAGTTAGTAGCCTAAAAACAGAGGCTACCTACACCCAAAAAAGCAAAAAGCTAATCTACCTCTAATACATGCGCACCTACAGCTAAAAGGGACTTGGGGTTTCATCATAAAACAAGAAGCTGGTAAGAACAGAAAATTTTCATGTGCTACTTAGGAATTTCACAGTGCATCTAAATTAGCCAGCAGTTTTTGCTCCTCATCTAAGTCTCCTTGAAACACTTGACTGTATAATAATTAGAATCTGAGCCCTCAGCTTGGCAAAGGCAGGCAGAGAAACTTTTTTTTCTGCTAGTAAGGTGAGCTTAATGGTACAGAATAAGTTGCTATATGATATGGTCAGTTATTTTTAAATTAAGTTGCAAGCTTTTATACTTGCAATCTCATATCTTCCAACTACATAACAGGCAGAGCTGAATTTTAAAGCATACAATTTCTTTCTGTTTCTGTCCATTTCACTTGGCTGTTCCTTGGGAGGGAAGTTTTCAAAACTGGCCAGCTGCATTGCTGGTATTCAGATCTCTGCAGACAGAAGAGAACATGAATTCCCCCCCCCACAACTAGAAAAGGAAATTAATGGCAGCAGAAAGTGAAAGTGTAATTATTCCTAGGAAGGAAAAAGAAACTGAAGAGAAATCAAAAAAAAGGAGAGGTTTCCCATATATGTAAGATGAGGAATAGTAAGTGTACCTGTCTTTGTTGTAGCAAAGGTTATTCTGTGACCCATCTCCAGTTTTTACTGAGAGAGAAAATGGATCAAATCCCTCCTTCTTCCACAGCTGTCAGAATGAAAGGTGCATGGTACAAGGAGCAACATGAAAATAGTGTGTTCCTTTGAAGTAGTGCTTATCAAACTCTTTTCTAGCCCGGAGAATATCAATGCACAAACTACATAAAATTTAACAAGCCATTCTAAATCGGGAAGTCAGACTAGAAAATAATTCAGAATGAATAAGAAAGTTAGTAAGACTACATTTAAGTCAGATACAGCACTTATTGTTGAAGACACTTTCATTTGCCAAGAGTATAAATGATTACTGGAAAACCAGAAAAACCTAATGAAATAGAAGATTTGTAATCACTGTTAAAAGCCTAGCTGTAAACACTGCCTCAGAGGTCCTGAAGTCACAGACCAACAACAGTCAGGAATGCACACTTGAGAGGTACACCTTGTACTTACTCTTATTTCCAGCTGTTACCAGACACCTGAGCTAGACTGACCCTTGATCTCTTCTCATTTGACCAGTCTTACTCCTCAGCAAGCTAAACACAAAATTTAGTCAGAAAGCAGCAGGTAAACAACCAGTAATCTCCCCTGCCCCCTGCCATTTGACACCTGGATTCTTATTAAACCCAAAGGCCAGGAGTATTTTTGAAATAAAATAAAAAGCCAGCCTTAGAAACAATGGACTACTCAAAGAAAAATCCCTATTGTTCCTTCATTTGACCTCAGGTACCATCTGCATATTTATCTTTGTATACGCCCAGGCCAGATCTATTTAACGTCCTGTTCTCAGCCAGCTATGAAGTTTGCT
Source organism: Morus bassanus (assembly GCA_031468815.1). Classification (NCBI taxonomy): domain Eukaryota; kingdom Metazoa; phylum Chordata; class Aves; order Suliformes; family Sulidae; genus Morus; species Morus bassanus. Next base: position 732,252 of record CM062585.1, on the reverse strand, counting down.
GTTCTCATTTTAAGTAGTTTTCTTCTATACCTCAAGGACAAAAACATATTTGTGGTAAATGCCAAAACTTTGGCTAAAGGGCTGAACTGTTAGAAAGCACTGGCTGGCCACACAGGGTTCAAAGAAACTTTATCTTCCTCCTTCAACTGCCACAGCAGCTTCCACTAAAAACAGATCATTATACACTATTTTTCTTCACCTCCCTTTCAGTACACACACAAATACTGGAGAAGCAGCTGTTCTGTGTTTTGTACTATTCCATGCAGTTCAGCATGCACATCAGTGCTGATCTACTCTGTCCTCTATAGCACTTCCCACTAGAACAACAAATGACACGGTATTTGACCTATGATCCCAGGACTCCCGAGACAACAGGGTGAGAAGCTTCCCCCTGGTAACAGCTAACACAGGATTGTCAAGAGCTCAGCCAGAGCCTGATTTTCCAGGGTATGTAGCACTACACAGCTCATCTGTTCACAGCCCTCAGCTACTAAGCTATAAGCATTCAACACTTCTGTAAGTCATCTGGGTGCTTGACCCGAGACTGTTTAGAACACAATGAGACACCATTTGCAAAGACTTTATTTTCAATCACTTAACAAAATCATTCAAATCGCTAAGTATTTTGGGTAAGCATTCAAATTCTGTAACTACAAGATCCTCCTTAATCTTCCTGTTTTTCACTTGTAGCCTTGCAATCCCCTGCAGCAAACGAGACAGGGATCCTACACAGAAAAATCTCCATTTACTTCTAAACTTGGTAGAACTCTTCATCAGAAGAAGTACCAGTCTGGCAAGATGACAGTGATTCCATCACACAAACCACAGTAAATGCTATCAGTCCCACATGGAAATACTTCCAGTATAATTTTCAGACTCCTTTTTAAAAAACTATCCAATATTGGTGATAAAATTAATATTTCTGAGAAAAGATAAGTAACAAGTGACATTCAGTATCAATACAAATAAGAATTAGGACATGAACACTCCCACACAGTTTTGCATGAAAGAATTCTTCTCTTCTGTTATCAAAAGCTATCTATGCGTGTCTTTTATAAATTTGTTAAAAATATAACTCATGAAGACTATCAAACCAATACTAAGGGCTACCAAGTAAAAAAGGGATAAAACCTGCTTTATTAAAAAAGTGTCTTTTTTCTAAACTAGACAAAGACAGGTTGTATCACACACTTACTCAGCATTAGATCGAGGTTCCTAAATTAAAAGCAAATAGAAGACAATCAGACTTCAGAAAGGCTATGTCTATAAATTGAAGTAGAACCCTCAATTTTGCAATTCATATGTATTAGCTTTAATTATTACACCTGAAGATAGGAATTGATAAAAGGATGCCAGTTCAGCAGTTTCACATTAAGTGCACTGGATTTATCACAAAACACAGCGTTACAACCCTCATCACAATGCAGGGGCCAGTGGGAAGTTTTATTTGTAATGTTGCTGGGGGGTGGGGTGGTGGTGTGTGGTTTTTTTTGTTTGTTTTAAATAAACACCCACTGCCCATGTCTCAAGGCAAATCTCATTTCTTCATCTGCTTTGTTGACACTGCAGTGATTGACCAAAGCACTAGCACGATGGAGATTTTGTGAGCTGGGCAGCTTGCTAAGGAGCAGCATTGCACAGTACAAGACAGGGCCCATTTCCTACTTACAGTTTAGCAACAGCAATCTGGACAGATCACAAAAACTTTCTCCTATTCCAGTAATAGCTTCTATCAGAATTAATATTACAAAAATTCCCAGCTGCTGAGAACGGAAGAGCTGTTAGGGAAGCCAGAAGTAAACGAAAAGTGATCTGGTTCATACTTACATCTAATCTGATGCATTTTTATACAAGTTTTGCTGAAGAACTGAAATGAGCAGTACAAAGCAAATTCCTGCTGTTTTAGGTGTTAAAAAAGAAAAGGCTAGAACACGTAGCTAGCTAGCAGAAAAAGGAGAACACGAGTAAACACTATATATTGGTAAAGCAAGTCACAGTACACACAGAACCTCTGGAACAGAAAATCCTGCAGAAATTTATTCCAACCTCAGTGGGTGAGGTGAATAGAATTACCTACAGTCAACTGATACAGCTTTTCAATGCCTGTTTTCATCTTCTCAGCTACACTGATACAAAGACTTTTTTAGCAATTAGTTCAAGTTAGTATAAATCACCACATTGCTGCTTATGCAACTTCCAGCTGTGCAGAGTTATGCATCAGTATCACTGAGTACATGAAGTCCATTTGTTCAAAGCCTTTAGAAAATATCGATGTGGCTATGAAAAAAAAACAAAAGGATTAACATTAAACACACTCTGGATAAATCAAGGCTCTGCTACAGATAGAGTATTTGGAAAGATTGATTCTGCAGAAATGGGAGGAGTTGCCCTCTTCAGCTCCACTCCACTCTTAACACTTCACTGCAGTCAAAACTAAGGTATTGATAGAAGGGAACAGATTTATGGACCACAAAAGCAGCACTGGGATCAAGAGATGGATGGAAAAGGCACACCAGCAGAACCTGGGAAGAAAACCAGTTTCACTGTGGGACCAGACAGCAATCAATAAAACAAAATTAACCACAACAGAAGCAATAAACAGATATTACAAAGAAGCCTTGAGTTACAAGAAAAGATTTCAAGTGTCCCAAAAGCTTTAAGTCCAAATAACATTAATGCAAAATGGTGGGAAACTGTTCACAGGTTGTTTTTAAACAGTATTATTTTATGCTTTATCTCAAGAGTGAATGTATTCCAAATGCCTGCAAGGAACCTATTCAGAAGTCTAGAAGAGTTGGCGTAAAATGAGAATCAGAATCACAAAATCACTCTCATGAGCTGGAAGGGACCTATGAGGATCCGGTCCAACTCCTGACTCCACACAGGGCAACCTAAAAGTTAAACCATATATCCAAGAGCATTGTCCAAACGCTTCTTGAACACAGAGTACGCACACTCCATCCAGTTCCAGGAATTAATTATACAAGAGGCGCTTTTTTCTGGAGGCAAGAATTTATACAAACAGGGGCCATGATGCCGCCTGACAAAAGACAGGGGTTACATCTGGGGTTACAGGGGTTACCTTGACCAAGCTCAAGGTCAAAACCAAGAACAAGTACATCTAAGTGTACCAACCCCTAAAGTAAGGGCACACGTGATTCATCAGTTTGTACTTCTCACACTGGAGGTCGGATCCTGCAGAAGAATTCTGATTAGCCCTGTTACAGCACTTGGGTTTCTGTAATGACCTCACAAAGTTAGTATGTGAAACATGTGATGACAGCTGTTTTTTTAAACTGATGCTACTAAGACATTGCTGTGCACAAAAATAAGCTTAAACATCTCACTGAGGTTTAGCTATAGGAGACAAAAAGGCAAGAGAAAGGCAGATGTTGCAAAGAAGTGGCTAGAAAAGCAAAGTATATTTAGAAGTTCAGAAAAAGCAATCCTCTCTAGGATAGAGACAACAAAACACAGTGGATTCAGACAGTGCACTAACTAGTCCTCTACAGCAAGGTGTCAAAACAAACACATCTGGATTTGCAGTCACTGAGTGCAGCCTATAATCAATCCAAATAGAAATTCTGAAGACTTGGAACTTGCTTCAAGATCCAGATTTTTGGCAGATGCTGGATGTCGCCCAGAACTATGAAGTAGTTTCTCCTTCCTACAGTTTTTAAGCAAGGCGCTACTTCACTTGAGTTGGAGATGTAACCACAGATAAAAACCTTCAAGGTAGAACAGGACAGGCAGGTGCTCTTTTGGAAAGGTTATCAAAACATAAAGGTTATTGATAAGCATGAAAGCAAACAGCAAATGGGTAAATTTTCACAGTCAATCCTACCAATTTTACCAATGAAGCAACAAAAAACATCTTTCCTGAGAAGTCAAACCAAGTGTGTATCTAACTTATTTCATTCTGCATAAGCAGAATTCAACAAGACACCCGCTGAGTGTTTAAAATACCAGGGGATTAACTGCTCACTTACATATTAACTGAGGTATTGTAAGACAACTTCAGGAACACCACTTTCCTAAATAAGTAGAACTTTCTTTTATTCCAGGTTTCTATTTAGCAACCTGAGTATTAAAGAACCATATATTCATACACCAAATATTGATCATATTTGTTAATTTTTATTGATGTTTAATTAAAGTTCCTAACCAGTGGTGCCTCTTACTAAGATGCCCAATTGTTGTACACTGAAACTTCTGCAGCTCTCTACACACTGTCTCAGTCTCTGTACAGAGATGAATATCCATCTCAAGCTCCCCCTGGCAATAGAGTATACCTATAGCATGAAATTGAAGAACAAGCCTTCAGAAGGGAGCTACAAAAGGGAAAGCAACTGTTATCTCATATGTCTTAATATTGACAGAAAAGTCATCATCCTTGCTCTTAAGTACTGAAGCCCATGATAAATTATGCAAGTGGACAGATTGCTGGTGACTATTTAAAACTTACACTTAAAAAGGTATTACTTGTTATTGCAGGAGGGCTCCATCATTCCCTTTTCAAATAAAGGGGTAAGTTTTATTAATACTACCACTGGGCATGATGCAATGCAACACTACTCAGCAAGGATCCCTAAAAAAGCAGTTTCAGTAGGTTCTCACAGCACAACCCTGAACAGGGGTGCAAGGGTGCTAGCTTGCATTCAAAAGGCAGTGTAGCCTGTGGTAGCACAGTGACCCGTGCTGCATTCCACTGCACAGCATAGGCATACCCACAAACTCATCCAGCAAGGTGAAGAAAACTGTTTACTACATAAAGGAAAGTTTCAGAGAGCAAAAGACAGGTAAGACAACAGCCATTTTCAAGGTTATAGTTCTATTTAAAAATAAGTTTAAATGGTGTTTCTAGATGTACCTAACATCTAATTTCTTCACTTCAGTCCTTTGCTATTAAAACATTCTTCCTTTATGCTTTTACTTATGAACAATATTTATTAATCTCAAGTCTCAACACAAAAGCTCAAGAGCAGTAAAAGTAAGATGTGACTACCTGTTGAGCAGTCTAAACAGCAGCATATCACACAGATTTGCAGCTAAACAAACCACCCGAAGCAGAACTCCCTCAAAAGAGCTGGAATATTTAGCATTGACAATTAACAATTCCCCTGGTAAAAGAAGATCAAATAACATGATGGGGACTACCTCAGGTGGTTTTCCTTCCCACATTGCGTATACCTGCACAACCATTCCTGCACCAAAGTGCTCCACAGCAGATGCAGCCATAGGGGCAGATCTGTACTTAAAGGCATTAAACCAAACCTAGGCACGCTCACGCAACCCCAGAAAGAGGGAAAACCCATATATTTAACCAGACTACCTGCCTCAACCCTCACCTCTTGCAGCAGTTCCAGGCTGTGGATCCATAGGCAGCCAAACCTATTTAGTCACCAGACCCCTCCTTTTGACGGAGACTTTCTCCTCCTCCCTTTCTGACTCCAAGAACTCAGGCCTAATCCCTCCCTTGCACTGGCTCTGGTGCTCTGCCAGGCCTCTCCGTAATTCAGTTTATATCACTAACCCAGCAGAAAGCTAAGAACGACCAGAGCTGCACACCAGATAAGCACCAGAGCAGCTACAGTGAAAGCACACAGATCTCCCCTCTTCAGCAGGGGTGACAACACACCATGAACTGGGCCTTGGTTCTGGATCCATAATCCTTTCCACCCTCTAACAGGAGGCTATCTAGCATCACGGCAATGACAACATTATGTTTATACCCTGGTGCAAACAGTCATATAATGCCAGTCTTTGAACAGATCATGCAGACACAAGGTAAAACATTTAAGTTTTTCTCCTCCTTGAAGTCTGACAGAAGCCATGACCTTTAACTGCAAATACTTTTATCTTCTACTGAGGACAGGAGTTATGCTGTAGCTTTCTAAGTGGGCTGAGTAACCTATCAACATTATTTGACTGGCAACGCCAAGCACTAAAAGTCCATGTACTTACTGGGGCTGACATAGGACAATCTTTACTACCTGCAGGTATTGCACCTACCACTCTACTGGTTCAGGACTAAACTAACAGGAATTTGGCAAAACAAAGCTGTAATTCAGGTATCTAACAGATACTACCACCTCTCTCTCTTTGCAGAGACTAGCTATAACTGGGGCTACAGCAGACTTGGATCTCACCATGTAACTTCATTTTGAAGCCCAATATCCCTTATAGCAGTTGTACATGTAGCACAACTTCTAGTAGTTCTAGCAATAGTGCATGCAATAGTGGCAATAAGGTTCTGAAAATAATTTTTTAAATTATTATTATTATTATTATTAAACACATCACAAGCCATATGCAGTCCCTCTAACTTCCTGTGGGATGCATCAGTTCTTCTAATACCTCAGTTCTGTTCAGTGAGTCAAAAAGAGATTCCTGGATTGAACAGAGTTTTAGAATGTGAAGATGTTGTTAAGAGCCCCAGGCTGTTATAAAAAGTCGTTGTGCAATTTCCAACTTTAAAGAACTAGAACACTATTTATTTTAACTACACAATTGTACCTCTTTTTCCCCCCTCAGAACTTCACACAAGTCTACTTTTACACAATAGTAATTAAGAACATCTTAAGAACTAGCAAATATTCAACAGATATCAGTATTCTGCTTCTGCAGACGCACATCACAATATTTACCATCTAATAACTCAACATTCTCTGTGTTCTTCAAACACCGCACTCTGAAACAATATTCCAGTTGGAAGAAAGTTACCAAGATAACACCACACTACACAAAGCATCAGAAAGTGCAATGAAATTCAGATAAGTTAATCTTTATTTTAACATTAGTTTTAATTAATTGCATATACCTGCTTTAAGCCATCTTTCAGCATATTATTTAGTTTTGGGATAAATTCTACTCTGTCAATATTTTAATACCAGAAGACACCAGTGCAACTTGGCATGGAATTTCAAGATCCAAGTAAATAACAAGGCTGGGGAAGGACATGCTTGTATTTTCCTATAAATGCAGCCCATGGCATAAAGAACTATAAGGAGTTTGAATGAAAGCCAATCTAACATCACATTCTGTTTCCCAGTAGTTAGCTTCAGCACATTTTGCTCAAAAAAAAAAAGCGCCACCCAAACCCAGAAACAAAACAGAAAACCCCCAACCACCAAAGCCCATCAAAAAACACCACACTCAAAAAAACAACAGTACATAGAGGCATTTCTCTAGTAATACTCCCCTGGTTTTCTGCAGTAAGGTATCAGAGCACCAGGAACTGCATTTGAACTATGTTTAATTACTGTTATTGAACCTAATTTCAGTTTGTCCAATCCCTCTTTGAACCAGTTCATATTTCCAACTTTTATGAATTCCACTAGTGATTAATTCCTCAATTTTTTCACACAACAAGAACTTGGAATGACTCTTCTGTTACCACACAAGAGGGGAACCCTTGGAAAACACAACATAACAGAAAAATTGCAGTTATTTTCTCTATGTACATTTGCCATACCAGCTATATAATAAACCTTTATCCATCCTCTGTACCTTTTTTGCCACAGTAAGAAGTCCTAGTCATTTTACTTCTGGAACTATTTTGCACTTCTAACTAACCTTGCCTCCCCTCCCCTCCGGTCATTTTTGATATAGCAACAACAACAAAAAAGCATTTAGTACTTAAAGCTCACAAATAAAAATCTGCAGAGACTTTCAGAGCTATATATCAATGGGGCTTGGTATAAGGTGCAAACCAAACGGTATACTCAGTCTCACTAAACATAAGGAGAGAGAATTACTTCTAAAATAACCAGAAAATTTGAGAAAGAACTCTTTCCCACGCACATCTCAGCATATTCCCATTAGCTTAGAAAGCCTTCTCATTTAAAATATCCACACATGTAACTGGTTGTCCAAGACCCTCATGGCAGAGGGATGATGCCGAGCTTTTGTCATTTTAATTTTTCAGGAAAGTCATCATTGTCTTGTGATCCAGATTAAGTTGGATCTTCTCAGTTTCCAGCACTCTCAAACTTTACTACTAAAACTATCACTAATCAACACTTATTTTGGCTGTGTGGTAAAAAGATTAACTGAACCTGAAGCCTCAATGTTCGTAATATTACACTTAACTAACCTGGTTACTTCCCAGACCATGCCCTACAATTTAAGGCAATGAAGCATACACTCCTTATAGACTGTTTAATCAGTTTTGTGCTACACTTTAGAAGTTCCTTTGCTTATCTTATCCATGCCATAACTCCTTTCCGAGATGGATTCTGCCCCTCTCTTCTGAGATGGGCTGATGAAAAGTAGTAAAATCCTCATAAACATTAAAACCAATCTGAAACTGCCAGTGTGAAAGAGGATTTTTAGACAGTTGTCAGTTTTCCAATGAAACAAGCATTTTTGTGGTCACCTGTTCAATTCATCCTTTGCCTTAAAGATACTGCTTGTTACTTGTTTTCCACTCTCCCTAACCCTCATCCATGCACACAGCCGCTTCACAAAATAGCTTTACAGCAGCTACGATAATAAAGTTGGGCACTCATCAGCTCTACCACTGGTTTATCTTATAAATTACAAACTCAACACTATGTCTTCAAGTCTGAAACTGGTGCAGAAGGATTGAAGCCTGTTACATGAAAGAAAACAATCTCCAAATGTCAGTCAAGCACTGGAGCTACCCTAGGCATAGCAACAAAGCTCTCCACTGTTCCTCCTCTTCTGATAGCCCATTTGTAGCCCTATTCCTACAGAAGGGTTTTCAAATATGCTCTTGTTCTTGCTTTGAAACAATACCTCTCAGCTTCACTGACAGTTTTCAGTGACTTCTACATCGTGCCGGTGCCCTCTCCCTTCCACATCCCCCCCCCCCCCCCCCCCCCCGAAAAAAAACTTCTGCAGCCGCAGCAATACTGGAGCTACCTACAGACTTCAGGAAATAACTGCACCACCGTTCATTCTCAATTTTTTTGGCACATCACATTTGCAGTTACAGGGATAACAGCTTAGACCCAGCTCCTAAAAATATGCTGAATAAACATATGTCTGCACACAGATGGGTGAAAAACCCTAGTTTCCAACTCAAATGGTGTTAAAAAAAGGAGAAGATATAAACTGTTGCAACTTCCCCACAGAGAAAACTTCTCACTCCATGTGGCGTTTAATCCAGTATCCTACAGAAACTCAATTTTTTTTTTCTTTAGTGGTTAATATACTTAAGTAAGACAAACTGATCTAATGAACATGTACTATTCAATCCAATGGTAATTAACTGGCTTGAATAAAAACCTGTAAAATGTTGTAATGTAGTTTAAAACAATGGGCCTGTGAGTATATCAAAATGAGGCCCACAAACTATTTTCAAGAACCCGAACTTTTGCTGTCAGCCAAGGAAAAACTACAGTGAAAATCAAAGAATATATTTCTAAACTTTGACTGACTTTATCAAGCACTAAAGCAATCGTCCGTATCCAAACAGCTCCCTTCTCATTCGTTCTTATAGGAGCATATAATATATATATTATGAAGGTGACATTCCAAGAAGGCTATTTGGATTATGTTTCCTACAGTGGATTGAATGCAGCAATTAAGGAATAGCCTCCAACAGCACATAAGGTTGACATTAACGTCACCATTGCATTTACTAATTCGCAAATAAAAATGATTTTATAAAAACATCTTATGAAAGTTATTACAGAACATATGAATCTTAGAAATGCAAGAGAACGTAACTTTATGCTTTACAGAATTTTAAGTGCAGTGGTACATAAAATACATGGCATTTTCTCTAAATAGAATCTAGAATTTTAACTCACACCCCAGTTTTGCGAACCACTGCTGGCTTACAGAATTGAAGTTACTCTTTTAACTACAGAGCAGGTAAATATTTTCTTCCACACAGGCTGATAGTGACTGTCATCTGGCACCATGTAAATGTACATAAAATGGTTTTATTATGTTAGTTACACCAGTTCATTTGCTTCCTATGATCCGTAGGACAACTTCCAAATATTCTAGGCAGCTGCTTCAAAAAAACCTGTGCAATTACTATAGAAGGAAGACACAAAGACAATAAAGTCATCATGCATCCCACACGAGCTACAGTTCTGAAGTGAAAGAACACAAGATTCTACTTGCAGCCTCTCAAACCTCACCCAAGTCACAACCACAACCAAGTAGAGAGAACATGTTCCAAAACAAGGTTCTACAGCATAAGCCAGATTCAACCACACTCCATCACACAAGTCACATGGATTAACAGTCAGTCTTTATTAAGTAAGAACATCATCCAACAAGGTTGTCAGTAGACAATCAGATCGTCATTGAAGCCACCTCCTCTAGGTCCAATGCAGACCCTGCAGCTATCTGAAGGAATCTGTAAGCACTAAACACATTTAAATTTCTCAGACTACTACTACCTAATTTAAGCAGGTTTATTCTCTGCAGAGTCTTGCTTCTCAAAGCAATCAGATAACGCACGATGTTTAAAAGGCATTGCTCAAAGCAGTTATGTTAAGATGAAACTCAAGAAGTTAACTTGTCAGAAGCTGCTACAAAAAGGTGGGGAAATCCCTGCTACATTAAAGCATAATGAGAAGCCAAAGCTACCTATCCCTAACAGCCTAGTTGACTGCTGTCCCGAGACTACCCATGTCAGCTTCCGACTGTGGTATTAAGACTGAGTAGTCCTTTCATTTACTGCTGAATGGTAAATTCTGAATATCAGAATCCCAAAATCTTCAGAGTAAATTATACTACTGCTATGTTTCCTGTCACCATTTTGACTAATTCCAGGTGCCTCCCTCCCTCTAGGTCCTCAAACAGGAAAGAGAAGTTACCAGAATGTCACCTTTTAAGGTATGCTATTTAAAATAACATCTGTGAAACAAGTTTTGTTGATTTTATATTACTGCTTAGAAATATTGCAGCAACACCCACAAAGTTTGCATCAAGTTATCTTTACAAAGTAAAGACTAAAACCAGTTTATGTGAAATTCCTGCCTGACAGAATACTTAAACTTACCACCAGATCTTCACTATCTCAAACTGAACACTTCCAACCCTGAATCAAACTGATAGAGTCACAAAACCTTTAACTGGAGAGTGATCTGTTTTCTCATCCATTTCTAATTAAAAAGTCAGCTACCAGTAAATCACTCAGATCATCCCAACCCTGTCTATATTTTAAGGTATTATACATGTTTCTCACAAAAAGGTCTGAGTTTAATTAAGAAGATATTTAAATATTGTGTACCTATAGAATTCAGTGCAAGTTAGGCCTAAATGTATTTTTTGTCTGTTAAAATTAAATCCTTGGATTGGCTGAAGGAATGTTCAGTTCATATTTGAATTGTTTCAAGTGTTCCTATAGAAGAGCAAGGTATATGCAAGAAAAGCCCTCTGGTCATTATGAAAAGCTTTCAGTAAACTCAATCCCAGGTTTAATGTATATTCCAATTTTTCTGCCGTTATAAACTACTTGAGTTTGATCCGGATTTTCTACACGGATAAAAAGCAACAGAGCTCCACATGTACACCACACTTATATAAGGCAATTTATACAATGGCCGTGTCCCCATAAATTAGTACACTGTGCTAATATTACCATTCTATACTGGCATTCCTGCAGCCACACTAAACATCTATGAAGGTGTTCCTAACTGCACATGCAAAATAACTTGTGATAAAAGAAGTTTAGCTTCTTTAAAAGTAAAAAAGATTTGGGTTGTTGGGTTTGGTTTTTTGGTTTTTTTTTTAGTAATTGAGATTTCACACTGACAACCGAGAATAAGATCTCAATTTGCTATAAAAACTAATATTAAATTTTAACACCTCAGTATTTGAGGGCCTGTGGTAGTGAAAGTGACCTATTGTTCCCAATTCTGTATTTAAAAAAAAAATCACATGTCATTCTAAGGTCAGTTCAAGCTTTAGAATTACAACATTGTGCAATTCATTAGGAATAACCCAGAGCTGCCAGCTTCTGATTTATGAACTTCAGGTTTTATGTACCTTTGAGAAGGCTTCAGCTTGAATGAATAGTAAATTATAAAGAATCAGGAGTAAAGGTTTAACTGAGTGGCAGCAGAGAAATATTTCTTGGAAGAAAATTAACTGTCATTCATCACATCAATTACAAATCGGGGGTACAGTTCCATGGCAGTTTAAAACAGTTTCAGTCATGGCTGATAGATTCCTGTAATTTATTCCTTCCCCTATAAACTGCACAGTCCCATCCCACCTTTGCACTGATTTGACTGTGGTGAGTCAGTTCAGGGAACTAAAGAGGACCATTAAGAACCTAGCAGTAAAGCAGCAATTAGTTTTCAGCTGGCTCACATCACTAGATTTCCTTGCCACTGAGCTGCACAAACACCAGTAACAATGCACCAGAGGGAAGACTCACAAAGCCGAGACCACAGCAGATCCCATTTTCAATCAGCTAAGCTTTCACATACCAGCACATTGCCACCGCAGCCTGACACTACTAATCTTGTTCCCACCTTCATCCACAGAGGTCCCACAGGCAGGGCCAGAAAAGCACCAGCACTGGTCCACCAGAAGCAGCTAGCCTTTAGGCAGTGTCAACCATAACAAGACACACCCCGGGGTTTGAATTTCTCTAACACTTTTTTTTATAATCAAGCATGTTGGTTAGCTATTGAACTAGCATGACCCACCCATTTCTGCTATTCCTAGTGTGGTCTGCTACTTCCAGTCTTCAGCAGAAGAATGTTATCTTCCCGTAATTACCTGAAAGCTGAGGAAGTAGATAATGAACTACCTTCCTCCCAGATCAATGCTAGTTCTGTTAATAAAGATCAAAGAATGGGTAACACGTTGAAAGTATCAGTGGGGTTTGCAATGGACATTTAAAAAGATAAAGTCTGCTGGAGAGGCACTGTCTTACTTCTCACTTCTATGCGGTATTTGAAATAAAAAGGTGATTTAGTATACCTATTCAAGATGCAGATAACCATAATTTCCACAAACAAGACAATTCATCTCCTCCTGGCATCTCTTTCAGCTTTATCTTAAAACCAGTAATTACTACTGCCTTAACCATATTCCAACCACCTTTGTGTCTGCATAGAGAGCATTCACTATTTACTCAACTAACAAAACCATCCTTTAAGCATCATACTTCATGTCATCAAAATTTTACCTCTGCTTTGTCTTCTTGCCCATGTTAGACTGTCAGACATAAGCCACACTACTAAAAACTATGTTTCAAAAGCAAGGATGCTCCATCTTGGTATGTCTGATGAGGTTGCTGTCCCCAATGACCATTCTGCTTTTGGATTAGAAGTAAACAGACACTGGTTTTCAATTTGACTTCCACAAGATGCTGCCTTTGGAGCCAATGGCTGGGTGATGGGTTACACAGCTGGGACAATAACCTTCCCAGCCATCTCAAGACATGCTTCTCTGCAAGTGCTATGTGGTTAGTCAAAAGTCAATTCAAACCAAGTTCATACTCTGAATATTCAGGTCAGAATTCCAAGATCTGCCTCTGATTATACAGTACTGAACTGAATAAATGTTTAAGAATTCAAAACCTACTTTTTAAAATGCAAATACATGAAAAGATTTTCACCTTTAATTGGTTTTGGTTTCAAGTGTAATTAACAAGTACAGGAAAAATAAGTTTTTCATCTTTCTGAAGGATTCATTTAAAGTTCAGAAAATCAATGGAGCTGTAAGTGGGAAAGTTCATTTTCCTCCTTCAAACTTATAAAACATAAGATACAGATCTCATTCCAGCCTACCAAGTTTAAGGAAAAGGGAACAATCTCTCCAGCAGTTTTAGGCAGCTAAAGATGCATATAAGTACTAGGAGGATTTTGTAAAAGATCTTTAAAGCAGGTTAGGCAGCTAACTCCCATTTTTGTTAATGGCCGATAAGCACCTAACCCGATTAGAGACTTCTAAATCCAAGCAGGAACTTGTGTACCTGTTACCTGCACACCAATGCAAAGTATCCACTACATTTGAGTGGTTTGAGTAATCAACTTTAAGCTGTTTTTCATGTCTTTTAATTGTTTTTATTCAAATGCAAATCAACAATAAGTTTGCAATAACATTCTCCATCCCAAAGACAGTCTTCCATTACCATTTTCTAACATTCAAATACCAGATTAAAAAACATCATTGCTCAAGTATGATGAAACAGCACTAAATTCAGGGTACAGCGTGACATTCAGCTGCACTGCTCCTTAAACTGAATTACAAAAATCCAACCCTTCCCCAGTCCATGAATTCCCATATTTGCATAGCTTGCTGTATGACATTACATAAAACCCCAAAGACAAGCAAACAGAAAGGTTACTTCTCAACCCCCCTTGGTTCCTCGACACAGCTGCACAAACAGCTGCGCCAGCACAACAGATTGGGGGTACAGAGATGAGCACTGCTTTAGCCACTATGCCCCAAAACAGCATCCTCCTGCAGGGTGGTGCAATCAGCAGGAAACCGGGTGCAGGCTGAATGGCAGGTGTCTGCAGTAGGAAGCTGAGCATCCCACATGCACCTTGGTGGGGCACAGCTTTCAATACCACACTGCTACTGTAAGTTTCATACAGCTATGCATATCCTCTGGTGGTTCATAAACCATTGAGAATTAATATTTTCTATAAAAGAATAAAATTAGTCATCTAAAAAAAAATCTTCTTGCTCATTTGATTTACAGAAGTGACTTACAAATTGTTTGTCAATCCACTCTCAGAGTAACTCCTCTGTGAGTTTAAGATAGAGCAGCTGCTAAATTTCAGAAGTTATTTAAACAGATGAACAAAACTAGTTCCAAGTTAAATGCTCTTCAGCTCTTACTATTGTATTTCTCTCAAACAACAAAGCTTTCTAAACCAACTGCTGATGAAATTGTTTCATCAATTCTCCCTTTAAAAATCTCAGCACCACACCCACCACACACTGGGATTCTTTTCCTTATTTAAATGCTAATTGCTTCTCAAGACACTCCAATTCAATCATTCTTTTGCACAGTTCATCACAAGACATTTTAATGATCCAGTCTTTTCACTGGGTTTTACATGATCTGGAGACTTGGAAAGGTTTACTTAACTCGTCTTTTAAATCCTAAAAGGCCCAATTAAATAGGTGGAAAATGATACAAGAGAAGTGCAGGATCAAGCCCCAAGATATCTGTCAGTCCTTCCTATGTGAAAATCAAAATGTGTCTGAACAGATCAGAGATATTTATTCCCCAACTTTCAGTTAGTGACTTGTTCATTCTGTACTAAAATGATGGGAAGAGCCTGTATTTCATTATCTCACCATCATCTTGGTTATTCTTTGCTGGTTTTTAAGCACATAAGGATTGTGCAAATCCAACTGTGAAGTAGTAGCAGACTGATAAAAACATCTAAATATATATTTGTGAGGTCAGAACATGGCATAACAGGGAGATTACATTAGTAATTTTTGTTAAGTACACTCACAGGCACAAATTCTTCTTTAAACCATGTGAGGCACTTGTCTGAATATAACCTACAACACACTAGAAACATCAAATAGTAATCCGGTGATTTCTCATGCACACAATCATAACGACCACACCTTCTTCCTAAACTAATTTTTAACACTTTGGTCAAAAATATTATTTTACAACCATCCATTAGGGATTAAAATTGGGTATACCTGAAGAAGATTTTAGATGTTTAAAAGTTTCAAAAATTTGAAAAGCAAATGGCTGCCTCCTTGCTTCAAAATTCCTTATGTACTTCTACTGTATAGTAATAGAAAATGTAATAAGTAGACATACTAGGAAACAAAACTCAAACCGACAGCCTAGGAAAGGGACAAAGACTGTTTCAAGCTTTTGGAAGGTGATCAATCCTAATGGCCTTCTAAAAACATTAAACACGAAAACCAGACACATTAAAAAGCTCTATTTTAATGAAATAAATTTTTTTCTATATTCTGTGCTTTCTACAAAAACACAACAACCAAACTAAATAAAACAGATTATTAAAACCTTGTTGCTACTGTAAGTACACTCTGGCCAATAGCTTCCCCCCCACTCTCCCTTCAGCCTATTCTTGGCAAGTTTTAGAATTATACAGTTTAAGAAGCTTTAAGTGCGTGACAAACCTACAAGAAACCTACCAGGCTCTATTATTTAGAGTGCAAATGCTTCAACTGAAAGAGAAGAAATTAATGGGTTTTTTACATCAGGAAACAACCGAATCCAGTAAAATACAGAGATCTGGCATGTCAACCCTTGATGCATTTCTGACAGAGCTGCTCAGACACTGTCCATCAAAACCCACAAGTCTGACAGCACACAGAAAAAGCCCATCAAGTGACTTCGTGAAGTTTCACAAGTTGTCTGAAGTAAAGATTTTACAAGATACTTTGACGTGCATTTGTCAAAAATGAAGTCATCTGCTGAAAAAGAGCAAGTTACCAAAGAAGTTGATTGAGGATTTTAATTGATACTGTTCAATCTTTTTTTATCGCCTCTAGTTAATCTGGAGAAATATGGCTATACAGATTTCAGTCAACAACATGTATGAATGACAAGCCTTCCCTGCTTCTTGACAGTTGTGATAATGACAATATTGGCTGTGGTAGGAGACATATGACTACATCCTATGTTTCAACACGATCAGCACTGACATAGACTGTCTTACCACCACCATTTGTTCTCCTTCAAGTGGTTTCACACAGCCAACAGGAAAAATCACTATCAGAGCTAGTCCCACTACAAAAATAGCTGCACCAGGTGGCAGTAAAATGACAATGGCTAAGGGTCTTGGCATTCACAGGTCACCATGAAGGAGTACCCCTCTGAAAGACTTCATTCTCCAAGGAGTCTGATGGGTAGGCAAGAAGATGAAGACTCAAATACTGCATTTTGTCCCTCCACATATAGTGTAACTTTTTCATGCAAACAATTGCATATATTTGCCACCATAGAACACAAAACCACTTCATCCACTCCTCATTTTTCATCAAAGCCTTTCTGAGCAAGCACTACTTTTTATACTGATCTCCTCAGCATCATCATTACCCATTAGTATTTAAAAAAAATAGGAGGAGCTTACAAAGCAACAATAATAAAATTTTTGACGACCAGTGACACCGTGTTCATTAGGAACAATCTCTAGGGGAGATTAGTGAGCTGTATCTATCATGAGACAGGGCATCAGATGGCTAGCTAGCACTCCCAGTCATCTAATCCATGACCTTCAAAACAAGTCCCTCAGCAGTGTTACCTTGCTGCTGTACCTTGTTTTCCTCCATTTTCCTCATCTATTCATAGTACACGGGGAAAAGAAACAAGCAAAAAACCCAAACAAAACCAGTTTACAGATGACAAAATTACTTAAAACAAATTCTAATTTTTGATCACTTTATGCAGCGTCGTAGCTTCCCTAGAGCCATACAACAGTATTGCACAACATCTCAGGTAGAAAGTCACATGTTCAAAGCAAGCAGCAAAATCAGGGTTTCCTTTCAGCCAAAAGATTTTGATTCTAACCGATAGCATTATATTTTTAAGTATACGACAAACATTCTGTATTTTAGTTCATCTCCACTGCAAATATTGTTTTTCAAAGAGTCTAGTCTTTTTTCAAGTTGTTCACAGCCCTGGAAAAAAAACATTAGAAATTACATCTGCTGAACGAGAAAAGCTGATTCCCTGTTTTGTTTCCTCCATGCATTTGGTAATAATTCGAGGCTAATTCAACTCCTCCGGTGGTTTCAACAGGCATCAGGCTGGGTCACTAAGGTGACAAGGCAGCCATTGCCAGCAGCCAGTTCCTCGGCTCGTCATCTGAACAAAGCACCAACTGTACCACTCACCGGAGCGTCATCTGCTCCCCCCACCCCACCCCACCCCACCCCCCCTCCGTGACAGCAAGAAAATGTGACGCAAAAGCGGAACTGCAATAGGAACACGAAACCGTTTTAAGCAACTTTAAGAGAGAACTAAATTCGAGGTTGTCTCTCTTTAAGACAGGGGAGGAATAATTAACCAGAAATTTCCTCAAAGGAGAACGCTATAATCATGTTTCCTCAAGAACTTTCAGATTATATATTTAGTATGTAATTTTATGCATGCATCCTTCCACATCCAGATTAAATTCTTCTGTGCCCAAACCCACCTTCTGTGTCCAAAATAATTTTAAAAAAGCCCCAAAACCAGGGGGAAAAAAAAAACCCAACCGAACCAAGTAAACTCTTAATCTGCAGGGTTAAAACTAAACATTAGTGTTTAATAATCAACTCCAACAGCATGGAGCATTTTGGGAAGTCGGACTAAATGGTTGCTCAAGTAACTTTTACCATAAATTTTTGCAGGATGACTAATGAATTGTGAGCTGCAGTTTGGCCACAATCACAGTGAGTAACCTGAAGTCCCCTCCTGGACGGGAACAGTACGTCTCAGGAAGTTTAAAGGACTAAAAAGCATCAGCTCGTGAAGGAGCACATATATTCAGGCCAACTCTAGCAAAAATATCAATCTCCTCCTTTCAGGTTCACCAAAGTCCATACGTTAGAGCCACCACCTCAGCACTGTATTGTAACAGCAAAATCCTAACGCTACGCAGATATTAATACTTAACCTACTCGGTTACAGCCTGCTAATTAGCTGACCCCACGAGCTGTGCGAGTCTTCCAGCTCCGCCACCACCCCCGAAGAAAACCCGACGGGCGCCACCGTGCCCGCGTCCTCCCCTCCGCTCCTCTCCTCCAGCCAAGGAGAGGATTGCAGCAACAGCAGCACCCAGCACTGCAGCAACCCTACGCCTCAGGTTTTCTCCGAAAAAAGCTCACGGTTTCACCGTCAACTCCTCCCCCTCACGTTTGTTTTTTTTTTTTAAAAAAAGGCGACGACAAACATACGGTCATTTAACTCGGCTGAGCTGGCCTAAGTTTCATCCATGCCAACAGATTGCGCCTCTACCTTCCTCTCACCGAGTTTGTTGCAACATGTGCCGGCTGCCGATGCTCCTGTGCGCCGGGGTAGAGATGTCGCGTCCGCGTGGTTTAACCCCACCCTTTCCACCGCCTGCCACCGCCCCCATCGGGGTGGGGGGGGGAAGCCCCCAAAATCCCAGATAAATACATACGGCTCCAACCGTTCGCCCCCCACCGTCGGCTTGTAGCTGTCAATACACCGATAAGCTAGGGGCTACGAGAAAGAAAAAACTCACAGTCTGGAAATCAAGGGGAGGTAAAAATTAAGTTAAAAAATTATTTTTTTGTCCCCGCCCCTCCTCAGCCCTCCTCTCAGCGCCGATCCCCGCCGCCCCAAGGAGGCAGCGCTGGCGGGGGCGGCTGCCAAGCCCCCTCCCCGCACGTACCTTGCCAGGCTGCCGCGGGTCTCTGCCGGGGTTCTTCCTGCCGCCGCCTCCACATCCACCATGCTTTTGTCCGGCCGCGGGCCGCCTGTACGCGGTGGGGGTCCCTCCTTCCCCCCCGGCGCCGGCCTGCCGCCCTACCACGGCCCCCGCGGCCGGCGGGGCTCCACGCCGCCGCGCTCCGCCAGCCGCCGCTGCGGGCGGGGGCTCCGCACCTGAGGGCGATGCCGGGGCGGCCACAGAGGGCTCGTCCCGCCCCACCGCCTCCCCGCCAGACGGCGCTCGCCGCCGCCGCTCTCCCCTCAGGGCCGGCCGCGCCGCGCCCCGGCGGAGGTGCGAGCCCGCGGCGGACGGAGCGGGGCCGGGAGGGAGGAGGGGGGGCGCCGGGGGGAGAGGCCCCCCCACGCGAGGCGCCCCGGGCCCGGCAGCCGGGGCGGGGGCCGAGGCGCGCCGGCCGTTGGAAGGGGCGGGAAGCGCCTCACTTGTTGCCCTGTGGCAAAGCCGCGCGCCCGCCTTCCCGCTCGTCACGTGCGCCTCCCCGAGCGAGCGAGCGCGCGCGCCGCCCGCCCACCAGCCAGGCGCCGCCGCGGCAGCAGCGCGAGCCCCCCACGGCTGGCACCACGCGCTACAGGGCGGGGGGGGGGTGCGGGGGGCGAGGCAGTGAGCGCGGCGCTCCCGCTGAAGCCCCGCCCCTGCCCGGCCGGCGGCGCAGCGGATTGGCGGGGCGGGCGGCGCGGCGCGCGTTGGGGCCGGGCGGGGCACGTGGGACGGGGGTGGGGGGAGGGGGGGTCCCCGCCGCTGTCGGACCGTCGTCTCCCTGAGGAGGCGGGCGGAGGGGGGAGGCCCGGCACCGCCGCCTCACCGGCTCCTTCCCCAGCAGGGCACAGCCTCCCCACCGCCCCCCGCCCCCCCACGGCTTGCAGGCACGACGCCCGCCACCCTGGCCCGGGGGGCTGCCCCCGAGCCCAGCGCCCCATCCCGACCCCGCTGCCATGGCGCCCTCCCGTCCGCCGTGTTCTCCCTTGACGCCTCACCTGCTTCCTGAGCTAAAACCCCCCGAGAAGGGGGATTCGGTGTCCCCCAGGTGTCCAGAGACACCCATAGCTCACTGCAAAACTCACCGGCCCTGACTGTCAGCCTAGGAGGGACATGTCACCCAGGGCGTCCCCTCCAAGAGGAAGGCCTCCGGTTTGGGGGATGTTTCCACAGGGAGGGAGCAGCACTTGACCAGGCAGAAAAGCAAACACCAACACATTTATGTCTGCCAGCTTCATTTGCAAGAGAAGATGAGGTTGTACCTCCTTCCCTCCCTCCTGCAGTAATAAAAATATGTTTTATGAGGTAAACACCTACTAGTTTTACAGACTGGCGGCCTCTACAGCCACAGGGGCTGCTGGTTGTGGCTACAGAACATCTTTGTGACAGTGTTAGTTCCTTTGGTTTTTTTCCACACGGCATCAAGCAAAAGAGGAAGACCTCAGCCATGCTGAAAAATGCTGTTCCACATCACTTTTTAAAAATTTTTTCTTCTTTTTAAGCAAGATAATTGCAGCTGGGTCAGTTTTACGTAGTGGTCTTCAAAGCTTTTATTACTGAGTCCAGGGGGGAGAAGAAAAGGAGTGGTTTAGGCTGTCAGTGCTTCCCTTAGTAAGTAAGTTTCTGAGAGTTTCAGATTTTGGAAATTTGCCCTCCAGAGCAGATACTAATCATGCATGACTCACCCACTAGTAATCCTCTTTTTTTTTTTTTTGGTTGTTTGCTTACTTGCTAAGTTGATGAGACTTCAAATCCTGGCCAAACATCCCTATTAAAACAAATTAGAGAAATCTCTGAGACCCAGGATGCTTAGTGAAATAAAACGTGTGCATTTACAGCAAGGAGTACAATCTTCAGTCTCATCGTGGCCAGATCAATAGCAACCAGCAGACGAATTTACCGTCTCCATGGACTGTGAACCTCACAGCTTTTTGTCCTATACAGGAAGAAAATGAACACATGCCATTTGTTTCTATTTTTAGCACCTGCATTCTCAAGCCAATATAAGGAGTGGCCCAACCAAAGCAATTATCTCAATGTCACCTGGCACAGTCATTTAAAAACTGTTTTCACTGCAAAAGGAGAGGGAAGCCTTGTCCCCACAATACACAAAAATACACGTTTATGCACTTCCATTTTACAGTGCTCATTTTCACCAAGACTCAGTAGCTGATGTGCACAGCCATAAACACAATTGGTTTGGTAAACAGCACGAGTATCCACAGCATGAGCTCCCCGTATGCAGTGTCATTAAATATTGGAGGCCCATAGAAAACCCTCAGCGAGTCTCCTGGAGCTGCTCCAAAATCTCGTGCAGGAGTCTGGAAGGAATGTCCCCATCCACAATGCATTGGGAGGGAGATTGCATATTTAATTCCTCTTCAAATATTTATATATATGTAGTTCACGTTTGAGTAAAGCTGTCCTTTTCATCAGAGTAGGAAGATCACAGCAAAGGGAGGAATTACCCAAAATCGGCAAGCATCTTTGTCCATTAAGTAACACAAGGCTCGAAAGCATCTGGCAGCCAGGAGCTTGGCTCCACTGCATGGGAGATTTCATAACAATATGTTTTGAGATCAATTTAAAAAAAGGAAAACAAAAATCAACTAGAGCAGTGTGTCATGTAACACTGGGTGCTAAGGAGCCTGGAAAAACACATTAAAGCTGAAAAGTTTGGACGATGGTGAAATGGTCTGCTGTCTTTGGGGGAAAGACATTTCTCCCTCCTCCTGGTCCCACACCCACGGCCGTGCCTGCTCCTCTGTAATCACACCGACCCAGCTGGTCACGGGGCTGCATTATGAAACCTTGGGGGGGGGGGGGGAGGTATTTTAATCCCTGATCCAATTGGCAGCCGAGCCTCAAAAATTAGCTGAAAGGGGGAAAAAATACCTAGAACTGACATTGCCACTGAGCACAGAGTATTTTCAAACCATTGCTTAACTGCAATGCCTCCACTATGCTCGATCCAACTACACCATAAAAACCTCAGCAAGGGGAAAGGCAGGAGCTCACTTTCCAGCCCTGCTCCCCTAAGTGCAGGCAGCTCGACCTTCCCCGAATCTGTGCATGACACCCAGCAAAGTGTTAATTCTGGGGAGGTTTCTTAGCTGATGCTGCCAATTAACAGGTCCTGGTACGAGTAACAGGGAGCATAGCACCATCCCCAGGCAGGGGCTGCAGGGTTTCAGTGTGCCTTAGCCTGCTACGACGGCACAAAAACTGCTCCAGCTCTAAACTCAAATCTCCTCGGTCAGTCGTCAGGTTTAATGAAGTCTCATTAGCACAAAACTATCCCAAAAAGCAACTCTCACCCTGTCCCACCATGACATCCTCCCTTCAAGCTTCACTCCAAAGCAGCCTCCTTCCCTCCTGCCCCACACATTCTCACTGGGGGCCAAGACACCTCCCCTGTCCCCACTGGGGTTGAAGGGAGGGACCTTGTTTAAAAGCACCTCAGTCACTCTCAGATATACATGTATTTTATTTATATCTCTTTCTCCCTTTTCACCCGGTCCTGTTGCTTACAGCCACTGAGACTTGAGAAAAAAATGCTGTCAAGCGAGGATGCAAATACACCTGATGCCCCTATGGCATTTGTCATGACCTGATACAACCTTACACATTAATTAATGGGAACTGGTTTGTAACAGCACCCAGACATGCTGTTCCCAGGCTTTTGCTGTTGTTGATATTGTTGCCTGCTGGAAAAGAGGATTTTGTATCCTCTTGAGGATGCCACCTGAGACAGGTAGTGGGGTTCCAGAGTAAGGAGTAACCTCATAAAAATACACTTTTTAAAGCACTGATGGTGGAGCAGACACTAATTACCCCTGTAATGTACAGCGTGACTGGCAGGGAGTATGGTCCCTGGGCCACCTCCAGCATGCCTGGTAGGATGAAGCAGGACATGAGGGACCACATCTAAACACAGAAATACAACCTCTCCTGGATCGCTGGTTGTGCTTGGGTGAAACTAAGGAAGCCCTGAAAAATTCGATGTTAAATTTGCTCTGCAGTTTGCTTGATTAGAAAGGAAGCAGGATTTTCATGTTTCAGGTCTGTAAAGCTGAGCTTTTGTTATAGACACAGTAGTAAACCGTTGCTTTTTTTTTCCCCTGAGAAAGACAGCCAATGCTTTTAATTGCAGCTGTTGTCAGCGGCACATACACACTTTAATTTGGTCTGAATCTGGAATAACTTTTTTGCCTACATATTCAAAAATACTACCTTCATTTAGCATAACGATGCAAATTATGAGATCCAGTGTAGAGCCCTTGCCAGTGAGTTGCAGAGCATCAAACATTTTTCATGGGCTGGTTACAGGAAAGTTGTACGTTCAGGGCATTGGTGTCGTGTCACTTGGTGACATGAATTCTTGTTGCCTGAGTTTTTGCATAGGTAGTGTGATATGCATGACAGAAAAGAGAGTCTTTTAAAAGGATTCAACCATCATTTTTTTATCAAGTTCAAAATTGTTTGTATTTTTTTCCAGGCTATTTATTCATTGCTGTGATAGCAATTGTGTTCACTGGAATAAAAGCTGACTGGGGGGCTACTGCATTTACAGCTATAGAAATTAGGTATGTACATTGTCCTTTCCTCTAGCATTTGCCTATTAATTAATAATTGGTACATTGCCAAGAGCAAAGGAGAAGTAGGAACAAGTCCCAGGTTATAAAATCTTCAAGGTTATCTTGCTCTTCCTGTTTCACAGCAGCAAAGAAAGAGCGAGAGAAGTCAGACGCAGCCAGGTTGCGGCAAGACGAGGCCCGGCTGTGGGGCGCTCGCCCTTGGGGGCTGTGGGCTGCTTTTCTGGGGGAGCCATGTCGCAGCACGTCCTGTCCTGCCACATGTCCTGGGCTCATCACAGCAGCTGCAGGCACATCCTCCCCTGGCTACCAAAAGCAGCAGACACTGAATTTTCCCTTGAACCTGTGTATTCCCCAGGATTCCCAGGTACCTGCTTGCAGCCACCCCTGTGAACACAGTCAGAATCTTCTCCCTGTCAGCAGCTCACTGTGAGGGACCCCAGCACCTGTCTCACTGAATCACTGACCAGCTCCTTTCCACAGGGAGCACCTGTAAACCCAGCACAGCTGGTAGTCATTTATGTTTTGCCCAGACCCCTCACGCTACATCCCATAATATTAATGATGTCTCTCAGACCACAGCCCCTGCTCCAAAGCATGCACCTGCCACCTGGGCCAAAAATACTGCTGGCTGCAGGTACACATGTACTGAAATTCTTCCCAGCCTCCCTCTTGTAAATAGTCGCCTACTTCTCCTGGGTCAAACACTCCAGTAAGGCCAGTGCAGCTGGAATTAATTTTCTGTGATGGACCAAAGCTTATCCAGGACACAAGTCTATCTGATTTTTGTGGACAGACTGGTGTGGACATGTGGAAAGTATGGGACTAACCTGAGTGTGCTTCTGTGACCAAGGAAGATAAGAACACAAGATAAGAGGTTAAAATTTAAATAATAACAGGAGCCTAAAGATTGCTCCTGTGGCAGCAACTCTGATTTTAAAACACTGAAGATAAGAAAAAAAAAAAATGCAAAGGTGACATGCAATTGGAGCTGGAGCGATTCAGTTCCTCCAGGAATGAACCTGGTTTTTCCCACCCAAATGTTTGAGTCTGGAATTCAGCCAATTTTGCTTCTCCCAGGGTAGGCAAGGTTTGTCAGCAAGGCTTGCCAGCAACGTGAACATATTTCAGTGGTCTCCGCACAGAGTCATTTTCCCCACTTTCTTCCCCTGTCACACACATGCAAACCACTGCAGCAAGAGCAACCAGTACAGAGCTGTTTTGCTCCACTTCCGTTTATTTTCCTGCCTTGGTGAGAAGGGGGAGATGCAAGTGTTATGTTCCACTTTGGCAAAACCACTCAGGTTGAAGAGATTGGCACATCCATCCATGTACCCCAAAGCACCACTCTTCTTCTGGAGCACTGAAGCTTGCTCTTGCAGGCAAAGCAGGACAGGATAGCAATGGTGGAAGGAAACTCGCCCCTGCTACATTGTGTGCTGTCATTTGCAAGCTGTGGGCAGAGCTGCATTGTGCTCATATTGAATAACATTTGCCAAGAATACTTACTCCCTGAGCCGCTTGGATTAAAGTCAGTGTTTCCCTGCTCTAGAAGGACATACCTGTCTTTTTCAGACAATGGCTGCAGTAACTAATAGCATTTTCCTCCCAGTAAGGCTCCTTTTCCTTGCAGACAGAAGGCCAAGCAGTGCAGATTGCAGGCAAGAAGATGGAGAAGAACCCACCTGAAATTCAATTTCTATATCAGCAGAAACCAGAAGGCAATTATTTTGCAAATAACAAAAAAAGCGCCCGCTATATATAAAATATCTTTTTTGTGTCCTGGAAACGTGAGCCCCTTACACCTCTCCTTACCTCCATTCAGAGGCATCCCACAGCATTTTGCAGCAAGACCTGAAGAGCTGCAAAACTGAAAACTGCCAGGCAGCACAGGCTGCAGCCGAGTCTCTTCGAAGGTGAGAAAACTGCTTACACTTAGGAAAAAACGTACTGGTGCCACTTCAGCTGAACTGCTTCCATCTTGTTTTTATTTTTTAGCAGATGTGGATTTAAGCACCAGCAAAACCCCAGCTGTGAGAAAACCACCAGTCCTCACATGTAGCTTAGATTGTTTAGACCATCTTGACTTCAGGCATGTCCTAGACAAGGCTCTGCTGTGTAATTTCCCTTGGACTCCTGCAGTGCCAGCTTGGGTAAGGCGACTCCAATTAAAACCAGTCCTGTACCTGGAAGGGTGCTGACATCTAAGGTGGCTGCTTCTGGGTGGCAAAGAAAACTAAGCCAACAGTGTGCATGGGAGGTTTTTCAAGACACTCCCAACAGTTTGGCAAAGCACTTGCAGCTGCCACCAGAGTGAAATCCTGCTCAGTCCATGCAGGTAGACCAGCGGCAGTGGCACAGCGTTTCACCACTGGGGCTTGGGGCTGGCACTCCTCGCTGAGGGCTCCTCCTTTGCGTCATATGTGCATAAGGGTCTCCAAAACCAGGGTGGGGAGAGCGGCTGGCTCCTAGGGCTGCAGGGTTGGGGTGGGACCTAGCTGGGCTGTTTGAAAGCTCCCTCCAAGGCATTCATCAGGCCCTATCCAGAGGGAGATGCAGGGCATCTGCATTTTTGTGCCAGCTCTCTGGGGACCCCGGCAGGACAGTAGTTACAAGCCCTGGTTTCGGCCCTGCTGCTCCCTGCATCCTCCATGCTGGTCCCTGGGTGCGGGCACCCATCCGGCACATTGGGCTCCCAGCTTGCAGAGCACGCAGGGGCCTCAATTCCAGCTGGGAAGCTCCTGCCCCACACCATCCAGCTACTGATGGCTTCTCGCAGGCACTCTGGGGTCATCTGATTTCCCCCAGGTCCCATGGATCCCCTGTAACCTTTTTACCTGTATTTATGCTTGCAAAAGCCACCTCAGAGGCCACAGGCCATTTGCCATGCCGCATTGCTCAGTCACACACACCCATTACCACCCGGACATCACTGCAATGAGCAGAGGCCAGCAGTACCACCTGGGGAGCTGGATGTGGGCCCCGGCGCATCATAATTACAATATATCAAAGAAGGAGATCAGAAAGATTTATCTTATTATTGCAGGATCTGCAGATAAACTTCAGAAATAAAAAACAGGGCAAAGGGAAATGAAATAATCCACACATCTAGTTTTAATATCCAGCCTCATACCTATGGGTTACTGAAAAATGACCTGGAGGGAAGATACCTCCTGCATTAGGGACTGAGATCAGCAACATAATCAGAGTAAATGAAGAGTCTTCTTCATGCCGCTCGATGGAGAAATCCCTCTGGCATGGATGTGTTCACTATAAATAAATAAAACTTCAGAAACCAGCATGCAGCACAGATGAGATCTAGCCTCGTAAATTAGTAAACCACTGCCCCATGTACAAAATCGCTGCAGGTTTTGTGCCTGATCCTGTACATATTTAACCTCCCCCATGTAAATAGTTCTCTGAAGTTAATGGAGCTGTACTAATTTGCAATGGCTGGGGATTAAGCCGCCGGGGTTAAGCATTTCTGCCAGCTCTGACTGCAGCACGTTGTAGTTTCAGGGCTGTAGGATAACTTGGAGATGTTCCTGCTCTGGAAAGGAAACATCTGTAGCCATTACGCTGTGTCACCAGTGGCCCCATGGCACAGCCCAGGTACAAGCACTCACCATTCACAGGCCGTGTCCTTGGACAGAGAAATCCTGCTCCTGCCCTGCAGAGGAGGGTGCAGACATTTTGTCAGATGCTGCAAAGTAAAGCTCATTTCTGTCTTTCATTCTCACTGGGGACATGCCAATGTTTTCCAGAGACCATTTCATTACTATTAGGCTGCTTGCAAGCATCTTAATTTAAATCACATTATAGATGCACCAAGGCAAAATAATCTATCCACAGCCTAAACAATAAACTGGAGTGAAAACATCCTTGGGCTGCAAGAGACTAGAACAAGCACTAATTGAAATGTATAAACTTGCATAACATTATTTATAGAAAGGAGCCCGATTGTCAGAGGCCTTGATAGAGCTGGAACATGGGAATGTTTGTTCTCCCTGCAAAGAAAAATTAATTATGGAAGTTTACAAATTCCAGTTGCTTTGTTTGCTTGTCTCCTGATGTGCCTAAGGACTACTTGAAAGGTATTTATGGTTCCTGGCCGCTGCTTCTTGATGGCGTTTTTTTAACCTTGTACTTCTGCATGCCATTGCCTCGCAGGATCTTGGAGCAGGAGATTAGCTTTATGCACTCTGTTCCTTGACTGTAGAAAAATTAAGGTTTATCCTGAGGTTCTGCAGTAGCAAATTTATTTTAGGGGATGCCTGGAGGAGGCCAGGGCTCACCAAGCCACCAGATATTTTGCAGAGGGAGAGCCCTAAGCCACTTGCAGATGGCTGGGATCAGATAGACACCTCTCTCTGCTTGAGCCTGCCATCTCCTCCTGACGTGGCTTTGCTTATTTTCTTCTTTCACTGCCAAGAACAGAGGTGCCATGAAGACTCTAATGCTCTACATGGTTTGATTTGCAAGGCAGGAAGTATGCCACGTGTTACTAAAATGCACTATATCATATAATTTCCTGGTAATGCTGTATTTGGCCAGGGTTGCCAACTGGCCAGAAAGCTCAGGAAATATGGCAGAGAAATTAGGTATCATCAAACCCAAATGTTGATGAACGTTTCCTCCCAGGCTCTGCTCAGAAGCACTATGGCTTTGGGTTTTGTGCTGCAATCGCTCTTTCCCCCCCATCCACCCGTGTAAAACGTCACTCCTCAAGATTCCGAGACACTTGCCAGCATCCAAAAATGCCATTTATTCGATTACCTAGTTTTAGGTATTCTCCAATACCATCTCATTATAAAAGCTAATGGCTGAGTGCTGGAGTTTCAGTGCAGCTGGCTACTAAGTGAATTAAAATGCAAGTTCCAGGTCAGCTGCACTCAGGGGAGATAAGAAACAAGAAAACACCTTTGGAGAAAAATTTCATACCTCCCTGTAGGCTGATGTCCTCTGACAGCGCTGCATTTCAGGGACCTCCCCTTGGGTCCTGCTTGCTGCAACAATGCTAAGGGCCACCTGCAAAATGCCCCAGGGCCAAATGCCCCAGGCAGGCTCACCGTCCTGGGCTGCCCCAGCCCTTTCCCTCTGACATGCTTTCAAACCCATTTTCCTGCAGTTTCTTGCATTTCAAGATCTGCCTTGCTACCACCAAAAGGAAGGAGGAAGGGCAAGGCATTTGGGGATTTGAGCATGGAGATGATCAATCCCATTATGTCTGGGAGGAAAGCTTCATAGCACCAGCCTCTACCACCCATGGATTTTGTGCTAGGTTAACAAACTCAGGTGATATCCCAAAATAATCCTAATCAAGCAGTACTGGCAATCCAGACGTGGATTTGCACTAGGTGAGGTTGTAGCTGCATCCCCCTTGCCACCCTTTCATGGGAGGTGACACATCGTGTCCTCTGGGAACTCTGGTGGCCCCAGGGATCACCCATGGGATTCACGCTGCTGGGAAAAGGCATTTTTGTTGGTGTATGTGCATCCCTTTCGAGGAAAGGGGGACTCATCCACAGATTTGGCGAGGCTTGGCTAAACCAGGGTGACCTTTATGGGGAGAAACAGCTTTATTTTGTTGCACTAAGGGGAGAAAGCATCGATGATGACAGCTGCCTGT
Source organism: Morus bassanus (assembly GCA_031468815.1). Classification (NCBI taxonomy): domain Eukaryota; kingdom Metazoa; phylum Chordata; class Aves; order Suliformes; family Sulidae; genus Morus; species Morus bassanus. The sequence goes on along the minus strand of CM062585.1, from coordinate 702,697 downwards.
CTCCCTACGTTGTCACCTTTACCTTGCAACACAGCAAAGGAGGTCCGGGAGCGCAGTCTGGCCTCCATGTTGGATTAAAGAGCACCCCGATTTGGGGTTTGGGATTTGGGAATAATTTAAGAGATTTTAACAGTCCCAGCTCCAAGACAAGGAGTCATCATCTGGTTTTTGGGTTGCAAGCCACATGAAATGTAATGCATTAAAAAGCCATCAGTGGCTGCTGTGAAGGACCGCTGTGCTCCCCCAGCCCAGCTGTCGCCCTGTGGTACTGCATTCTTAAAAAGGCTTCCTCTGTCTCTGGCACAACTGAATGCCTTTTTATAAATATTTGGAATAAATGAATAAACTGTTGAAATTCCCCAGAAGGAGAAGGAAACATTTCCACGAGCAATGTGGGGCAAGCATGAGTCATCAGGTAAAACTTCTCAGAGACTTGCACATCTACAAAAGGTTGGTAAATATCTAAATCAGGAAATCTCCTCAGAAAGATGGTAAGCAATTTATTTTATCAACAGATAGCAAAGAACTGACATACAGAGAAGAAAATCTCTCAAAATATCAACCAGTTTATCAAAAAGCTAGAGCACAATAAAATGTGGAGGTCGTGGACTCCAGCGAAAACCCTCCTGTGAAACACAATAAAAGCACAAACGTTAATTCTGACATTTATACTTGCAAAAAGGACCTGTAACAAAGAGAAATAAAAAAAGAAATGTAAAATAAAATGAGACTAAGTAACCTGAACAATGGGAAAGTAAATCAACACTGATGTAAAATAAGCATGCCTCATCATCTGCTGCTTTCCACGGCCCAAAGCTTTATGAAATACAGTGATTGCTTGGCTTGGATTTGGAAAAACATGGTGTGCCTAAATTGTTATTTTTTTTTCAAATACAGACATGCCTAGAAAACTACTCTAAAAATTCAGCAGTTCTGGGAATATGCAGACCAAGAAAAAAGAAAATTGCGCCAAGAGGAATCTTTTTGCGAAGCAGAGAGCAAGTACAGGGCTTGCCAATTGTGTAATGCATGATTGAAGGTGACAGCACTTGCAGATATTTTAGGGAGCACCAGCTCATAAACAAGCGTCAACTTGGAGGAATTCCCAGAAAACAAGAAGCAATTGCATGAATATATTGCAGGGCATTTTAGCGGCACAAAAGGTGACATCTGAGGAAGAACCAGCTGGAGGTTGCAACAACATGTGGCTGCTGCTTACGAGTCTTTGGTAAGAAGCAGCAGAGCTTGGGATGGGCTGCACATCTGGAGTTGTCATGTACATGGTGGCAGAGCTGCAGTGGCAGCCCTCACTCATCATGGTGCAAATCCACCACGGCTTCGGTGAGTTGTCACCCAGGAAAGCGCCAGCAAAAGTAGGATCGGAGGAAATTGCTGGTGCTGCTGGGTGCTGTCCCCTCCCTGAGCAGCATCTACCTGGCTGCTCTCTGCCCTGCCTCAGCCAACATGATGCAGGTTAGATTAAATATGCAGGCTTTGATTGAAACCAAACCTGCCCCAGCCCAACAGCACAAAACAGTCCCACTCGTGAGTGGTTTTTAGTTGCTAGTACACCAGGAAGGATGGAGATTGGGCAGATCTCAGGCAAGTATACCTGCAGGGGGGCAGGTATGAAGGGGAGTTTTCTGAGGTTAAGGATACTGGAGCATGGCAGGCATTGTGTCCCTGCTCCTTCCCTGGCTGCTTTCAAGGACTGGGCAGGGAAAACTCTCCCAGGTGGGACTCAGGCAGGGGCCCTCCTTCGGCCCTTCCCCCTGCTGCTTCCCTGTCTCCCTCTCTTTCCTCCCCTGGCTGTGCTGGGCTGCTCGTGTCCCTGCACTGTAAATCTACAAACTGCCCAGCAGGCTTGAATGGTGGCTCAGGGCACACCGCCACATGGCTGCTCCCCTGAAGGGAGGAGGAAGAGGAGGAGGCAGCGATGGCCCTGGTGTCACACTGCTGGCATGGCTCAGCACGCAGGCACGGGAGCTGCTGGTGCCATGGCAGGCAGCAGTGGTCTCCAAAACAGGATGAGGCCCCTATGGCCAACAGGGCTGTGCTGGGATGTCTGCTCAGACAGACCCAAACAGGAGGCCAGCATCCACGCGTGGCGCCACCCACAGCGGGAGCTGCCTGGCCACGCGTTCGGGCTGAGTCTGCTTTACATCTGGGCTTTAGGAAGGAATTTGAAATCTCTCCTGAAGCACGTAAGCAAGCAGCTTTCATTTGCCAACACCACAGTGATATTTAGTGGGACCACCAATAGCTAGTAACGCTCATGAATCCCAACAAACAGCCACAGGTGCTTGTGTCCTTCACTCAAGAAAGCAAAGCAGAGCAGCATCGGAAGCCTCATTCTCCTCCACCAAGGTCAGCCAAGAGTGCCCAATAGGTTGAAAAGTCCACAGAGAGGGACAGATGGATGGACACACACATACAAACCATCCCAGCAGGAAGGCACAGTCCCGCTCAAGGGGGGAAAAAAATCTGTTCTCTGTGCCCCAGTAGCAGCTGGGCATTACAGCAGTCTGGGGAAGCAGAGCATCCTGTCCTGCCCACATCAAACCTCGTGAAGCAGAAACGATTTTGCTGCCCAGTGACACTCCTGTGCCCTTACCAAGGGCCAGGCAGAGTGTGGTCTCCAAAATATTCAGCTTTATATTTTCCAGTTTTGCACAGAAGTATACAAACATGCACCAAGAAGAAAATCAGGATCATTAGATATTCGGGGGTGGGGAGGATTAGGAAGAGAGAGAAGTGTCCACCCATTAAAACATGCCTCTTTTTAACTTCTCACCTCTACTAGGAAAGTATCCAATTATTTCTTAAATGACCCCGATATTTTTTGCCTCAGCCTCCTTGCCTGCTTAGCCATTTCACATATTTATTAATCTTTGCATGAAATAATACTTCCTGACATCTGTTCCCAGTTTGTTTCCCTTTAATTTCCATTTATAGCACATTTTCCTATCCTCTGACCATGTTAAAATAAAACAATAAGTATGTTTGACACAGTGCAAGTTATTTAAGATCATGATCCTCCCCTGACCTTGATTTTATTTTTTTTAAACATGCTCTAAAACACAGAAAAACATTTTAATGAACTTTGATGAAAAAGCAAGTAGAAAGCTCAGAGAATCTGCAACTACTCAGCATTTCACACCTGTGCCAGCAGCCGGTTACCTGGGGACCAGCGTGAGGATCTGGTGATGGTGGTTACAGTCCAGTTCCACTCTGACAAGAATCAGCTCGAGGCAGATGGGGAAAGTGAGGAGCTGTGGGCTGCACAGTCCCTCCATGAGATGCAGTGGAGAACCAGGTGGCTGTAAGAGATGAGGTGGCAGTGGGACAGGCACGGGAAAGAAACTGTTAATTCCCAATGCAGTTATACAAATTGGCTTGGGTGATGCTTTCCCTTCTGACCAGGCAGATGGGAAAAGGTGCCCTTCCCTTGCTCTGAAGAGAGAGTTTGCTTCCAAGTACAATCTGGCAACTCCACAAGCAATAAATTCACAAGGAGAAGCAATAAGGAGTACTTTAGTTATGGCACAAGAACATTTTATGTTGTCATCTCTACCTTGGTACAAGCCCTCATTATAATTTTAGCTCAGGAGGAGGTTGCTTATGAAGCTAAAATAAAATGGAAAGAAACAATTTAGCCTCCAACCAAATGTGTGTGCACACCTTCCCATTAAGTAACAACGCAAACAGAGAGTCCGTGTCATCTCCAGCTGGTCCATCACCATTTTATGGACTATCAGGCAGTTCTCTGGTAGGGACTATCATGCTCAATACAAGCATTAGCCTGCCAAGAACAGCCCCTCCATGTCCTCCTGCACTGATAAACCAGTAAGCGTGGTTATACATCCTGCTGTGATAAGGCCGACAAGGTTGCAACCCTGAATGGAAACATCTGAAACTGAAAACATTTCTGCTCAATCCTCTTCAGCCGGAAGGGTAATGGTTGCTCTCCAGTTTGCTGCTATGGCAGAGAGATGTGGGTGCCCACGACAGCCAAGAGCCACAGCAACCTGAGCAGTTCAGATCATGGTGCCCTGTACGTACCTTATCTGCCTCTGGAAGCTTTCTTCACACGACAATTTTACCGATAGGGCTTTAACCTGCAAGGTTGTCAAGCGTGTCTTCCTTTTACCTGAATTCCAAGCTGAACATGCATACACTAGAAACCCTGGGTTTCACCTGGGGCTTTTTGAGGTCAAGACAAACATCATGACAGACAGACTAAGAGCAGCCAAGGTAAACTGTGCCCTGACAAAGCACCATCCTCTCAAACACACTGTGCAGCTCAGTGCCAGGGCTGCACCACTACAGCTCGAGAGCTGGAAGGCTGATGAGGGTGGCCGGCCTTTGGGGAAGCAGGTCAGAATTGGCTTTGAAGGCTCGCCAGCAGGTTGCTCAGCACATGCAGGAGGGCTGCTCCTTTTGGGAAACCAGCATCACCACCCACCACCCAAGAGATGCTCCCCTGATTGTCCCCCAGCTCTCCATGGCATCGTGTAGGTGTGACTGAACGGGCCAGCAAGGCTAGCCACCTCACACCTTGGGAACCATTTAATCCTCAGCAGCATAGAGGCTCACCATTACAGAAACGTATGTTTGTGTCTCTGTTCCCTGAACTCACTGCACTTCATCTACTCTCCTGGGCCTTAAGCTCAAAGCAGGCAGAGTCCATGCAGGTGGATTTGTCCTACATAGCCCGTGGTTTGGAAGAATAAACACGAGTCTCTCCTAGTCTGCCTGTTCCTTCTGCTCATTTCTCCCCTGCCACAGCTGGCCAATTTACCTTTGCTGTTCATCCAACACAGTATTTACAGCATTTGGAAGACTCAAAAATTGATTGAAGGGAAAAAAGAGAAAAGCTACACTGAACTCGAAGGCCTGATTATGCACAGCTTTATGCGAACACCACCACCACCACCACCTTGGAGAACGGGCCTGGGGGGATGGGTCAGAGAAAGCTTCACAGTGTAAAAGTTACTTGGTTGTGAATATGTTGTACAGTTATAACCAGGATTTAACAATCATTACCTATTTTATGTGCAGAAACAGGAATTATGACAAAGTACCGAGGGCAATTTGTTTTCTGAGTTGCACTCTCTTTATTTGGTTAAGTAGTCTGAGTCAACAAAGTCATACTTTTCTCTATTTCCGAGAGTTTCTTCAGCATCTGGCTCACCTTGGCCTCATCAAACTCCAGACAGAGAAACTCCGATTCCTACAAAACAAAATTCCAAGAACAACAGTTGAGAAAAATAATGGGTTTTCAGGCAGGATGTGAGTTCTGATTTCCTGATGATTTGTGTCCCGTGTCTCCTTTTTTCCTGGTACCGCTTAAATAACCTCAGTAGACCCAGAGGCTGGCTACACACCTACCGAGCAAGAGCAGTACGTGCCAGCATGCCAGCCAGCGGCTGCCAAAGAGGACATAAGAAGGCTGAGCTCTGCTCACCCTTCCTTTCAATGTAGGCATCAGTTTGGGTCTCTCCTTAGCTGCAGACTTTTGCAAAACTTGTAGAAATTTAATTAGATCTGAGACTTCAATTTTTCTTTCCCATCTGGTGATCCCCAAAGCTGTCGCTGCAGACACTGGGAACTGCAAAGTGGTTGGAGCCACCACACAAAGCTTTTCACATATGAAAACCAGATTTTATACAGGGGAAAACAAGAATCCAAAACACAAGTCTTGTACAGGACGTTCCAGTCCGGAAATTCAGGAGATTTTTACATTCTCTTATACACGGGCTCTAGTGTCAACATAAACTTAGAAGCAAGTTAAGAAGCAGCACTGATTTGCTCTGAAAAGTCCTGTCAGATCTTAAAAAGTAGTTATTCTCTGACAAGATGGATATTGGGATATAGTAAAAGGATCTTGTCAAAGGTCCAGAAAATAAAGAATATATATAAAAATTTAAAGAATATATATCTGTGTGTGTATACATATGTAAAAAAAAGAAGTTCAAATGGTATCGAACACATTAATAAACAGCAATGCGAAAACGTCTCCTGAGATCTCCAGTCCATTAGCCTTACCTACTGGCATGTCTAGAGTTGCAAAGTATTTCCTGTAGTGAGTCTGGCAGAAGAAACGTTTGAGATTGCCCAGAGCGTGACTGTGTACTAAAGATCATTCCAGGTGAAGCACCATCAGTGATAGAGAAACAAACTGAAAATATTTGAAGATGAAAGTGTAGCCAGTATGGAGGGAGGTTTCCTTATGAGACATTGGAATAGTGTTAGCAATCAGTATCACTATGTGTCCACTGAATATGTAACACAGACCCTGCGGTGCTTATAAAAGCAGAACGGCATCTCCAGGTCTCATCTGTTTTCTACCAGACTAAAATTTCTGCCACTATTTCAAAATACGTTTTTTCCATACAATTAGCATCTACCCGAAACACCGCAACTTCACCTTCATCCTTTACATTTATGGAATTAATAGTTAACACACAAGGATAAAATCATTGGACAAATTAAACCCATCAACTTTTACTAACCGCATTTTAGGACTGTTACAAGCGTTTTACACCAGCCATCAGGAATAGTTTTACCTTTTACCCTCTCTCATTCTCTCAAGGGTTCCCGGGTTGTTTCATTTTTTGTAAGAACCAAACCAGTAAGTGAGATACAAACCAAAATGCTGACAGAGGCAACAAGGGAATCATTTTGTGTGTAATCATCACAAAAGCCACTGCCAGAAGAATGCTAACAGGAAAGAAACGAGGTGCCAGAGGTCAGTGATCACGAAGCTGAGCATGTGAAGTGCACGGAAAGGTTGTGCTGGACATCAGTCACATGGGGAACTACCACAGTTCAAGACAGAAATCAAAATCGCGATTTAAACCTTAAAACTTGAAATTTTTTAAGAAAGACTACCTCATAAAACGAGAGCGGCGTGCACTTCAAACTTTTTTTTGCCTTCAAATATCACAGTTTCTCCCCTAATGCTGTTAAGTCACGGTAGCTATACTGGATGAGTCAGTCTTCGTGAAATGTTTACTATCTTATCTGCTAATGACCAAATTACCCAACAAAGGTGCAGAGATCAAGTTATGTATTTAGTATGTGGATGCTTCTGATTAGAAAAGGTTTCATAGAATTAAGGAGAACTTTGAATGCAGTATCAGTAAAGTTCAGTAATAGTCATGTAAATAAATTTATACTATGTAGAAAATACAGATGACTATTATGAAGGGCCTTTGTCTGAGCAAGCAATTACGCTCACAAAGAGCATCCTATTGGAAACTATTACTGTAGGTTGTGAGGGTTTTTTAAAATTAATTGTTCATCTCTATAATATTACTTAGTACATTCCAAAACATCACAAAAGTAGCATTAAACATTTGGGATCAATAATAACACAGATATGAAATCTAGGACTTGGAAGCAAGGACTCTCTTGCAGCATTTTTCTTGTCCTTGACAAAGGTTATTGACATGTCTTATGGAAAATACCTTGTATAAAATATCGCTGCAAGCATAATTACAGCAAAGCATAATTACAGCTGGTCACTGTGCAGAAAGAAAACGTTTGGTGAGGAATTTGACAGCTTAACTCCATTTGGCAGTGGGCTTTCTTGTGTTTTTCTGTCTGATTAGGACTGCACTGAAAAAAATCTGAGTCAGATCTGCCTGAAGAAGATGCATTTGCAGGAGATTGCATAACAAAACCTGAACAAGACCCTGAAATATCTGTCTCCACGTTCTTTGATTAGGAAGCACTGGAAAAGTCAAATGTCAACACCTCTGGTGGAGGTGTTTTTGCATGAGCCTAAGGCATAATAAGGAGGCTTTTTTTTTTCCTCCTGAGGTTTTGTCACATAGAAGCAATGCAAACTGAGCAAAAGGACACTCTTGGATTACACTAAGACGCTGCATGCCACTTTATACAGGTGTAAGTGTACTCATAAAGCATACTTTTATCTATAAAGCAGCTAAAACTTTCCTATGTGTATTGGACGGTATCTAGTTATCACACTCTCATGTGGACCAACCTAAAACGTGACCAAGAGGGCTGTAAATCAGGCTGCTCAGGATTGGGCTTTAGTTTTATTTAATGCTTCATTAGTTTATAACCTCCACAAAGGTCCAGAGAAGGAGAAAAAAGGAAGAAAAAAGATGGAGTTGTGAAATTAAAACTTCCCATCACTCCCCTAAGGTGTCCTGAAGGAGCAGGACAAATTTGATATCTCTGCTCCTTCTCAGCAAGAAACAAGGCATCACTTTTGATACTTCCTGTTGTTATTGAAATTTTCAGCGCACTTGGATCTCTTGTAGTTAAGCAAACACAAAATGGAAGGAGTCATTCATTAAAAATAAACCCAGAAGCTAACAAACAAGAACATCATCAGGCTACCAACACTCCTTATCCGAAGCCACCCAAAATGCAATAACAGCACCATAAGCCCCTTCACCAGAGGGGGACGTGCTGTGGTGAATGTTTCATACCCGAAGCATGAGTAGCAGTGCCTTGAAGCCCTGATGCACACTTGCCTACCAGACCGAAATCTGGACTTCAGCTGAGCTCTTCACCGAGGTGGACGCAGTCCTTGGAAAAAGGCACGTGTATGTGTAACAAGCAGGGTCATGAGAGCACGTCTGTATGCAATGGAAATGGCGTGTGCATCCCCACATTCAAGTTGGAAACCCAAGTTCAATTCCTTCAGAAAGGTGTGGGAATGGAGGTCCATGTCCTGCGACTGTCTTGGTTTTCTCCCCACATGCTTTCCCACCCCTCCTCCCATTTCCCTCCTGAGCCTGGGCTATAAAAAGGAGCTACAAAACATCCAAGAAACACAAACTTCCCCCAGCCACAAATTAGGTCTTCTAGGTTTTTTTCTTTTTCAGGAACAAGAGAGAGCTGCAAAAATATTTATATGAGAGACTAAGAGAAGCACAACTTTTTGTATCTCAGTAACTAAAAAACTTAACCACTTAAAAACCATGTATTTTTAGAAAACCAATCCTCACACATTCAAAACTTAAAAAAATACAATTGTTCTCTATTGCATCAGTTTGACCAGCTACTTAAAATGGTTCCCAGCAACTTTGATACATTTGGTATTTTTAAGTTTTAGCCATTATATTGGAAAAACAAAAATAAACCCCTCTGAATTCATGCATCATTTTATTCATATTCATTTCCCCTTGATTTGGAGAGCTCTTACAACACTCAGCATTCAGGGAACTCGGTCACTGCCGGGACTGCAGTGTAAGTCGGTGGTAAATTTGCTTTGGATCACGAAGTGTCTTGACTAAGGCTCGTTCCATGGGCTGGGATGGTGGCTTAGGGCATCTCTCCAGGCCGAAGTGAGGAATTCAGCTCTGTAGCAAATGGTGGTTGTGAGGGAGCACTGGTACGGGTGTAGTCAGTTGGGGTGCCGTGCCTCATGCTCGCTGGCCCAAGAACAGTGAAGGGTGCTACGTGCAAATATCTGCCTACCCAGGTGGAAACACCTCAGACGAAGCTTTGAGAGAGGTAAGAAGAACCCCCTGCAAGGGGCAGGAAACAAAAATTGCACAGCAACTGAACGCCAAAGTGTTGACGACAGCCTTAACAACCCACAACCCAGGTGGGTTCAGGGGACCAGGGGCTTTCTTCCATCAAATCAGAGAAGTGCTGTCAAGCAGAGAGCTGGCTGGCTACCAGGAGAACAGGTCTCCATGGTTCAGCGGAGGGAGGCGTCACATGCAAGGGGAGATGGAACCAACTCCACCTTCCCACAGGGAGCACTCTATGGTGTTCAAGGAACTGAGACAGAGAGAAATGCAGGGTTTGTCTGGTTAGATGCTATTTCACATCAAAAGCAGTCACATTTAAAACCCTATGCAATGAGAATACAGGCGATGCCGTGTGCCCATCCTCACCTCCGTGGATTTCAGACATGCCCGGAGTGAGTGCAGGGTCTACGTTCCATGGGAACAAGCCCACTTACAGCTGCTTGACCTGGGGTCCCAGAGGCCACTGGGCTACAGGTGCCACTACCAAGAGGGGCCCGCAGGAGGAGAACTGCTTCAGATCATGTGGAAGTGGAAGAGCAGAGACGCCACGAACTGGGTCATACCACTGAGTGACCGGGAGGGAAGAAGAAACCTCAACACCACCCCATGATAGGCAGCCACCAGCCAATGCACCAGGCCCATGCATAAAAGCCTTCTCAACTTGACGTGGTGCTTGTAAAGGAATTATCCAATTTTGAATTACCAGGAAAGCAAACTCTTTAGATAGTGAAAAAGCATCAGCTTCTGATGCCTGTGTGCAAACAGCCAGCCAGAGAGCCAGGTACAGACATGGGCTTCTGTACTCATGCAGCTGCTTCCTGGAGCAATGGGAATATTGTAGGTTTTTAGGTTTTATCCTTTTGGTGCAGGCAACACAGTCATTTGCTCCACAGAAGCTGGGATTCAATGTAATTTCATTGCTCTGGAAGATACTTTATTCTCCTGGCTTAGGTTTTGCATTAGATTAGGATGTTTTAAAGATTTAGCTGCCCCTTGCATAAGTAAAAACCGAATCTGTAATGTTACCAGAAACCCAACTTGCCTTCAAACACCCTGGTAACTTTCACTGTGATTAAGAACCCACATTAATTTTCAGCCTTCCCAATTTTTCTGGTCAACAAAGACATCAAGTGGTTTTGGAAAGGACTAGCTGATAAAACAGTTTTACATCCACAGTTTGCATTTGCTTGCTAGCCAGGAGACCTTGTTATCCTTATTGAACAGTTCTTGATACTGCAGTAAGCAAAGTGCTTTACTTAGGGTTTTTTCTTAATTAAAAGAATTGCGGAAGCCAAAATTTCAATAAAAGTTATTAATAAAATTAGTAGAGTTCAGAAGTGTTGCCTTTTCTTTGGGCCAAAGCCCAACCATTCAGTGATATGTGATTAAAATAATAAGTAACTTGTTTCTCCGCTTCAGTGGGATGTGTGAAAGGGTGAATGAAGGAAATTTCTAGCATAACATTTCTCATAGAAATGAATTTTGCTGCTTTTTAACAACTTCTGAGTTCCTCATGGCTAAGCAATAGATACCAAATTCTTCACTACTCCACATCACTTTTCCTTCCAGATCACTGAATATCCTTCAGCCAAGCAAATCTCCTACCTCCTCTGTGAGCCAGGAAAAATACCATGTATATTTTATGTAAGTAATTAAGTGCATCACTGGTAAATAAAGACTCCAGTGTCATGACTGTCAAACCTCTCAGCATTTCATGTTAGCTTGGATAGTAAAAACAGCAGGGAATACCTCCAAAATAATATAATATTCTCCTGTAATATGCTGGGAGACAACCACGTATAGTTTTCCACCTGAACAGCTGCCCTGATCTCTGCAGAAGACGTGGTGGGCGAGGAGCCATCTGCAGATTGCATCTGGCTCACGTGCCAGAAGTCCCCATGCTGATCTGCGGTAGGATGTGTGCAGCAGCTTGGCAGGAGCCTGGGAAGAGATAAGGTGGCCCCCGCCAGCCCCACGGGGTTTCACCACACCTCTGTGGATGCTGCCGACTTCCCAGCAAGCACACCCAGCTGCAGGCACCCTCCTGCGCCAAAATTACGTGCCACGCATTTTGCTGGGACAGGCTTATTCTTTGCAGCAGGAAAAAGAACCAAAATATATAGAATGAAAACCTGCCTTTGGAGGATTTCAGATCTACTTATATGTTTGAATAATATATGTTTCATATTCAGAAGAAACGCAAGGATATATAAAGCCACATACATTACAAGCTAACCAACCATCTTCTTTCAAACAGAATTATCTCTGTAAACATGTATCTAAAACCCACCTGTGACTGCTATTCTAAACACACTAAAGAAACTGTGGGCTTCACTTACATCAAAGCAGCAGGGCTAGGGTTAAATCAGCGATGTATTAACACCAGATGAATATCTTACAATTCACAATACAAGCAAACTAGGCTGCAAACAGAAAAGTCGGTGAGGGGTAAGTAAAACAACCCCGGGGAAAGTTTTCAGTGCAGTGCGGTACAAGAAGCCGGTCACTAAGACATCACGCAAGCCTGAACTTGCGGCCAGCTTGCATCACATGGGAGGGAGCACAACAGCAAACATGCATGGGGATTCAAAGCACACTCATCTTCTCCAGCAACACCCACAAGCAGAAACAAATGTCACTGTGTTTCCAAGGTATTAATTTAACAGAAAAGACAAAATAACGATTTCGAAGTAAATCTATAGCCTACCGATTTTTTTTATTTTTTTATTTAAATTTTTGCAAACAACTATTAAGACATTGCTTATCTGGAGTAAAAGGAAACATGCATGGGCTTAGATAGAACCTGCTTCAGCAGCATGAGTTAGGATTACCAAAAAATCTTCTGGTTTATCTGAAAATGTCAACTCTCCCACTTCCTCCCAACTTGCTAGTTCCATTTAAATACTATTTTAGTAAAACACCTGCAGGGACTACCCTGTAAGTAATATCCCAAATCACAAATATAGTAGTATTTCAATAGGAAAATCAATAATGGCCAACTACCATACCAGCTCCCATTTTATGCCTTACTACCCTTACGGAGAGGTACCGATGCTCCCTCCGAGTCCACTTTCTTCCTCACCAGCTCCGCACCAGAGCAGGTTTTGCCTGTGCCAGTATGGTCCAGCTTCCCATTCTCACAACGAAGAACTGCACATTCTCAGATATCTCTTTTTTTATTTCTTAATCACTGAAAGATTATAATTGTAGTTGAAAAGAAAGTGTCTGGAAATAGCCAGTGAGGAAACCTAGAGAACTGGCAAAGGGGTAGCACAGACCTGACAGTAATAACTGCACCTTAACTTTACAAATAAAAACAATACAAACCAGTCAAAGTCTTTTAGACCTTTTTTAAGCAGTGCTCCATCAGGGTCACTTGGCTAGTTTTTAAGTCGATAAAGTACAAGGTAGCTTTGGTCATTCCTTGACATGCCAGCACTGGTGGGAGCAGTAGGAGCAGAGGTGGCTCTAAAGCAGTGACAGCGAGCTGCCTGCAGAGCCCACTGGCTCCAGTGTTAAAAGGAAGCTGGCAGATAGCCCCAGTCATGCCAGCGCCCCGGTCACTGCTGGAAGGTATTAATAGCATGCTTCATGTTAGAGTTATTTCTCTAAAACGGACAGAAACAGTAAGATATTACCTTCAAGGTTTATCTGGACCTGCTTAGAGGCTTGCAGGATAAAGAAATGCAAATCTTAATTTAAAAAAAAAAAAGGAAAAAAATTCCGAACACCTTCCCCCATCCCAAAAAAGACAAGAGAAAAGAAATTAAAAAAATCCCAACGTAACCCAAAATTCAAATTGGAAATTAGACACTTTTTAAAATGGTGCAAGGATGCATTTTCCTTGGAAAAGGCACATCTTGAAGTCATTTCTACAATGATGCCACCCAGCTCTATCGCAGAAGCCTCCCTTCATCATAGACTATTCTTACTTACTCATTACTGTGGGAACTTGCTATTGTACTGCCCGCTGGCAGAAAAATAAATCCTGATTAAAAAACCCGATAAACTCACCTCAGCATTATTATTCCTATTTCTTGCTTCCAAACCTTTCTACGGAGGACCTCTCCTTGACACCCAGTGCACACAATTCAAATGTGACTCACCCCGGTATTTGCTGGCAGGCCCTGAAGGGCTGCCTGGTTAAGAGGTATTGGGTTTTGTTCTACTACATGTCAAACTACGCAACAAGCTACACTTGATCTTCTCGCAGACCATGAGGGTGGGAGATCCTCCCAACACAGAGTGCTTCCTCAGTGCTCCAGGTTAGCTTCTCCAAGGAATAGTTGCTCATGCCATTTTTAGCAGGACTGGGAGGAGAGGGAGACAAAAATGACCTGTGTAATCATGCTAAAAAAAAAATAATAAAAGATAATGCATAAGTGACCATGACAATATTCTCGAAAGTATGAAAAGAAGACCCAAAAAGAAGAAAAATACTGGATTTGAGCTTCTTTTTACTTCTTCAGGAATCATGGCAATACCAAATTGAACTGGGTGATTCACACTAAGTGGAAATACTTTGTGTCAGTTGTTTATGAGAGTGATTTATTTTTGCTGCTTAAGACTCTCAGATTAGGAACACCTGGTAAGCGGTAAAAAGAAAAAAAACCCATGGCTGCCACAAACCAATGCAGAGTGATAAAAGTACGAGACGTTGCACTGCATCTCCTATCACATTGCATCAACCATGATCCCACTGCAAACTTCAGAAGTTATTTTTAGATTAATTAATATTCTGCAAGATACACTGGGGCATAAGATAATGACAGCAAAGTCTAGATAATTCCAGAAAAATTGGAATGGATGGCAATCCATTGATTTCATATGACCACATTTCTAACAATATTAATTCTTTATTTTTAATTCAATTCAACCTAAGGTAAAGTGCAATTCATTTCCATAATACCGTATAAAATACAGCACAGATATTTGTGCCTTCTAATTCTTCTACATTATTTTGGTATTAAACGAACCCAGAATTTCTTAAGTGAATAATTATTACATCCACATAGAAAAAAAAAGTTAACCTGCTTGCAGATTTTTTAATACTTCTAATGTAACATCAAGCCTGGAATATCACAGATTAAACAGATAAACGATTGTAGAAATTGGACTAATTCCAGGAGCATAAGACTAGGTCTCTGATACTGCACGGCAAATGTAACATCATTGCTTTTACGATATCAACCTACCGAAAATAGTCCATCTAGTATTTTATACCTTACATGAAGGATGAGTGTTTGTGGCTGCAGAGACGCACGTGCTTTGACCTGCTGGTCTTTGTGTCTTTTGGAAGCACAGGTTCCTTTTCAGAAAGTGTTACAGGCAAAAAAACCCAAAACCATATTTTAATCAGTATAACTAATTAGAAAGAAGCATACACTGAAGTTCTTATACATTTCACATCATAAAGAATTAATAAGAAAAAAGACAACTTAATACTTTTATGCAAGCTTTATATACTTTCTATGTGGCTATGCTGTTTTCAAACTGGTAATATTAACCTGCATTGGTTTCTGTAAGCTTTCCAACTTCCTCTCTTTCTGATTGAAAAAAAAAAAATCACTTTGATTTGTACGTGTTCCCTTTTTCGAGCTGTTTTAACCTGACATATTCCCCACATTCCGCCCAGAGAGCAGCAGCCTGTTCTGTGTGCTCCCCCTACACAAACTCTGTATTACAGGGGTTATTTACCCACGCTTCCACATAAAAATATTATACCACAATGCCTAAATACAGAGGTCGACAACGAACAAACGGTGGATGTCTAACACGGGTAATTACCCTGCATTTGTGATTAGTGATCTCCTCTTTCTTTTCATTATTGAAAGAGTGCTCAGTCATAACTACTGTGTTCCAGATGCTGCAAGGACACTGCTCATTCATGGATGTCATGATGTCGATTAGCCCAAACTGTTAGTTGTTTATGAGAAAACACTGCGAATGTCTTTCCTACAAGGGCAAAACACATTCAAATACCCTGAATGCTGAGCCACTTCATTCAGCAACTTGCTGTGACCAGAAAGGAAAGGTTATAAAAGCCACAGTTCTGCTGTTACCAACACAATACAGAAAAAAAGACCTGGTTATGTTGACAAAATGCAATATTCATTCTCATTTAGCGATGACTCATTGCAAGATTATACCTGTAACTTTTTATGTGGGCTTATCTGATTGATTGCCACTTGCTAAGCTTGCTTACCTGGTTCTTCCAACACCCTTTTACAACATCTTCAAGTAGTTGAGACTCATGTTACCCCATAAAATGCCTTTCCAAATCTGCTGCGGTCATCGGCCATCACGAGTGGTTAACAGAATGGAAAACCCTTCGCTGAAGAGTGGTTTATGTTTAAATGTATATAACGTACACAATATTTTATCCTCCTGTCTGTTCACAGTTCAAGTCACTAATTATAAAATTGTGAATTTGATAAAGAATTCCCAGTGATTTCTCCACCTCCATAGTCAACCAGCTTCATAAGTGTGGAGTGATTGAAACGCGTTAATAATAATTGTTTAAAAATAGCCTGGTTTGTCCTCCAGAGTCCCACATGACAACATTGAGCACCAATGCTAAGGCTGCAAAGTCAATCACCCTCATGAAGCTACATCGGCTTCATTTCAGCATTTGGTAAACAGGCAAAGCGATGCAGAACCCAAAATCTCTCCGGTGTAGCCACAGTTCGAGGTATCTACCCATTTTTCAGAAACCTGCAGTGTTTTTAATAGTGCTCCATACCTTTTCAACATGGCTCTGACCACCTGTGGTTATAAGGGTATGGCTCTTTGCAGATTTACCTGCATCTGCCTTGGGCACCCAGAAAATGGGGAACATCTCATTGGGAAATGACTCTGAAGTGCTCAGCTGTGGCCAGCTTCACCAAGCTTCATGCCAGGGCTCTGTGGACTGCGCATACGCTGGGAGGTTGTGTTTCACTGTCTCATGCATGAAGTTGTCGCTTACCTTCTGGCAGTGCCCTGTGCCCTACCCTCAGGTAGCCTGTCGTCAGCCTCAGTCCAGAGCCAGGTACCTAGAAAAGTGCCCAGAGCATCCAAAGGCTGCATTTCCACTCTGGAATGTGCTCAGTTCAGGCAAAATCCTGTAAGAATTGAGCTGCTGGACAAAATCTCTTATCCAGGATGCACAAAATAAGATTTTCAGCGGCTCCTAACTTGTTTAAGGCAATTTTTTTTCATAAGGGCAACAAGAGGCATGTACCTGACCTTGCTGTAAGCCTTGAGCTTGCGATTTCCACGCTTTTTTTCCCCAAAAAAACATTACAGCATTTCCTATAAGAACAGATACTTAAGGATAAACCCTCAGAACTTTTTTCCCTCCTAGTCTTGATCTTGGAGACAGACAAACCAGTTTGGGGAAGGATTCAGCCTGGCAAGGGAAATACTGACTATGTAAGTTGGTCAAAGCTGAAAGCCACCAAATACAGGGTTGTATAATGCTAACTAAAGGCACTGCCATTGCTGTTGCCTTCTTTAGACGGGAATGGAGTTGTGGCAAGAGAACAGAAAGTGCTATGATCTAACTCCTGGTGTGGAAATGAAAAGTGAGACATCTCTGATTCTAAAATGATTTTAAAAAATTTATGCAAAAATAACCTCCCCCAACTCCTCTCTGCCCCTATAGACACTATTTTGACACAGAAAGCACATCAAAACTGTTTTCAGTTGAACCTCAGCACCTTTGAAAGCACAGCTGAGCTCAAGAGTTCTTTCAAACCCTAAAACAATAAGCGTGGGATGTTTAATCTTTAACAGGGACATTTTTCTCCTGCTGCTTGACAGGCTTGAAGTAAATAGATGTAAGAGCATGCAAAATAAATCAATTCACCTGCTTAGTCTGCTGACACTTTCTTGGTGACACTGGTCTGCAACTCTGTTTGGGTCTCAAGCCTAGTTGTTATTTAGAAGAAGGTGAAAGTTAAAATCACCAACTAAGAAATGCATTTGCTTTCTAACTATTCTTTGCACAAACTTTGTTTCCATTAGGCAAGCTTAGAAGACCTCCATGCAGATGGGTTGCAGAGATTTATATCACTTCATGTGAGTATTAGGGAGAAAGCCCTGCTCTTCCCCTGTCCTACAGGCACGGCTGTTTCCTCCTTACTACAAGAAAGAGGCAATATAAGTCTAGAGAGCCAGGACTCTTCAAGGTTGAGGCTTATTAAGGGAGAATTTAGAGAGAATTTATTTAGGTGCTTGTGGTCATTTTTTGGAAATCATAGAATAGTTTGGGTTGGAAGGGACCTTTAAAGGTCATCTAGTCCAACCTCCCTGCAGTGAGCAGGGACATCTTCAACTAGATCAGGTCGCTCAGAGCCCCGTCCAACCTGACCTTGAATGTCTCCAGGGATGGGGCATCTACCACCCCTCTGGGCAACCTGTTCCAGTGTTTCACCACCCTCATCATAAAAAATGTTTTCCTTGTATCTAGTCTGAATCTACCCTCATAGATGAGTCATCACTGGTCTAACCTCCATTTGGGAGATGGTACATAAAAGCTTTACATGGAATCATGTTAATTCCGTAACAAACATGGTTGCCACTCCCCAATCACCCTAAAAGTGTAAATTAGACTGAAAGTTTCACATTATTTTTCCCCCTTCAGAAGAAAGCTTTTGGGGATCCTGTGCAATTCCAGTGTCTGTCACAGGATACAATCTTAGGGAAATAGAAGCTGAAATATTACATTTAACATTTGTATTTATCTTTCTTCATGTGAATGCCTTAGTGCATGCCTATGGATATCTGGCAGGGCTTAAGAAGTTTTAAAGGAAAAAAAAATACAGTGATACCTGCAAGTTTCACCAAACTGTTCAGAGAAGCATATAAAGACAGCATTAAAAAAATTAAATTATCTTTATATCACTTTAAGATTTGAATCAACACATTTATTTAAAAACTAAAGGAAATATGCTACATTTCTGGCATGGTATCAAGTTCTCATCTTACTTCTTCATCACATTTTTCTCCAGCTCATCTCAGCTCCCCCACCTCTGGTAGTCCTTCCACTGCTGGTGCTCACAAGGGTACCAGAGATCAGAAAGCTCCATCATCATTTATCCAAGCTCTGCTGTGTCAGCTCTTAGCTAACAAAGAGTCTCTCAGTGGAACCGCTGCAAGGTGATGTACTTTCCTCCGAAAGTCCCCTGCAGGGGACCTTAAAGGGTAAATGTCCTTTCTCACTTATGATTGTTGCCTTCCTGTGCTGATCTACATTCTTCTATTTCTATCTTGTTTGAAAACTGTACTTGTTTTCTTGTGCCACATTTTGTTTGGTTGGTGTTTTTAAACCTGCTCACAGAGCTGAAATATCAGTCTACAGCTTTCTCTATACATGTTTAATCTCCAAATACGAAGGCTAGTCTCTGTTTTTCAGTCTTGTAGCACTTAATTGCAGTGTGAAATTAGTCTAAGAAAAAGAGAGCCCTTACTGGAAGGTTCTTGTGCTTCCCTAGTGAGAACATTAATCAGACCTGAAATTCATATTCACTACATTTTAACCTCCCTATTATCTAACACGGGAGTCATTGAGCATCGCAAAAAAATTAAAATCAAGCATCATTCAGCAGCATACAAAAAAACCCCCTTTTCAGAAACCAGTTTCAACTGCTTTGTGATATTATTTACCATTTTCTTAAATGTATCGGAAAGTAGAGTATTATAACATCAAACCCTCTGTGCCACTGGGGCATGTTTTTGTTATAGGGTATCACCAAGACTGGAGTTTGCAGACTGTGCATTTAGTTAACTCTTAATTACAGAAGGATATCTCTGTGCTTTTAACTTAACCATTTACTTAACCAAATCAGTGTCAACCATGTTCCTCTCACTAACTGCAATATTTACTGGCAGGAAAACAGGAATGAGCTGTGGGGTTAAGAATTACTTTTATACCAACTACATACACACAGTTTAAGGAATCTGCATTTAAAAATAATCTCACATTAAAGAGAGAAAACTCAGTCAAAACCTGAGCAGACAATACCTGACCTTTAGGAGGCTGCATTACTTGGGATCATGGCATATTCTGGCTGAAAGCACTGCACTATCAGCTTGCAGGCTGAATAACTTGGTTAGCATCCCACAAAATACATCTCTTTTGCTCCCTCGCAGCCTTTTAATGCTTTAGTTTATCTGTTACATAAAGGATTCAAGTGCCCATTAACGTCCTGCCTAAAAGTATTAGACTGATTATAAAAGGTGAGTGGAAATTAATATCCTAAGCAGTTCAAGTGGCCTTATTTTCTATGACAGCAGGCAATGCTGGCTTCTGTTGATGGTGATGGCTAGAAGACCTTGGCTTTTTGATGCCAATCTGTCTTCAGTGAAGACTGTACCTGGTTTGGTCAAAGAAGAGACCAAAGATTAAAATGACTCTGAATTAGTATTTTGGAATAAGACATGTTTAAAACCTTCTTTACTGCTCTTTTCTGAACTGTGCATACTTGCCCTGTGGTCTAAAAGGCACCGGGACTGCCTGAAACAGAGGAGCAGATGAAGGAGGTGAGTACAGGGCATGTTGCTGAAATACTTCAACACACAAGAGCTGAACAAAAAGTACAACGGTGTTTATTTTGGTTGCTGCAAGTTTCGCAGGTGGTTAGTAAAGGCCATGCAAATCCTCTGCTTGTTTGCGTCTCTGAACAGTGACAGGCAATCCCCTCAAAAAGTCCCATATTCAAAAAGTCCCCATATTCTTGCACCTAAGCTCTTAGATCAGTACGACCCAGCTACAGCAAATACGTTTGTGCCCACAAAATGGAATTTTTCATAAAGTAATTTTTCAGGGGCATCTGTTTATGCATATCTATCCTGGCTATGTTTATAGCATCACGGTGATGCCAGGCATCCATTTGCTCCAGGGTATTTTACCACCTAGAGGAGGAAGAGCACAAAGCCTGGCAAAACAGATCCTCAAGCTCAAAGGCTCACACACCACCAGCAGCATCCCCATCTTGTTACAAAAACATTAACCCTCTGTCCCTGGCACACTGGTGCATCACGCAAATCATGAATTACACACGAATATGCCTCTAAATGGAGAGTGAGAAGTTACTCTCACTTGGGCAGAAGGGCTCATCTAAAAATATTAAAACAGTGTACCAAAGGCTTGAAAATATGCCTGCAGTTCAGCATGTGTTCAGCTGGATTTTCCTTCTTAAAATATGTAACAAGACAAAGTGGTCAAGCCAAACAGGCTTTTTTTTTTCCTGTTTTTATGGCATTTATCTACATCCTTTCTGATGATCTGAAAATAGAATTTATGGGGACAAAAGGGACTACTCAGAGTTATGTTGCCACTGCAAACGCATATTCTCAGCAGGACCAAAATAACTACACTTGTTTCTTTTTAGTAATTCGAATGTATGAACTTACAAGCCAAACTGGCAAAAAGTTGGTTTCTTTCATTTTTGATATTTTCTCATTTCTTTTAGAATACAAACTGCTGTCTTCTAATTCACTATGAGAAACCTTCCACAGAAAGGAGGACAGCCAGGTATTCGCAGTCCAGCCTGTTTTACAGCCCCTCCAACACTGCTGCTATTGCTGTTCCAAAGCCTCGGGACAGGCATCATGCTTGGATTTATCAGCAAAACAGCAGCTCTTGCTGAGTGTGGTGCAAAGCCCACTAAAGATAGTGGGAATGTCTGCACTGACTTCACTGACCTTTGGATCAAATGCACTAAAATATCAGTGTTATGTGCTGGCAGGGAGACACTGAAGGGATACAGCTCTCTGCTGAAAAAAATGGAGAAGCTACAGATTTGCATTTTTCTTTGCCCTTTTTTTTTTTTTTTTAACCACAGAATATGACTTTGCTAATATTTGCTGCATGATACATAACTCCTTTTTTTTCCCCCCAGTCTCTTTCCTTGTGTAAGAGGAAAACCAAAGGCTCACAATGAAAGCTGAAGCTGTAGGTGCAATCCTGCAAAAAGATCAGCGTGGGAAGACACTTGTGCCTTTGCAGAATCCCACTGAAGTCAAGGGGCCGTAGGCTCTGCCCACACAGCTCTCTTTGCCTCAGCTAATATTACAACTTTGTTTATTCAAGCTGCAAGTTCAAAATTCATCCTCCAAATGAATACAGGCAATAGAATACAAACTCTGCCTTACAGTCAATGCACATCACATGGATTCATCTGTTTAAAAGTCTAATCAAGACAGATCAGGACATCAGTTCCCAACATGATCCCAAAAACAGCCTTGCCATGAAGACTGTTTTAACACACGGCACTTCATAGTCTTTTTGACAGGCATCATGTTGAACCATATCTTTTTTTAGAAAGCGAAAAGATTCAAAGAAAAGTTATCTAATTTTGGTTGACCTCTCGTTCTCGATTCAAGGGCAAGTGGTACTGAAGTAGAAATAATTTCCATAACTGAATTGCAGAGCAGTCATTTAACAATTAATAAGTGATCTGCTCCGCATATGAAAACTGAATATGAAAATAAGCATGTGAGAATTGGAGATACCTCTGCACAAAGAAAGGCTGCAGCCCCCCCCCTCCCCCCCGTCAGATATTTAATTTGTTATCTCTTCCTTTTTCTCCCCATGAACAAGGGGAGGAGAGGGCAATGAAATATAAAAGAACTTAACCACTTCTCCAGAGGAAAATGGAGATGATGTGAATGGCTCATTTAGCCTTCTGTGTCTTTGAAGCAGAGGAGGATAGTCTCTCTTCTTTTTCTCTCCACAACAGCAACCTTTCTTTTTTGGTCTGTATCCACAGTTTAGACATCAGCATTCAGCAGAACGATGTGTTTCTCATTGGTAGTAAACCTGTAATGCCACAGCCTTGTTCTCCTGCATCACCAAAATGTAAGACTTGTGACCGGTTCCCCTTGGCAAGATGTAAGGTCATCACTCTTGCTGCAGGACTGCGAGAAATAGGACATGCTTCACCTCCTTCCCGTTCCTGCGATCAGACTAAACATGTTCTCCTGGGAGACCTACCTAAGCACCGAGGACCTTGCCTGGTGGACCTCGTGCTGGCTGGCGCATCATGGCCATGAGGGCGCAGTGACACCACCTCATGTCTTCTCACTTCAGCTCTTGAGTGGAGGGACAAGAACCAAGTCACGATTTGTAGCAGCTCTCAGATAAAAGAAAAATTAATTGTGCTGTCATTTAAGGTAGGGAGAAGAGCAATATTACAAAACCAAAAGCTCACCCTTCCTTAAGGAAGCAGGGAACAGCATGAAGATGTGCAATACTGAACGCTGTTGCCTGGTTTTAGACAGCTGTCCTTAAGTGGAAGTATAGTAAAATTTGTGAGTGCGCCTGTATCCTTAAATGTATGCATTTCTTCTCCTTTCAATCATCAAAACACTACACCTTTTTAATCCTTGCAACCCTAGGGGTTTGTACCGATGGCTGATCTTTCTGCTGCACTCTTGACCAACAAACACTAACAAAGCCAGCACTAACTGTACACCATAGTAATAAAAACACTTGTTTCTGGTTTAAATATCTTGCTTTTCAATTTCCCTGCTTACTGTCCTACTAAAGGGCTGGGAGGTAGTAGAGATTGTACAGAAAGATTTAGACTATGCTGGCGGGACAAAAAGGGGCCTACAGAGAAAATAAAAAATGGTGATGAGAACAGGGAAAGTCTGTCTCCCCTCCTTGCCCACAGGATTTTCACATCTTTTAACCCTGGTAATGCTGGTAATGCCTATTGTATCTTTCTATGTCTATTATATCTTTCTTCAAGGTTAGGAGACAAGAGCTATCACAGATTTTGCAGCAGCAGTAAGTAATGATAAATTTTCAGGTTTATTTCTTCCTATTCCTTAAGCTTGCTTTTATCTGCACCACTGCTGAATGCCAAACAAGGATGTTCACTGACCATCCAACACTTTCACCCCTGGCTTTCTCTTCCTTCACAAGCCTTTACAGCTCACACACAGCTCAGAGAGGCTTACAAAATCCAAATGACTCCTTCTCCAAAGCATCATTCCGCCTCCCCTCTGGAGATTTAAAAAAACTCTTCTTAGCTATATTAATTAGCAAAGCTGGGTTCAACTCTTGTTAGCTGTTGTTTGTATCTACCACAAAACCGTAGTGATTAATTTCTTGGAGCCTGCCAAACCATTTGCAGGAAGAGCACAGGACGACAATGCATTGGCGGCGCTGCAGACAAAGAGAGAGGTGCATTGGCAGGGCTGCATGGTGAATGCCGGCATGAGCTTGCCTGCATTATGCTTGATGCAAAGTGAAAAGCGGCGTTTCATTTTCAGGAGGACTAAATTAGCTCATAAATTGAAAACCAAGTTTGACAGATAGCTAAGAAGTTGTAAGAAAAACGGACATGGTGGCATGCTGGGCTTACTGCATTCATTCTGCTCCACTGTAAGCTCGGTAACGTACCACAGGACATTATGAAATGTGCCTTAATTTCCTTGGATAAAAGGATTATCCTGAGAAAAAGTATGCTGGGAAGCAGCTTTACATTTGGAACAGCCGTTCTCCCACAAGCCCAAGTAACAGTTCTGGAAACAAATTGTAGACATATAAAGAAAATTTTACTACAGTGATATTTTCTAAAATATCAGCCTGGGTTATAAAAAGGGTGTTCGTGCTATAGAGCTCCTAAAATAACGAGGGAGTGAAGATGGCATTTTTGGTCTCCTTCAACTGATTCTCCAATAAACAAGTTCTTGATGAGAACTTAGCATTACCATTTAATGGGTTTGTGCTTCTTCTGTATGTACCCGTTTAACAAAGGGCTGTAAATAAATGCTGATGAAATACCTTATGTTGACATTACAGACCTCAGCTTCTCATTTCAAACCAATACAGTGGCAGTGATAGGTTTTGGTTTGGGTTTTTTGTTGTTGTTGTGGCAGCAGAGCAGGGGAGGACACCGTGCACCACAAGCCTCCCCTGCACCAAAAAAGTAAAAACAAAAGATTAAGTTCCAAAAAAGTAATTTCCACTGTAACTTTTAACAAAGCCATCAGCCACACAAAGAAATCAAATACCTCTTTGGTGCATTATAAAAACAGAACAACCCACCCTTGCTGAAAAACAACCCAGAGATGCCTTCCAGAAGAAACTCTTCTAATGTGCTGTTGAATCCTGTGCTACTGCAAAGGGATTAATACAGATTTCAGGCCACTGCTGAATTTTAAACAATAAAACAGGTACAGACAACATTAGACTTGGCTTTTTCTTTTTTAACCTCACTGGGTTTATCTTATCACACTGTTCTCAATATGATTTCACAACATATTGCAAATGATGGAGGGAAGAAAGAGTAGACAAACGGTTCAATGGTTGTCTTTGAAGGTGGGTGTACTGGCTTGGCTGTCTTGATATACAGAAATATATATTTCTGTATTTCTTTATAAATTGTCTCATCAGGTCTGAGGAAATTCTGATACAGCAGTTTTGGATATCATTAAAGAAACCCCAATGTCACCAAATTAAAAAAAAAAAGGTCCAGAGACATGTGAACTCTTTAGGAGGACTAATAGCAAAGTGTCTGAAATAGCTGGCAAAACACTGCCTAACATTTCTTCCCTCTGCTAAGAAGAGTTGTCCTTCACTGAACTGGGGATACTGTATCCTTGACTTTTATGATTTCCTCTGTAACATCAGGCAATCCTATGCAACTTTTTGACCTTACAACAGACTTGGACAGCACTGAGGTTGAAACCAGGCATATTTGAGAGATGCCTGCAGAGTTATACCTGACAACAACTATCCCTACACTTTGTTTCGCCCAAGCGCATCGGACATTGAATTCTCAGGAGGTCCTGTATTACGCCCCAAACGCATCCTCCCCTGTCATGGTTCACCACCTGTTGATGGTTAGTCTGTATTTTGGGGTCTCTTAAGAGCAAAAGCTGACATAGACCAAGAAATGCATGTCTGTGCATACACGCACTTTGTATATATGAGCCCACAAATGGGTACCTACAGGCACCAAGTTTCTTCAGCAAGATGCGATAGGGAATCAAACACCAGGACAATGTTTCTTTGACTCCACTTCCACGCCTCCTTCCAGTCAACGCTCCCTGGGAAAATAAAAAGCTCTTCTCTGTTCCCATCACATAACCACCCCAAAGCTTTGTGAACACCATGCCAAAAGTCCTGCTTTTGACATGATAACCTCTCTGCATCAAGCTTTGTCGTTCATATGATTTCTGACTAGCTTTTGTGTGTGCTATTTGCAGCAGGTGGCTTTCTCCAAAAGGAGCTGACGATCATAGCCAGTCTCTTACTGCTGGCCTTCTGGGCTTCACGGGCACTGGAAAGGACACATGGTGGCCAACACCGTGAGAAGGTCTTGACCAGAAGTTTAACTGGCATCTGGGAAAGCACATTTTGGATGAGGGGCTAAGAGCTTCAAGGTGTTTGCTTAGGGCAGCCATTGCCCTCCTGCTTGGGGGATGGGCCTGGGAGAGCACAGTCACACCCTGGGCTGGAAAGACTCAATGGTCAATCCCGAGCAGCAAATTCAGGCACTTGAAGCTCTAACAGCACAAGGCCCAACAGGACTTTTCCTTGAGCGAAAAACCAAGTTGGGATGAGAATGGACCTGCCCGCTCAGTGCTTGAGAGAAGTGATGAAGGATTTCCATTGCTGAAAACCTCTGCCAACCCCGGGTGGATAACATGCTCTCCTCTCTCCACTGTCCTCCAGTGCTGCTCTTGAAGAACGTGTGCAATGAAATCTCCAAGAAAGTCAAAGTCTTCCTGAACAGGGGACTAATTGCTCCCACTTTAGAGGAGCCTCAAAAACATGGAGAGGTACTTGCACTGCATCACTGCTGAGGAGTTAAGGAGGAGGCAAGAAGGTCACTGCCCATGACTTTGTCAGGGGCCAGGTTAAAAAAACACCCCAGTCAATATTTACCATCTGGACCAGTCCTCCAATTCAACTAACTTTTTCTTGCTAGTTTTTGGTTGCCTCAGATTCTGTGTCACAAGATGGTCATAAATAGGAAATAATAAGCAAATTCAACTTCTCTGCTTATTCCTACTGTACACATACATCCTTTGTGAGCAAAACAACCAGAACTCTTTAAAATTGTGGTGAAGCATATTTTTAACTGTTACTAAAGATATGGTGAGTCATTAATGATCTGGGCGCCAGAAGACTGTGCTTTCTGAAGTCATCACTGCTCATTATTTCAAGAAAACAATTAGTCAAAATTAAAAATGAAGCCCCAGTGCTTCCAGGAACTGGATACTGTTCTTTGAATCATTCATGAACAGGATGAAGACAATAAAGGCCATCTGGACCATTCCCTCACCCCTTTGTAATGGGTATAATAACTAGAGACAATTTCATCAGCAAGGGACAATAAAAATATTCAGGAGCGCCGGATGGGGAAGATGGAGGGATGGAAATACTGAAAAATGATTTTTATTTACTGACCTGGCTGCATTAAACTCCAACCTATATACTTTTTATTTTTAAACAAGA
The DNA here is from genome assembly GCA_031468815.1 of Morus bassanus. Classification (NCBI taxonomy): domain Eukaryota; kingdom Metazoa; phylum Chordata; class Aves; order Suliformes; family Sulidae; genus Morus; species Morus bassanus. Next base: position 675,718 of record CM062585.1, on the reverse strand, counting down.
GTCTTAAGCATCTAAAAATAATAGCCTGAGAAGAATACTCATACTGGAAAAACAAGGCAGTAAGTTGAAATAAAAAAAAACAAACTAGTGTTTAAAACTGGGAATAGACTTTTTCAAGACAACACATTTTCTGTTACAAGAAACAGAACAGAACTGAAGCCATTCCTTTTCATTAAAAAATTAATCACCATACTTCTCCCCAGCTATAACCCATTTATCTGACTATAATGAGGAGCCAGCATTTGAAGTTCTAATCTCTACAGATTCACCCACTAAAATATAACTACTGCAGGAGCAAAAAGACCCTGGTACCTGGGTCTAAAGCAACGGTAGCACCATCTGAAGTTCTTTAGTCTCAGAACAGCTGCATCTGTAAGGACAGATGCACTCTGCTCGATGGGATTTATTACTATTAGATGAAATGGCCAGAAAAGCAGCTTTACTAGTTTTTTGTCTTAGGTAAAAGCTCTAATCACTGTCCTCTTAGTTTTCAGCTACAAAGAGCAAAACCGAGTTGGTTTTTTGTAGGGAAAAAAAAACCCGAACCCACCATACGTTTGGAGTTTCGGTTACATCATCCCTTCCCATGCCCTTCCTGACCTGAGAGACACGCTGCCGCAGCGAGATCTCACTGCAGGCACAGACATGTGCCATCAGCTGACAGCTCCAAAACAGGGGAAGCAACCAGCACAGTTGCTCACCTGGGTCTGAATTTACTTATGGAAAGAAAAAAAGTTTGGTTTATTCCTCAAAGGAGGGTTGGGGAATCTGGACCGTGGAGCCCAGGGGATATTTTTCCCTAAAGATACCTTTCAGTTTGCAACTTTTTGTGCATAGTGTGTGATCTACTTTTTCCTTCTGTCCTAGACTCTCTCTGACACGGCTTGTCTCTGTGTGATTCAGAGCAGGCATTTTGGGACCTTTCACTGAGAGCAGGAAAGACAATTTTCAAGTGAAAAAGAAGAACCTTCTACAAAGCCGAGTTTCACATCTCTTCTTCAGAAGGATGGCATCAGCGCCCCCCCCCCCCCCCAAGAAATCATTTGGATGTGTTACATTCAATTCATATCTGAAACATCCCTCTCGATAACTTCTTAGCATCACGGTTGTGACTGCTGACATTTTCTAGCGGCAACAGCTCTAACGCCAGTGTTAAAAGAACAGAAACATTATAAATGTATAATCAAGCCAGACAAGAGCTGCTTGCTGGTCTTTCTGTTGACTTAAACATCACACTTTGGTGTGCAGTCCAGAACATCTCATAATGACGTTATGTAAGTAAGCAGCTGGCCAAGGATTAAATCTAACACTAAATCTAAGTCGCCTTCCTCTTTTTCATGCTGGTGGAATACCCTCTCCGGTCTCTATCTCATGTCATCAACATTACAAACTTGTCTATTTTAGCTTTTCTGATTCATTATCTCATCTCTCCATCTCTGCAGAAATAGAGAAGACCACCACTTGCCCCTTTGATTACAATAACCCTTCCCTAGGACAGCCTTTGGTATATGTTTAAGGCATCTTTACTTTCAAACTGCAATACAACGTTTACTCCTACCAGGGTGACTATGTGATCACAGCAAAGAGAGTGGAAAGAAAAACCATTGTAGAAGAACAGCATTTTGAAAAAAGTTGTTGTTTCTTCCCCTTAATCTTCCCTTGTTGCTTTCCATTAGCAGTTTAAGTAACTAGAGATAATTTCTTACACCATGTTTTCAACACACCTAATGCAGTGGGTTTTATCCTGGAATCCTTGAACCACTTTCAAGAGATGAGGGAGAGTTAACTAAGAAAACTAATTTCATAGTTTTGCTCTGGAACCACCCGTGTGTGCCACTTCCAAAGGGTCCAATACCTCCACCAAATAATTTGGGCTCCACAACTCAAAGGAAGATGATCCCACTCTACAGGCACCATCCCAAGACTATGAAATGAAAAGGGGCTTAATACAGGCCATGTGCTATACTTATTTTGAGGTCATGTCACTCCTGTCCCGAATACTGCTGTTTTGCTGGTTTTTTGGTCTGTTATCCATGGATTGAGCATCGCCAAGTGCATAACAGCAGACCAGTACCTCTCAAATGCAAAAACGGGGCATTTAATAGAAGCAGTGTTTAAAAAGTGGTCCTACAGCTACTAGCGCATCTGCTGGTTAATATTCAAACCTCTGCTAAAAGCAGCTTTGAAAATGCACTTTTTCAGCCACATGTACAAATGTTAATGATTAATGTGCTTCTGCATGAAGAGGGGAGGAGGAACAGGTGTAGCAAAAAGATAACAATAGTAGGAAAAATATTGTTAGGGAAAAAAAGTGTAAAGGTCAAAGAATGGAGGAACGGTCCATCCTTAGAGCTACTAAGTGTAGCAGCTCACAGTCAATGAAGGATGGTATGGTTTCATTTTTGGGAGAAGACAATTTGCCAGTCAGTACAAAACTCCACTACAGCAATTTTCCAACTTACCAAATTGGTCCAGAGAAGAAACAATTTTTTTCAGGTGCTTTTGCTGCCTTTCATTTGATGTTTTCATAGGTGACACAACCAGGCAGCCCTCTTTGAAGTAAATACAAGAAAGGTTTCTTGTTGGGAGGGAAGAAAACCCCTGCAGAACCGTTACTGTTCCTTGCACATCACTTATATCAGGCACTACAGATGTAACTGCCTAACATGCATGAAAGCCTTCTGGCTGAAGAAATCAAAATTAGTGTGTATGTTCTTCCTCTTTCTTTTAGCGAACAAGCAGATGTGACAGGGCATCTAAATGAGCCATCTGAGACTTAATTTCTGTGAAATACGATACAACTTAGGATAGAAAAGCAAAATTTGAAGCATCCTTTAAACAAAGTCTCCTATCTCAGAAATACTCTTCAATGCTTTAGAATGATTTTGAAGGTTTGTTAATGCGTTCAAGTATTTTTTATTAAATGGCACATATCAGAAAAAGCTAGAAACATGATCAGAGTTTTCAGCAGTTTTGCTCCTCATGTGATAAAACACCATTCCAATCTGGGGAGGGGAGAGCTCCTTTATGGCCCTTTCTGAGAAAGGGCTGTCAGAAAGCTGCCACCTCCCACTGCACAGACAACAGAGCCACTGCACTGAATTGCTCTGCTGGAGATCTTCCTCATCTGTTTCTTTGAAGTTTCCTCTAGCTTAACCCAAGAAGTTCTTAAAATTGCCCTGCCATGTGCCTAGAGCTCTTAGGAAAAGCACAGGCAGGAAAGCACATACAAAGCACCCCATTCATATGAAGAGAACAGTAAGGCATAGGTATAGTTCAAAAATTCTAACCAAGGACTAGTTTTACTATCAGAATTTTATATTACCAAGAATTTTGATTACTAGAATTTTATTATCAAGGACTGGTTTTATTACCAGAATTTTATATTCTACACTATTTGTATGGACTGCACAAGAAAGTAAACATCCCTAATTCACTAATGTGAATCCTACAACAGCAAGGAAGTTCACGCAAAACTCTTGCTTTAATGCCTCAGCCAGTCCGCTTATTTGAAACAGAGATGCCAGTTCACCTTTAGAGTTTCAAAACCAGAAATTCAGTAATCCATCAGTACTATGTAGTCTTCCATTTAATTTCTGATGCCCTTACTGTTTTGCTCATGGATTATCCAGCTCTGCATTAAAAACTGTAGACATAGCATCAGACTCTTAGAGGTCTTTTCCAACCTTAATGATTCTATTCTGTTCCATTCACTCATATTGTTATAAGGGGCCTCAGGCAAGAATGCACTCAAGGACACAATCTTCACAAGCTTGATGGGGGACACCCTGGAGGGATGCAAACAACCTAGCAGCAGGCACCAGTTGAAACCAAGACAAAAGGAACTAAGGACATCTCCTTCTAGCTAAAAGTCAGAACACCAGTTGAAACCAACACACCTTGCAATACACTGTGACAAGATTACCCAACGGGCCAACTCACGACCATATGTGGAAGGAGGACTCAGAGTTCATGGAAAGGACACAGAAAACACCCCTTCAACAAACCACCAGGGACCACCGGAGACCACCTGACACCTCTTCAGGGGCTCCTAAGGGACTTAAAACACACGGGTAATTAAGATGCAACTATTACAATTAGTTCCAGGAAATCTGATGCATATGTATATAACTGAGCAATAAAAGCTTTGTCTGTCATGACTTGCGGTATGCACATTAGGAGGAATCATCCCCTGTGCATCCCGCACCATAATAAAGAATGCCTGCTTCTTAATACTACATTGATGTTGAGTTTTATTCCCGATTTCAGTGACAATATTATACAAAGCCATAACACATTCAGTGTGAGAACAGTTTGATTTAAGATTGCAAGCCTGTTGCATCAGCTTTACAGGAAACTGGATTGTACATGGATTTCATCTTGATCAATGTGTCTCATCTATAATCTAGAGTCCAGAAATGTCACTGTAGTTCCCTCTATGTAAGAAAAAGAACATGAATATGTTTGAGATGAGCCAATGAGATACTTGCTATGAATAAGAATGTTTATATTCGTGATGAATTAATGTTTGCATAAACGTTTGTGTGACACTTGGTGTTTTTTTCCTTCACAGCGAGTTTTACATGAATTTTATAGGTATTTACCATCCATTAATGATGGTACCTGTAAAACCAGATAGATTTCCACTGAAAAAAAAGAATTTTAAAGAAGCAGGGAAGGACCTCAGAAATCAATTGCCTCTGTCAGATGACAACCGGACTTCTTTTTAAGTTACTGGACTTCTTTTTAAGTCATGGTTTAGCAAGGGATCAATACAAGCTGGCAATGGCTCCTAACAGCCAAATTCAAGCCTGAATGACTTTTCAGAGCAGCAACATAGGCTTTGCATCTTAAAACTTGGACGAAAACGAAGGGATGTGAAAGACCCAAGATTACAGCCAAGGAATCTTTCAGATCCTCAAATCTACAGAAGAAAAATTACGTTTGAGACTTGCCACCTGAGAAAATGAAGTCTCTTAGAAAACTGCAGCAAGCAATCCCCTCCTCCTCCCATCCAAATCAAAGGAAAAGCAAGTGGTGGCCCTTTGAATCTCTCTGCGCTGCAGGAGGGCTGATCACTAACAACCAAGAGAAACAATAGGCAGGACTGAAAACAATGAGACCAGCTCCTGCCTGCAGCTCCACACGTTGTTCTGGGGCATCCAGGAGCCTGAAGGAATTTTAAGTTCCTTTTGCCCATACTTGACTTTCTTTTTTTTTTTAATAGGAATGCCTATGGGTGCATGTGAGCATCAATCAAGTACTTGTGAGGAAAGCTTCTGGCCTGACAAAAGGATTGCTCCTGGTTTTCAGTTTCTGCAGAGCGTGGTTTTGAGATTAGTGCTCTTTCCACATTCATAATAGGCAGAAACCCAAAATACAATCCAAACCTGAGACTACAAACTTTTGCTATTACATCCAGCAATCTTGATTAATGCAAGGCTTGAGTATTCTCAGTAGAGTAAGGAAGTGCCAGTGTAATGCCCTATGCTGATGTGAAAGTGCCTTGCTCTGATGCATTTTACTCTCATTTTAAGGTTTCATTAGCAACAATTACTTTTTTTAAGCTACAAAAGCTTACTTTTCTTAAGCCTTGAAGTACCTGTCAGTATTTTTTTCTGGGAAAAAACAGTACACTTATTACTTGCACATCCTGGAAAATCTAATGGGTTAAAGATTGACAGAGTAAGGCACTCAATATCCTAATCAATATAGCACTCGATGTGCTAACTTTTAAGAGGTTGGTAGGAAACTCACCCATTAAATATTATCTGGGAATCTCAGTGTATAGGTTAAGTGCACTGCAAGAGAGAAGAGAAACCCCTGGTTCCATTTGATGAGAGCACTTGGGCTGCAATCTACTGGCTTGGGCCCTTCCTGATCCTGGCGAAGTAGTTCATCCTTCTGCACATAAGAAATGAGCTTAGCATCACCAGAAAGCTTCAGCATTTCTTTTTTGTAACTCTGTTTATTGATGTCTGTCAGATGTTGGTTCCAAAAAATTTAGGAAATGGAAGTCTATGGAATCTGCTAATGAAAGCTTTATTACATTTAATTGAGGCTGATGTTGCATATTGGTTGGGTTTATTCATTCATGCTGTTAAACGCAGATGAGCTATTGTTATCATTAGCAAATTATGTAAACCAATCAATACTCTGTAACATGAAAAGAAAAGTTATTTTGGGCAATCAATGTAAAAAAAGGCACAATACATCTCCAGTAGCCCTTTCAATTTTGCTCCCTGGGTGCCTTTGTTTTAGCAGCTTCCCTTGCTATCTATGTCTTGAATCTTCTCACAACTGTGAGCCACAAAAACACTTACAGAGTAACTAAACACAGTTTTCACGTTACAAAACAAAGTTGTTCACATTTGCTGGTAAAACAATCTCTGTTCCTGTTGGAGCGAGCTTCAAAACACCTCAGTTAACTCATGCCACGCTCAAGATAAAGCTCTAAAAATAGCTTGCCCTTAAGAAAGTTTTGACCAAAACAAATTATCCAGTTTAATAAGCATCGTTCCCTTCTTATTCTCCTAATGTTTTACCTGTCAAAGGAACTAGAAACAAAAATAGCAGGTTTATCTTCCTCAGAACTACCAAACCTACAGGCTCCTAACAGAGTTCCAGCTCAGAGGAGTACAGCAGCCTGACCTATATGGTGTCAGAAATGAAAGTCAGAAAATGGTCAATTAGCTCTTCAAGTATCTGAAAGGGTAGGTTATATTATAGTCAACAATTCCACAAGTCCAAGCTGAACTGTTACTGGATTATTGATCGTTGACGCTCTCCTCAAAGCACAGGATTACAAATATTCCCTTTGAAGCTTGCCATTGAGCATCCAGAATAAGCTCCAGAACAAACCCAAAATTGAAAATATTTTAAGAAACAGATGACTATGAAAAATACAGAATGAACACAAGAAAAGACCATGACTTTCAATGAGGCTTTTCATTAAAACATCCATGCTTGAACCATCTGCTTTTCTCCCAAGTGTTGTTAAATGTTCACTCCAAGTTCCAGGTTTCAAAAATTCCCTCTTCCGCTACCAGTATATTTACTGGTAATAAAACCTGATGGTTTATTAACACCAAACACGTCACAGAAACTTTTGTTATAGGTAGTTTTTCTATGGAGATGGTTTCATTGTCAGACTTGGGCATATCACCCAAAAAAGATATCCCCCATTGCAAATCCCAGATATCAACCCAAATTTGCAGATTACCAGCCTATGTCCATCTGCTGCACTATTTTAAAATATCACGTTTGTTGACAAAACTTCACCTCCGAGTTCCCTGACCTGCTTATTTTGGGCCAAATACTACTGCTTTTATTGGCCGATGCACTAATGAGAAAAAACCTTTTTGTGTAGCCATCATGAAATAACAACTCTTATTAAATCCTGGTGTGCACCCTTGCAAAGCTACTTGCTGGTAATTTCCATACTATGTATGTTTCTTGCTTTGAAATACATGCATGCTTTATGCTATGCAATGCATTTATACCTAATACATTATCAAAAATTGAAATTAACAGCAGATTCTTAAGGCTTCAGCTTAATAGGAATTTACAGCAGTATTTATAATTTATCTCTGCAAGTGAGGGACAAGTCATCAACCTCCAGACAGACCGTGAAAACCAGCAGAATGACCAAAGTCTGAAGATAGAGAATTACAGAGGAAGAAGAGATGCATTTAATTAAAACAATATAAAATGGAGCATAAGTGGTTATTTGCATATGGTTTAAATACTCACAGGAGTGGGAAGACAGTGGGATAAATAGGGAACACTGTCAGTTTCTCCCTCCTTAAAGACAGAGGGTACCCACAACCAATTTTAAGAGTTAAGTACTATTTGAAGGGATACCAATTATTTTTGCAGCAAAGCTTAGTAATAAGCACAAAATATCAGAATATTTTTCTAAATTTGCAATGAATTCCAGATTTCCTGAATAATAGTAATCATGAAATAATTTTGCATTTTATCAGATTTATCACTAAAGTAATAAAGAGAATTCTTAGAAATTGGTACTTTCATTTAGAAATAATAAAAACCAAATTCGTAAATACCTAAGCTAAAATTTTGTTTGTTTTTACAAGACTGATGATTTCATAGAATGCAGCTTTTGCTGCACCCTAACTATGCACTGACTATTGAGCTACAACTGCTCTGTTCACAAAAGTATCCGTTAATATACTTTAATAAAAGTATTATCTCCACACTTATACTGCATTAGCGGTTTATGTTACAGCCTCTTGAGCTCACAAGGAGCCATGCTCCAACAGTTAACAAGTGCATGTTCAACATGTGTGCTGGAGTATGCAATGAAGTAAGCAAGTCCACAGCCAGTGCTTCCATGTGGTTTAGCACCTTGACTTCGATCCTGAACATTTTTGACTTCTTCAAGAAGAGACAAGATTAATTTTCTTCTCAAAGTGTTCACTAAGAGTAAATAAAAATGAAGCCCATCTTACCAACAGCGTATTATTAAACAGAATAATACAAGTGGGAAAGACTTGTGACAGTCTGATTATTTTACATCCAGGATTGCGGCAAGCAAGCCACAGGAAACAAAAAACATATTTTAAGACACGACTGAAGGGTCCCCAAGTGTATTAAAAAACCCTCCTAGAAAATGAAGCTTATCACCTCAGGGATGGGTGATGGACATCTCACATGCACATAGTGATGCTGAGGGGAAGTGCTGAGCTTGCTGCTTGAAACCACTGGTCTGAAATGGAGCGGTTCTTGTGCAAAATGGCCAGTGTTTGAGAAAAAACATATCACAAGTTAAAAATAATTTGTAATCTTTAATGCTCGCCACTAACATCATACCAAGTCTATGATGGAAACTTTCCAAAACAGTTATCGGATTTATTTCTGAAGTAGCCGGATAATGAAATTTTGGATATTTTGATTTTTCTTTCTCAACAGCAGTCTGAAAATCTAAACACACAGAAAAGGCTGGATATGGTATGAGAAAGTGTAGCTCACCTCAGCTTTTTTGTTGTTCATAAAACAACAACAAAACCCCAGGACACTGATGGGAACAGCTTTAGGACATGCAACCTAAGAGCCTTTGAATGTTGTTAATCAGCAGCACAAGAAATGCATGCAGGAGACTTAAGCTCAGCACAACAAGAGGAAAAAGCATCGCCAAATGACACAGGTTGCAATCTTGTCAAAGACATTATTTAAATAAAGAGGCAGGATTTGCTGCCAAGGTAAGTCTGAGGTAACTTCAGATGATGGCAATACACTGTGTCTCACCAATAAACTTGTCTCTTACGCAAAAGGACTGTGTCGGTGCATCAGTAACTTCATGAGGGAAAAGCAAAGATGTAATTGCCAATAAAAGCCTCGCCACACAATTAATGTGTGTAGCCCAAAAAACAGAGTCCAAGCTAATTATGTTTATCTGAATAGCAGATGATGTGAGCCTCCCTGCCTCAGTGGTGGAAGGCAGGAACATGCCTGGGACCCTGACACCAGGATGAGGGGCTGGGCTGGTTCACATTCTGAGCATGGCTTCAGGTCAGCAAATGTCCCTAAAATTTTTCAGGTGATCTAGATATACCGTAGTTGAGGAACCACATGGCATCCTGACACGGGGATGTCATGAGGGGCTACTGTGACACCTACACAAAGCTCTGGTGCAACAGTCGGTGCTGTGGACAACACCTTTAAAAAAAACACGCCCTCTCCCTGGGAAAACATACCCTGCCCCAAAACCTTTTTCAGCGACCCATTTGTAAACCATAACAGGCATCAGCATCTTGATAGTTAAGTCAGCAAGAATTGGCTGGAAACATCCCCTATCAGACACTATTGCAGTCTGGCAGGCAAAGCGTTGAAAACCCAAGTGTCTGCAACTGCTACCCAGCTGGCCAGAACATGTTGCTTGCAAGGGTTCTGCCTTCTACACTTTACCAGACAAAAATATCTTTCTTGGGAGACGTGACTTTAAAATCAGGCACTATAACAAGGACTAGAATTCAGTGCCTAGAAAACAACAGCAGACCCGATCCTTTCCACGTAAACAAGCCAAACAGTGATCTGAATAAAAGCATAAGGCAAGCTAAGTTTTAGCCATCAGGCCCATGTTTTTCATGTAGCAAAGCCAAAAGGTACTAAACTGAAACACTGAAAATAAAGGAGATGCTGTTCCAGTTCTTTGTGAGATGGTCTCCCCCGCTACTCTTCTTTCACCAGGCACCAAGCAAGCCAACATGAAAGAAGCCAAATTTTGTAGGAAAACATCTTTTTCCCTTATAGAAAGAGGAGAGAGACTCCTCTGACCCCCAACTGCACAGCCACTGTAACACCAGGGAAAAGGGCTTTGTGTCTCTCCCAGGCTTTGCACACGCATGCATACCATTACACACCTCTGCAAAAAATCACTTTGTGGAGTTACTGTATAAATGTTTTACATCTGGCATTGAATTAACCTTATGCAAGCACAAATGCTATGATAAATTACAGCACGGGTGCATGGGACAGAAGGCAGAATATCAAATGACAGGAATAGCCCTGTCTCCTTAATTGTTTTTTTTTTTCTTTAATTTTCATTTAAAATGCACTTTAGAGATAAGCACAAAAGACTTTTTTTTTTTCTCCCCAGGTCAGATACAATGAACTTGTCCTGAAATAATTTAACCTTACTTTTTAGTCATTCTCCAGAAACACTACAAAAACAAAGCTTTCCGCATGCTGGGAAGAACAGAAACAAACTCAAAACTTTTAAAACTGGCCACTGTGAACTGCAGCTTTTCCTTGTCCCAAAGACAAATGCTTTGCTCATCCTTGCCAGGCTGCACTGTTCAGCTACTGGCCATCACCTCAACACCTTTTTCTGTTTTCATTTTTTTTTTGGTTTTTTTTTTTTTTTTTTTGGCCATACAAATACACACAGAGTATGACAACACAGATGAGTGGATTGTTGGAAGGCAATGTTAAAGTCAAGGGTACAGCTTCTTGCTCAACACCTGGGTAGAGGGTTGAACAGCAGAGCTGTGGCAGTGTGAGCACGGGTGAAGACAGGCTTTCCTGCCAGCAGAAACCCTAAACCATGGACTCCTACACTTCATATATAAGCCAGCCCTGTTCATTAAGTCCTTCCTGAAGAGGTCCCTGGTCACTGCTGCTCCTAAACCTAGAAGAGACTGAAACTCAGAGCTCAGTGGTCAGAAACTCCTCGGCCTGACCTGCAGCTTCCCATTCACTACAGACCTCGTGCCAGCAATCCTTCCACCACAGCTGATAACACCAAAATGTGAGAATTTGAAAAGTCTTTTTAAGTTGGTATCATCTGCACTACAGGATTTGACCATGTAGCTCCTTCCACAGAAAGCCCCCCAATGAAATCCAGCAAGAGTTTTTCCCTTAGCAATGAATCAGCCGATATGTAATTTCAAAGATACATATTTTGTATGTTCAAATATCCTAAGAAGCAAAAGTACACAACACTTCTTGTCTGGTTTACTATTAATACAAAATATATTTCTGTAAAGTGATAATGATAAAAAAATTACCAATAAAGCCTCAACTAAAATTTTCCTCTTTTTGACCTAAGTATTTACTCGTATATTTTTAAGGAGGTTTCAGAATCCTGAGTATCAGCAGGGCTGCTCTCTCTCATAAAATTCCCTTACGCAAGGAGTACACAGGATCATGAGGTAAACCAGACTAAGTGAATCTGGAAGTTCAAGGCATAGAGAGGTCAGCAGGCATTCCTATGGATTTATCCCTAATGGGAAAATGCCATAGATAGCACTAGCCACTTCTCACTCAGACAGAAAGGAATTCATTTTACCATTGTAGATCATGTTTGAAAGTTGAATAAATGGTTGATTTTTAGGATACATTGACACCTTTCAATGAAAAGATAAAACAAATGGGGTTTAATTCTGTCTTCACAGCCATGCTGTCAAATCAAGTCCCTCCTGCTCTCAACATCATGCAGTGAGCAATGTGATACACCAGTTTCCTACAGTTTTACAGTACAGAGTGTTTAAGTCATTTTATTAACCCTATGATAAATCTTTCTTACTGTAACTGGTATTCACTGTGGAAAATATGATACAATATTAAATTTAAATTATTCCATATTTTTAAGATGAAAAGATATACTTGTTAAAGATTAATAAAGGCAGAACAGTCTCAGGCAAAAGAAAGAAAGAGAAAGGAAACCAGAATTAAAGAGGTTTAATTGTTTTTGCGGAAGTGTTCACATCTTCAGTTGCAAGTTTAGAAAACTAACTCAGAACCACACAGAAATATTTCTGTTGGCGACAGCTGATCAATTTGTGGATGAAGATTTTGTTTCATTTAGAGCATTAGAGGAACAAATTCCCACTTTTTTTTTTACAAACAGAACAGTATTTTTCCATTAATTCTATTACAACTTCTATAAATGCGTAACCTTTATCACTAAATTGCACTCATCTTGAATTTCCATCGTTTTAAAAACTGTCGGGGAAGTCAAAGTGTAAAAGACAAAGTCATACCACTTAGCACAGGACAAAACAGGACACACCTCCAGAACCAGAGGGTAACAATCAGCAAACTCTCAGCGTTTATTTAAGGATGGTGTCACAGGCACAGCTATTACAATGTCGCTGAGATAACATGAGACAAAGAAATACCTCACTAAAAATTCCTTTCATAGCACACCCTTCCTTTTGACCCCCTTTTTACCACCGGCAACAAAAAGATTAAATAGTGTGACCTACCAAAAAGATGCAGGAAGGTGCTGCCACTCAAAGCATGAGCGCGTGTGATTTTGGAGGGAGACAAGATCAAGCATGGGCAGAATAGGAAAAGATGACAGTTGGCTTTACTGAGGAGGGACAGTAAACATACATATTAGTATCAAAAAGAAACTTCTCTTTACTGCATCAGTTGAACTTGGAAGACAGCTTTTTGAGATGCTAGCCGAACAACCAACAGTCTTTTACAAGTATTTGCTCAATAAACCACACTGAGGAGCATTCACATCAGGTCCAGGTAGCTACAGTGCTTAAGATAGTCTTCATCGGGCTAAATTTGCCCTCTGAGTCAACCCTGAGTCACTTCATGGAGAAGCCTCTCCTTCCACTGACTACACAAAGAACCTACAGAGATGAGGCTCAACACATGCAGTTCAGAAGCAATTTTGGTCACCAAAGATTAGGTAGGTAATTAATTTTCCCAGCTGTCACCTTGCACTTCTTGGAGGCAGTTGCTTGAATTTTTTGTTTAGTTGTTGGTTTCTTCAGTGTTCGTATTCAGATGGCTTACCAGTTCATGATAATTTTGTATCCCCCTAGAAAAAGATCTTTTCCAAGGTTATCTCTGACACCCTGGATGCAAGCTCCATGAACTTGTTCCCACTATCAACAAACTTTAAGGCATAGCCAAAAGGTCTGTATCAGGATCCATAACACAGAGGAAAAAAACCCACATTATTTGCAGAGGAAGACTGTTGCAGGTCCAGCCAAGCTGAAGAACAGCAAAGTACTGCCGTGTCTCAGGAGATCGGTGCCCGTCAGAAATTTCACTGATGTTCTGGCACTGTACTTTGAGAACAAATCCTCTCCTTCAGCTGCTGGCAGGAGGAAGAACAAACTAAAACCCAAGCAGTTTCATTCATTTCACTATCATTCACATTTTCAGACACTATCGGCAAGCCCCCGGGTAGCAGAAAAACAGGCACCCAGTGCAACGAGGCTACACTAGGGAAGACAAGCATCACACAGAAAAGTTAGAATTGAAGTCCTCACAAAAGTAAATAAACCACTGCAATATGTTCAAAATTCCTGCTGTAACAACATCTCTTTGATCAAGTGATATGCCAGATTTCAGTTATGTCCTCAGTGAAATACAAGCCATTAGTAAAACAGACCCATAATTCATCACCTAGGGTCTCTCCTCTCTCTCCTCTTTCACGAAAACCAAGGACAGCCTTAGAGGCAGAGCTTTAGGTGAACAAACAAAAAACCCCAGGGCTTTGCCCCAGGAAGTTTGTCCCCAGGTAGGTGTTGCATGCTCTAGTAGAGCTTTGCAGGAGGAATGACTCAGCAGAGCTGCCAGCATCTAAATGCTCCTTTATGGGAGGTGGTTTTGCTACGGCCTCAACATCTATCTCATCATTTTAAATTCGAAATTCTCTGTTCTTCATGTTGTATTCAGCACCCTGTAACCTCACCCAGCTCAACAAAACAAGGGGCCAAACCCTGTGGATCTTTCTCCCATGGGAGTTGTCCAACGCATGGCATCAGCCCCAGGAAAAGCCCGCGAACCCATGACTCCGGTACGTACAAGGGACAGAAAAACAGCAGGATCAAATGTCTACTTTCACTAATTTTTAGAAGATTTTCTCTGCTGGAAAAGTGTTTTAGCTGATGGTCCACTGTATCTTTCACATGTTTCTATATTCAGTCAGCTCCATATACTCCTGGCAGCTAAACTTTTTTTTTTAATATATATATCATTCTTAATTTCTAAATCTAATTATTGTTAATATGACTTAGCTTCACTCTTCTAAGCTCCTCATAAATCCACAGTGAAACAGGATCCTTTCTGTGAAATTCAGTAGAATTATCTTCCCTAAGCCCATGGCAACAAGCTGGTAGCTTTCTGTTTGAAGGAGGGGAAAAAAAAACCCCAAACATTTTGAATCTCAGATCCTGAGATTAGAAACAAATAACCCTCCCAAAAATCAGTAAAAGGCCCCTTCTACTTTAGATACTGAAAATTAGCCTATATCAAGCCATATTTGGATATAACAGAACCAGATTTTCTGTGTTTCAATGTTTATATTCTTAAGAGTTCTCCTAGGAGAAAGTTATCCCACTCAACAGATTTTTTTCTGCTCCCCCCACCCCCACCTTCCTGGTATACCATAAGTTAGTTTTTAATGCTTCTGGCCACTTAGTCCTTGTGTGACCCATGGAATAGGAGAAAAAAAAGAAAGAATTATGGTATGCTTATGCAGTTTATGCTCTCATTAATTTGTTTATTGACTTTACCAAACTTAATGGCCCCTCAAAATAAATTCTTAGCTTATTTTGATTGTTGAAAACAAAGCATGCTTCAGGTCAGGAAGAACCAGTAATTACAGCATCACTGGTTCAGAGAGAGGATGAACCCTTCAGAATCACAACCATCATAGCCAGCTCCTGAGCAGCATGACTTGGAGCAAGTTTCTAGCAGAGCCTCCTCGAGTTACACAAGGCAGCCAAAGGTCCTCTCCCCCTTTCCAGAAAACCCTCAAGAAATCCAAATCACCTCCTCCTCTCCAGCTCCTAAATCCTTGTACAAGCAATCGATCCCTCTGTGCCAGTGCTGTCAAGCACTGGAGTCTTCTGTGAGCTGATTCTGTCCACTAACCTGGCCAAAAATAAACCTAGTAAAGCAAGTGAATTTCTGGGAGAGGAACGGAGCAGAGAAGGGGAGAGGGAACTAAAACCTCTCTTTCAGCTGTGGCAGTTTATTAGACCTGCTCAAGCATGATGCATAACTTCAATCTTAATCCATGTGGCAAATTTTTCCAGGATATTATTAGTTAAATCATGGAGCTAACCACTCTCCTACCCTGTAAGGAGTATGATACTGTTGTACCTGTAACTCCAACACAATTCTGGAATCACAGGAGGCTTTGCCACACCGGGAAGGAAAATTATACACCTCCTGGTGCCACCAGCAATGTCTAAACACAATTCTGAGTTGGTTCTGCTCTCATGGCTGCAGCCATGGCCTTGAGGTCTGTACATAATGCACTTTCCCATGTTTTAGAAAATTCTGTTTCAGGTTTCAGAACAAGACCATTAATAATTGCTTCCTGAATAAATGAAAGGCCAGGGACAATATTGCATCATTTTGTATTTCTACTTTCAAAGTAGAAGTACAAAAGAGTTCCTTACCAGTGTTTATTTGAAACACACTCCTAGAAGTAGGGATCCATTTGTATTTCAGTTGAGCAGCACTTTTACACAGGCAGATTCCCATGTCAGAAGCTGTTCTCCTGAAGCTAAAGCAGTACAAAATAATAAGGTGCTGATAAGCACTAAGCAAATCATTAAAAATTAGTTTCTCCTAAGGTAAACAGCATTGACACTGAAGTGAGAATTAGATATGCCTGTTGTTTAATCATCTTGGAATCAAAGCAATAAAAAAAACCTTATAAAAATTATTTGACAAGTACATGCAGGCAGTGTGACAGTGTTTAAGATCACCATGGTACCTGACTGCTGTCGCAGTGACAGCAAGCCAGAAATCTGGAGGTGTTTCAAATGAGACAAGCTCCAAGGCTACCTTTTAGATTCTGATATCCTTGGGTGGAAAAAGAAAGGGGAGGCAAGCGCACAAAGAAGAGATATTCTTGGTATTACTTACTGCAAGAGAAGAGACCTTGCAATTGGCGTGGGGGAGGGGGCAAAAAAGATAGTTATTTCCTTTAACATTCAGAAAACCTAGTGGTGATGATGATTGTGGTCAGAGTCCCTGGGGATGAAACAACTCCAGAGCGATACAGATTACACTAATAAGCAGTTCAGTAGTTTAAAAACAGTATGTACTTCCCTACCACCTTTTAAACATTCTCTTAACCTAGGGATTATTAGAAAGGGGCAGCATCCCATACAGGTTTAAACCACCTGCAACATGATAAATGAAATATGCTAGAGAGGTAAAATCTTTGAAGATACACAAATACAGTAGACAACAGCATCTTTGTAAGGTTAGGATCGGGTCTGGGAGTTCATAAGCATGACATAGGGGATTAACCCATCTCTGTTCCACATCCAGAAAGAATTAAAGAATTTCCTGTAAGGAGGGAGACAAACCAAAAGAGCTGTGGACAGAGAAGAGCTGCTATGGCAAATATTTAATGCAAACAGTAATCCTCATAAAGAACTAGCAAATGATAAGCGCTGCATTCCCCCCATCTCCATCCCTAACACGGAAACAACTCTCTGTACCCCAGCCCTGTGCTGGGATACATAAGAATTATTAGCCACGTGTGATATTTTTAATATGATAGAAATAAAAAAATAAATCAGGGGAACATCGATAGGATTGGTACTAACATGAGTAAAGCAGACCTCTGCATTTATTTCTAGTGACTACTGGATTTCTATTGAAGTAACTAGATTTCTAGCCTTGCAGGAACCTCAGAAGAAATGCTCTCTGGGTATCTCTGGGGCCTCCTTCACTCTGAAGATTTCCCTCGGTGTCAGTAATTGATACTTTGCTACTGGCACACCTACTTACACCAAGTTGGCAGGAGTGCAGCCTTTTGAGTTTGAACACAAGTTTCCAAAAAAGATAGAAGTCCAGGGGCATGTATGTTTGTGAGGGGGAGAGTTTCACGAATACCTGACATATTGCAATGACTCAAATCAGAGCGAAAATTTCAGAGGTAAGAAGGAAGAGGAGACAAAGTAAAAAGCAGGAAAGGCCAGAATAGCCTGTTATGTCCAGATGTTTATGCAAATGGAAGACTGCATATGAAACAAAATATGCTCAGAATTTTTCAGGGGCATGGAAATATGCCATTAGCTTTGTAAAACATGACTTTTTCTGCCCATGAACACACAGATCTGCTAACTATACAGTGCAGCACCAACTGTGCATGAAGGGGGTGATGCTACACACCCATAATTGTAAGACATACTTTTTCTGTTTAGGCTCTTACACTATCACCTTATACCCAAAAATACCCTGGAAGCACATGAAAAAGTCCTCCTGCTTATCCAGAAGTATAGATTGTACAGATAAAACACTTTGCTGATTCAAAAAGGCCAAATCTTTTCCTCACATTTGACTAATTGCTTTCCACCTGGTTTGTCTCTAATTAGCACCAGTGAAGTCTAAAGACAAAACACCAGCCTGAGATATAAAGAGATGTTTGTACAGAAACTACAGACATCTTCATAATTTCAAGCATAAGAGATTTGAATGTGTTTGTTTTCAGCACAAAAAGTCATGTTCCATTCACTCTGGTGACCCAATCCTTGCTTCTGTCAAAAATATCAACAGGATGCTGGCCTTTGCATTAACAATGCTTGTAGTGTGGAGTATGTTTACCACTGGGGAAGGCGGGGGGGATCTATTTCCGTATCCAACATACAGAGCAAGTCTTCTCTAAATAAATGGACCCATTTGTTCATATAGGTCGATCTCAGTTCTCAGAATTTATTTTCAAGTAAGTCCAACTCTAAAGGTCTAAAGAGAAAGACTTTTGTGCAGGCTACAAAGAGATGACAGATGAAGTAGGGGGGAGGAGAGAAGAGATGATGGCCCTTTGGTTTGCTGATATTTAATGAGACATCTGAAGACTTCATCCAATGCATGCACAATTGATTCTCTCGGTAAATCTATTAAACCCCTAGATGGCATCCTGTTTGAAGCTGATTGCCACATGATCCACTAGTCCAAAGGAAAAAACATCAGAAAGAAGAAACACGGTCCTCACGCGACTTAGAGCCACATGTCAGAGCATTAGTGTGCAGTTTCATTTGTACAGTCTGACGTACAATTTTAATTGAGAACGGTTTGCATACCTTCACAGCAACTACTGCTTGCTTAAAATGCAAATATGCTTACTCTTAAGCTGCCCTCTGGCCAAGGCCAGTGCTATTGCTAATCAAGTCTCCAGGGTAATAAGCCTGGCTTGTGTTCATGTGTAACTCAACTAGCAAAACTGATTCTCAGTATAATCATCATGAACAAAACTTCACAGATCAGCTACATAAACTTACCACATAAAGCTCATTATTTAGAATACATTAGAACATACAGGTACTAAGTAATTCCTATATGCTCCATCCTTGTTTTTAAAGCTCCACTTTGATATTGCAGTTCACTAAATCCACAGAAGAATTATATACAAGGAGTTCCATGCAGTTTCAAGTGAAGATTTCATACACTGCTTAAAAAAAAACCCAAAAAACCCCCAAAAAACAAACAAAAAAAAAACACCACAAAAAACCACACACAACCCCAAAACCACAACATAATGTATTTACAGCTTCCTAGAAAAATAAGCTTTGCCACAAAGCAAGAAGGATACGCTGTTTCCCTAACACAGCACTAGTCTCAGTACAGTGACGTAGAGAGACAGCAAGTAAAGACACCTTGCAAACCTGAACCTTTGCCAGGAGAGCCTCTGTACTTTCACATGATCATGGGCGGCTTTGACCTGGACCCTCTGCTGTGCTGCACAACTCTGATAAAGAAAAAAACCTAGGTAGCTCTGCTGAAACAAAACAAAGAACAAAGTTTGAGAGCAAGGAGGAAGCCAAGGGGATGAAAAGAGGGAGGAAAGAGGCAGAGCAGCACCCTGAGCGTGTGGGGGCAGAAGGGAAAAGAGAAGCAGAAGAAATGAAAGCAGAACCAGCAAAGAAAGGCAAGGGAGAAACGGGAAGACTCAAACACAGCTAGGAGTACGCTGCCCCTGCCGAGAGGCGACCTGCATCTCAGGACCTTCTGGAGTCCAAGCCCTCTCTGGGACCCTGGCTCAGGCTCTCAAAAGGCAACCCTGCTAGAGCTTCCCACTCCCAACTGACCCTTCTCAAGCAGTCCCCTATTTAGCAGCTAACCCTGGAAACAGTCCCCTGTCTACCAGCAAACCCATCATAACTGATGCCCAGGCAATCTTCAAGCAATGACTTATAATTTAGAAAAGCAGGAGAGTATCTCAAAAGCACATCCTGCACGTCGACATGCCACACATTGAACGACCTTCTACAGATGTTCCAAAGAAAATGACCTTTCTCCCCTGTCAAAGATGACAGATGCTTCCTTGGATAAACACAGCCCAACGCTAGTTGTTTTATAACGTGCTTCCTGCCTAGCTTTCCAGCCTTGCAAAACACACAATTTGGCCAAAAAAAAGAAAAAAAGAAAAGGCACCACCTGCCCAGGGTGTACTTCAATCACAGCTGGGCAGGCTCTGGTTTCCAAAAGCACAGGTGGGTCACACTTAGCCTACTACACCAGTATAAATTAGATTTTTCTGCCTACTCCCTTAGTTAAGCCTGAGATTCACTTTATTGACTAGAGTGCTTACAATATAATCATATGATTACATTTTACTATGTATAAAATGCAATTGCTTCGCACTTCCAAATTTGGAAGAAGGAAGATGTTAAGAAAAGGATGAGGCTGGCTACTACATACACTCTCACAGAGCACAAGTCTCTGGGCAAACCACTTCAGAAAAAAGGCAGCATTTGACTTAGGTTCTAACAACAGGGAAAGAAAATAGAAGCACTAAAAGCCATTTCCCAGATTTTGGATGGGGAGGTATCAATATTCTGCTCCAATATACCTCCATCTCAGATTTTCTTTGGCTGGAAGAATCCCACTAGTATTTTCACCAGTGGCTTATGAATATCATGAGTGTTCTGCCTTTATTTGCATGCAGCCACTAAGTAAACTTATTTGCCCACAGGTAAATGTTCTTGTGTGCATACAGGAGGACCAAGCCAGGATTTCTGCATGCATAATCTTAAGAAACTCTTTCCAACCCCATTCTTAAAAATGGTATTAAAGAACACGAGCACTACAACGCAAAATTATCAAAATCCAGAAAAATGTCAGAATTACAGTTGTCAGGCAACCTTAAATAACCTTCTGCCCTTGTGCATATGTGCAGTAACATAGGCTGACATGACAAGATCCAATACTCTTCTTTTTCCAACCAAACTCTGTTGCAGGCAGTGCCCAGGCAATGAATGGGGGGCTGTGTAGCAAAGCACACTGTGGCTGTGGTCTGTGAGCTGCCCAGGCTCACCTCGCGTTGCAGAAGCTGGAAGGTGCGGAGCGAAGCAGATGGGGAACTGCAGGAAGAGGAAGAAGGATCTTATGTTTAAGGCAGCTGAATAATACCCTGGAGCACTGGGCTGTGCCTTTACAGGAAACTCCATGAAACAGCAGGCAAGTCACACCAATGAAGTTTTTCCAGGTGGTCACTCTGTGTTCCCTGTTTTCACCAGGCTCAGTCTGAGGCACCTGGAGCCTGGTCTGCAGGACTGATGTCCATCACAGCCGTGGGTTCACAATCAGAAATGCACGCTGGCTATATCACCAAGTCTCAGCACTCTGAGAACTCTGCTTGAGGGTTTTTCAAGCTGGGCACCAAAATTAGTGGAAATCCTTGCGTTTATGTTCTCTACCCTCAGATTGTATCTTTGAAATGGGAATTATAATACCATAATAACTGATTATAACTATTTATGGGATTTTTATGGCAGTAAGATGCTTTGCACAGGAGCATCCAAAATAATAAATTCTATTAAAATAAAGACATTCATAATTTTGCATTCAATGCACACTGAAAACAAATATTAAATAAATAAGAGAGTTAATGAAGAAGACAAACTACTTAGCAGCACGCTCTCAACAAGCCCCTTATTATTCTGGGCAGTGAATGAAACAGAGACCGTGTGGGAGAGAAAACAAACACACAACGAAAGCCAAACAAAAAAAACCCAAGCATAAAAGAAAGGAGGGTGCAGAGGAGCTGCGCTCAAGCAGGGAATGGTGCCAAACGGGAAGGGTGGGCAGATAGCAAAGGGAAAGACCTGGTGACAAGTCCCTGCCTGAAGGAGAAAGCCTTGTCCTCCAAGCAGAGGGAGGGTTGTTGGACACTGCTGTCACTTCTTAGTATGGGAGATCGTGAGCCAGGCTGACCCTGAGCACAGCAAGCATTGGAAGTCACATGCAAGTTCCTGGCCGACAACAAATTTCTCACACCCTGTTTGCCCGGAAAAGCGCTTGCAATACTCAGCCCTCTGGCCCAGTGCTCTGCTTGCTGCCCCGAGACAAAGGTATGAGTTGAAATCTCTCCTAGGGGCCAGAAGAGCTTGTGGAGACCTCTGCACATTGTCATGCAAACAGGGGCTTGCAAGGAACATGCAGAAAGGGGCAGAAGGAATAAGGTTGCATTGCAGGCTTGGAGCACAGCATCACACCTCTGACAACCCCTTCCAAACATCCTCTTCCAAAAAGCAGTGGCTGAGAAAAGCAATGTCCAAAGCTCTTTGAAATGAAGTACTGCCCGTGCAGAGCAAAAGTTGATGGTTTAGAATAAAAGACAAACATTCACTAAACACAGTTTTCTTAACAGGTAGCTTCTGAACAAGGATCCACCATCCCCCAGATACCCCCAAGGCCACTGGGACGTGGCAGCACCATCCAGCCCCACAAGTCCCTCAGCTAAGCTCTCCTCCAGCAGTTCTTGGGAACAGTCTCCTTCAGAGGTGAGCAAGTCTTTTTCATCTCCAAGCTCTGTGCCTGGAAAAAACAAGCCTCTTTTTTTTTTCTCTCGCTCTTGAGAGAAGCTTCAGGCATTGAAACCAATCCATTTGTCCACCATCTTTCAAATCCTTGCCCTCAGCTGGGGTATTGTCTTTCTTCTGTTTATTCTGCTCTAGCATCCACTAAGCTTGACTCTTTGTCTGCAAAGGAAATTTTTATGACCTGAAGTGGCTCAGTCACATATCATATCCAGACCGTGATGATATTTTGGTGCTCTTGGATCGCTGCTTCTCAGCACCGTAACTGTCATGCATTGCATTTGGCATATTTAAACCTGTAAGTACTTCTGCTGTTTAAACTTAATCCTTGTTTTATATGACTTTAAAAAAAGAAACACATATTTAAAGAGGGTTTCTTTATGCTTTCATTTATATCTTGCATTTATGTTATGCAGTGAGTTTCAATTTAACCGAAATGCAGGTCTCCGTCACCCAGCAGTCTGCACATCTTTGGCTGACAGAGATGAATGACATTCACTCGACTACTCTTCCCCTGGTATAAATGGAGGAGCTGCCTTTCTCTTCTGTTCTGGCTTTCTACAAAATGAAGGCTGAGACAGTTTGCCTCATCTGCCCTGAGCTGAACTAAGCAACAAGGTTTTAACAATGCCATTCATCTGAGAAGAGTGGTTGTTATGCCATCATTGACCACTATGTGGTTCAGACAAAGGGTGGGATCTATCTCACCAAACTTCAGGCCCCTGAGCTGAGCTAGTAATGCTTCCTTTCCTTCAGGAGTCTGTGGAAACAGATGCTTTGAGAGAATGGTCCTCAGACACCTGAACTGAACCAGATTTACCACTCCCTCAAACAGCCTGGCTTTCTCCACGTGCTCCCTGCTGAGCTCCGGGTGACTGGTTGTATGCAGACATTGCTCTCTGCTCAAACTCCAACAGTGGTGACCCAAACACCACAGGACAGCAATGGCAATGAAAAAACAAGCTTGTTTTACTACACACAGAAGTTGACTGGATTAATTTAGTACCTTTTATCTTCTAGTGGAAAGGGCCAGTAAGAACAGAATCCAGGAAGACACTGTTGCCAATGCCTGCACCTTCAGCGAGATCGATCATGAGAATCAACAGCTCTTTTTCACATCGTCACAGCAGCAGGTATCGCAAAAGCCAATTCTGTCAAGTGTTGTGTTTGTTCTCATTGTATAATCAAGACATTTGTAGGCAGGAACAGGTTCCAGTCTAATTAAGTTTGATCAGACTTAAGCTTTTTCCCAGACAGTCTCACTTTATAGTTGTCTCTGAGCATCACGGTGATATTTACTGGGAAATGCAAGTGCTCCATTTCCATAAAAGCTAGCAGTTTAAAATTAGCTGCAGATAACTCAAAAGACTGCTTAGAGCAGAAATGTAATTTTCTGAAAGGGGTTATTGGTTCTGAACATGATGCACTGCACTCATGATCTGTCATGCCTCATTACTTCAGACCAAATAAGCCAGGCCGGTGTAACTGCATATGCTAGAGACTCTCCGCAATGCTGAGTTCTTTTAAGATGCTGCCTTCCAGGCTGAAGTCTTAAAAAAAGCCATTATCAAACTAATTTTCTCAAGTCCTGTAGCATATTTACAGGTTAAATGGAATGAAATTTTTTTTAACAGTTCTTAAAGCACAGCTCCACTTTTGAGAGCTATTCAACAGAAATGGAATCAATTGACTTAAAAGTTTACTGCTTGTAAGCATTCAAATATCACTTCAGAGGTTTAAAGAAACAGATATTATAGCAGCTTTGCATGTTCAACAAGGTTCAGAAGCTGTCAGAGAATTTATTCTAATTCCAGTAGTAATTTGCAAGTATCTCATTTGGTTAGGCCACTGCAAACTAAATACAGGGCGAGCATGTCTCTAAATTTGCATTGGCGGAGCTTAGCCATATTTCAACACAAGGAAACTTTGTTCTTTCCATCTTGTGTCTGCTTACTTAACTCCACCTAATATAGTTTGGGAACTCAAATTACAATGCCATAATCTTCACTAGGTCTCCGTTGGTGCAATTTATTACAATGAAATCATTAGGAATGTGATGGTGCATACAAGGAGCACTAAAATTCACCACAGAGGTCCTTTGGCTGTGCAGGATCAGGGTAAAAAGCACTAGAAACTTAGTTTTCTCACTAAACCAAGAGGCTTTATAACCTCCTTGTGACTGAAGAGAAAAAAATCCTGAAAAAGTGGCATCATTTGTATGGTTACTTCTAAAAGTGGGACTATATTTCAAGCATTTATTAACCAAACTAAGCATATGCAATTTGAATTATGCTTTCCTTGTCTTATTAACATATTAATGAATATACATCAGCAAGTTGAACTAAAAATATATTGAAGATTTGCATGTCTGATTATCTTTGTGGAGTTTTGCAACTGACAACTTGAAAGGACAGAGAAAAAAAAACAACTTGTGTCAAAGTCTATGCAAAATTACAGCTTAGTGAGGTTCCTTAATCAAAGGGTTGCTCTGTATCTTTTGTAAGCTAAAACAAGAATCTCCTTCTAAATGAAGAGGACTTGCTTTTGGAATTATGTTTGAAGTAGTCATTTCCTCTACTTTTAAAGCAGTAAATAGGACAATGATGTCTTAACCAAAAGCACTGCTAGTGACCTCCTCCCAACCATCTCCTTCCAGAGAAAAGCAGGGAAGCTTATGCTTCAACACACTGCCTCAGTTTTCAAACGAGCAAAACCAACAAAAAAAAACATGAACAGAGGCACGCAAGGAAACAAGGAAAGCTATTTTGACGATGAAATTGTTGACAGCTTCTTGTAGCAACTGAACGAAAAACAAACAAAAAAAACTCCAAACCAGTTCATTTGTTAAAGCTGTGACTAAGTCAGGACTCGCTTGCCGTTCAGCTCTACTCCTTGCTGTTCCCATACTTCTAGCATCACTCCAGGCAACTCAGCCAACTCTGTGGTTCAGCTTGCCATATTTCCCACCTAACATTGGAGAAAATAATTGGACAAGTAATAAAACAAGTATTTCAATCATGCTTCTTACTAATGACCATCATGAATGTGCATAGCTGAGAAATTTTCTAGAAACGGAATACTAACACTGCTAAAATACCAAGAGTCCTCTGTTCTAGCAATCTTAGCAGGTTCCCACCTCCAGATACCATTTCAGATCATTCCCCAATCAGATACCTTTTCTACACTTCTCCAGCCTAGAGGCTCCTGTAGACAGTAAGTCTATAATCCCTAACTCGTCCAGCCATGCCTCTCGTTTTCTATTCCTCCTCCAGTCTTTGAGGAAACACCGGCACTTTGGAGAGGTTATCCTTAGCACTCAAGGAAAGCTGCTTTACTTCTCATGTTCAAGAGACCACTAGCTCAGATTTAAAATGAGTGATCCTTTGAACACCTGTGTTTAAAAGTGCATTTTTTTTACACGGCATTGCAGAGTTCTCAATTTCTTGTGCTCATTTTGCCCTCACCCTGTCTCTTCAACAAAATGATCCAGACTAAAACTAATTTGGGAAAAAATAAAAAGGGTGGGGAGGGAACAAAAAGAATTTAATTTGGACTCACTCAGCCAATTTTGACTTTCAACTTTGTGAATGTGTAACTACCAGGGTAGTGCCATGGTGAGAACAAGTAGCAAAGGTCAGGAACTCTTTAAGTCCACCTTGCTGCAAGAAAAAGACCTGTAACCCGAAAGTACCATCTGAGACCCACATATGATTTTCTGTGGCAGTTCTGTTTACCACCTTCCTTTCAGTCTATGTTTTTAACAAGATGAAGCAAAGGCCAGCGTACTAACAGTGCACCTGTAAGACAAATCCATTTAATATGGAGGTAAGTGAACCTGCAAATGCAGATGAAATGTTTGAGCTTGTTCGGTGCAAACTCCCACCAGTCATCTGCTGAAAACCTGACATACACAACGTGGAAGTTGGTATCTGCAAAAAGAGCCTTGTTTCCTACAGTCTTAATTCACTCCTTTAGGAAGAAGCATGAGCATCTCTCAAATTTTTTGCTGGCATCTGAAAGTCCCTAGGTACCATTGCTAGTACTATAAACTGATAGCAGCAAGAACATCTGCAGCAGGAATGAGAGCTTGCTTTTATGCAGACACAGCGCCAGTATTCCGAACATTTCACATGTTGATTAACTACATTTCTGTCCATGGAGTTCATAACACCTCAGCATTAACACTCAGTAACTGACTGCCAAGGACAGTTTTGTACACCAACAAATTCCAGCAGCTACCAGCAAAATCCCTCTGTAAAGAGATTTTTGTAAAGGGAATGATAAGAAGAAAATGAAGGAAAAAGTGATGTTTATTTTTTTTCCATTTTTAACTAGGACGAGATACATGAGTAGAAGCACTAGAAGGATGGAAAGCCACAGCTTGCTAGAAATTAGAGAGAAATATCTCCTCAATAAAAAGATTATACTGAGAACTGCCCACGAATTGCATTCTCCTGTTGCCCATGCCTTCTGCTGCGTAATGTATTAATAGAACTACTTACCACATGGGAATTCAATTCGTGAAGAAAGGTGAAAAAGTAAAGTTGCTGGCAGATAACATACAAGCTGCTCAAAATAAATGACACAGGTTCACTCTTCCCTCAAAAAACTAAGACACACAGAGAAACACAGCAAGTTTAATTGCCCTGTCTGCAGTGACTTTGCTTTGCTATCGTGTACTGTTGGGTGGGGGTTTTTTGTTGGATCAATTCTTGCACAGCCAAAGCTGGAGTCCAGCTTTTATGACAAGTGTATATATTTACATATTTAAGACAGAATAAAGGGAATCCAAAGGATTAAGCAGCAAAGAAGGGTGTGAGTTACAAGTGTTTCTCCATTTCTGGCAATGTGCCAGCTTTCCAATTTTCTATCTTCTGATACCTTCTCCTGCAGCAGCTCTTCCTAATTAAAATAAATTAAGTAAGAACCTGTTCTTACTTACACCCCTGAACACTTCTATTCAGGGATCTCAAGAGAGACCATGACAAACCTGGAAGGATCTCCAAAGCGCTTTTCAGTGGCAACATGGCATATTGTCAAGAGTGGGAAGGCTGGCCAACTGGCAAAACAACAATTTTAAATGTACTTGGCCACGCTAGGCCTGTAAAAACAAGATGCTTTGTCAGCCAATGCAGTGGGCACTTATGTTCATAACAACTCCTTTTTTCCCTGAGTTTTCTAAGAACAAAATTACTTGCTAATGTTGACATCCAAGTCCTCTGAAGAATGCAGATGGCCAGCAACACTGGAGCTAAGACACAAAGAGGCCAGTTGTTTTGATTTCCTATATATACACTCTCCAGCAAAGAAACTCCACTTTTTAAAATTTTTTTTTGAGAATCAAGCAAAACTTTTTACTTTTTTTCAAAAGAAGCCAGTGGAGATCACAATTTTTGGTCCTTCAACCATGTTCCCCTTCCTGGAACACCTCCTGGAATGAATATATTTCATAAAATATATTTATTCTGGAATTTATCCTGAGATAAATTATTTCACAAAACAGAACACACAGACTTTCATACCCAAACTACATGCTGCTGGTTTTACAAAAAGATGGGCAGTGTCAAAAGAAATCACAAACTCCTCTGTATTTAGCCCTAGGAGGCCTCACAACAGCAAATGCTCGCTCTGGGTCCTCAACAGTTGGCAACACAGCAGCCAAAAGACCCAATCTTCACATTGCAAAGTTGCTTTTTAATAAGCCACGAATCAGTCACACTGGCCAAGCATGGGCACCTCTGCCTCCTGCCCCAGGCTTGGTACAAGTACAATGAGAAATGGCAGCATTTTTTAGTCTACCTTTTCCATTTCAGTTTTATCTCACCTTCTGCAAATCTCCAAAGACCTTCCATTACATACACTAAAAGCTTCATCTTTCCAAGCCTTACACTATGTTTCGCCTCAGTTAACGACTGGTTTTGCAGCAGCAGCAAGATTGAATCTCTAGCTGGTTGGTAGATGTGGGAAATGCAGAGCTGCTCCTCTACCCTCCAGCAGATGACCCGGGCCAGGCTGGGTGCTCTGAAGAGGGCAGAAGTTCTGACTAGGCTTGTTTAAGAGCAAGGTCATGCAGCCAAACGGTGCCAGTCTGCATGCAGCATTTTGTGCAAATGCGATGCTTTAATTTGCATATTTGCAGTCAGTCCCTATACAACTCCATGGTGGTGAGGGATTGCACGGACAGTGGAGTTGTCAGTGATTATTCACACGACAGCAGTAGTGCAAGTGTCATGATGAAACTGTTCTGCAAACCTGCCTCAAACCGAGCAATTCCTTTGGTGATGGAGAGTATACAATTTAAAGTCTCCGAATTACCCAGTTAATGCAAAGCGATGCGGAAGCACAAGAAACTCATAACCATCCTCAAAGTTCATTAGTGACACAGGAACTTTCTTATTAGAGAACAAAGCCAGAGCCGTGGAGGTTTTGAAGCTCATCAGCCATCTTTGCATCCAGCCTCTGCAATGGGTTCTCTTTAAATGCCATCAGGTTTTTTGCCCGCCCCCCCCTCCAACATTCAGTGTCACAGTTCCCAAACAACTGCTCTCCCTCTGCTGAAACCAAACTCCTGATTTCCTGACCCAGAAGTTCACGCATTCAGACTGAACTAAAGCACAAACTACAAAAGCAACAGAAACACACTCTTAGCTCAATCTTCCATATGAGCTTCGGTGAATAGAGACAGAACTGAAATACACACAGCAACTGGATTAAACAGGAGCATGAAAACACCCGTTTCACCTGAAAGTCTGTGGGCTAAATGCTCAGGTCTGTTGTGGTGGAGACTTTGACCATATGTCTGACCACAGTGACTTTATCCAGCTTGAGTCTTGAAGATCTCAGAGCGTGCACCACCACAAGCTCTCAGGGTAACCTGCCCCAGCGCTGCAGGAATAGCAGAGAAAAGGTTGAAAAGTTAGAGAAATGCTTTCAGTAGGGGAGCCAGGATGAGGATCGAGGGCTGTTAGCTAAGGGTAGGTTGCAAAAGTGTACCAACCACTTTTGGGGGCAACGGAGCTCGTAGAAAACCAGGGTGAGGACTTCCAGAAAAGCCACGAGCAGACAGGGATAATATAGGGATGAGAAGAAGAAGGAAGAACAGGTCCTTCTGACTAACTCGTAAATGTGCAGCACCAATTCCAGAAAAACGTGTAGCCGAGTAATGAAATGCATTTGCTGGAGAATTTTCAACAGACAGGTCTGTTGAACCCAGCTGCCCCTGTCCCAGCCTCATCATAGTCTGTATCCCAAGGCTGCAACAGACAGCTCTGGAGGGTGTTTCATCAAAGCTACACAACATTTTATTGCTGCATGAGAATGCCAGATCGATATTAGATTGCAAAATATTTGTTGATCGCATGAGATGCATAACAGATGGCAAGTTCCCTGTCATAATGTCAAGACCTCACTATATTTTCTGAGAAGGTAAAAAATCTCAGGGGTCCAGGACTGAATCTGAATTTAGGCAGATGAAAGGCAGTAAATATGTATCATTACAGTAACATCTATCTTCATACAGTTCACCTTCAGTTAATCCAGAATTGTCACCATAATACCCTGAGCTCAGCTACAATAAAAAATATTTATGTATCACTTAAATTATTCTATTTAACTACTTCAGCAAATCCAGTTCCAGAGTAAAAACAGTTGACAAAGAATATATGTGTGTGCATGCACCTGCACACCTGTAAGTGTGTATACACAGCACAAATAAACAAGGATGGAAACTGTTAGTACCACTAATTGTAGAATATCCTTGCGTCATATACGATGAACAGATGAGGTACTCATGAAGAAAATACTGTCAAATATATACAGTGGAAAAGTGATAATTCAGGTTGGACAGTTATTTAATATCTCAGTTTAATGCTCTTATCTCCATAACATATTACACTTAAAAATCCCAACAGTTGCAAATAACAAAATTCTCTTCTTGTTCCCCAAATTTCACTTTGCTTTCAGGAGAAGGTGACAAAAATTGAACCGTCGAAGCAAAGGACTACAGAGAGTGCCATGCAGAGGATTAAGGACATAACTGAGTTAAGTCAGTCAACTGTGCTCCAGTTTCTTCTGTGCCGAGTGACCCATTGCCCTCTCTGGTTTTTATTTGCTTTTCACTGTACTGCCTTATGTAACTGTTCCCTCCAGCTCATAAATTTCCAAGGTGAACAAAAGCTCAAGTGATTACATTCGGCTTGGCCACAGAGGTGATTTTTTCCCACTAACTTCTACTTACTGGGTTTTATATTTTTAATCACATAAAAGTATTACGCCTGTTGTGGTTAGGTTGATCGATTTGGCTTCTAAATGCCCATGTTTTCCCATTTTTGACCAGAACAATAGTTCCAATAATGTTAATAACTACAAAGATTAAAATGGATTAAGGCTGGAAAGGAAAAATTGTTTGGTGGTTGTTTTTCTTTCCCCTTCGCAGGCCAGGCTGCCCTTATTTTGGTTCAGGTTCCTAGAACTGCTTTTTATCTCCCTAAGCATTGCTTTGCCGATACTGATATCCTTCAAAAGGCAGTCTGTCTTTTTATGTAGGATCTATTCTGAAAAGGACTGGAAGTCCATTATCTGAAGTTATTTTCAGCGATAGCTCTGAAGCAGCCTGACCTCAAGTCACACCGAGGCAAAAGCAAGCGCAGCCATAATCCTTCCTCCCTATAGCATGAGTTTACTCATAACGTTCTCTTGATCTGACCTTTCTTCAGCAGGGAAAGCTATTGCTGGAGATAACCGCAGTCAAGGGAAACCAAGAGACCTGTGCTTACAAAAATGTACAAAACACCCACAGATCCTCAGAGGCATTCAGTCTGTAATCCTAGCAAGGTAATGAGATTTACAGAAGCTAAATCCTAAGATTTTTTTTATTACGCTGTGAAAGCATGTTCAATTTTAACATTTGTCAACGTGTGTGAATTCAGCTTATCATTTGTTTATAGCACAGCTGATACAAATCTCAGCCTAAATTTGTGTAGAATATACATAATTAACAAGTCAGAAACAATTTTGATCTCCCAAAAGTTTACTTTGAGACCTACTTCACTCTTTCCCAGAACATTAGAAGACTTAAATCTTCAGAGTCATACAAACTAAAAGGTCATGAAATTTCAAGCTCCAGACCTTCAAAACCCTGGTAGTGTTTACCTCCTACATATAGCACATGACAATTGTCTACGTTCATTATGAATTCTTTCTACACCTGAATTATCAGAATTATTACCCGAATTATTTTTTTTCTGAATTACCAGAGTCTGCACCCGGCCGTTAGCAGAGAGCAGATGTGATATACCTAAGGTAAACTGTGAGTTGACAGTTCTTAGTTTTTCAGTATCGGGTAAATTCTCGCAGTGGCAAAGGATCACTTCATCTAGTAAGTCCTTTCATCATAAAGTATTTATCTCACTGGTGAGAGTTTAAAATGGCAGTCAAAATATAGTCAGAACTAGGAAATATTAGGCTTTTCAATTTATCAAAAGACTTACTAATAATGTTTGCCTGTTATTTAAACAAAAATGTTTGTTTTATACGAAAATATACAACCCTGGTGATTTCAGACTTCAGGAAAATGATATGGAATGAGAGGTTGCTCTTTGCCCTTAAATTTGAAAGAAATTATCTTCATTTCATAACTTATTTTGTGGCTTTTAGTATTTGTTATATAGTAGTATTTACCTACCATATACCATTAACTAAGTTTTATGATACCTCTGTCAGGTAGATGTTTTAAAAAAGAACAGAGAAGAGATATACAATGTTTTGGGAAAAAACCCTCTAATCCATAATCCTGATGCGATTTCCTCAGTTCTTTCTGAGAAGAATCCTGCAGCGGAAACCCAGACTTCATGTTAAATTAGGGGAGAAAATACTCTTTGCTCATAAAATATGCTTAACATCCCACAGAACTCCAGTAAAAGTGCTATTACATGGATTACCAGTATCTTGAACCCTAAGAAGAAATGCATGTGAAAATACCCACCCTGTAAACAAGTTCAACCATAAAAGGCAAGAGCAAATACTCAGGCTAATCTATAACATTTGATCAGTCTCAGATATTAAGCTGCAAAGTATATAATGCTGCAAGAATGTAAAACTTATTGGCAAATCAGCCTAGAACAGTGGGAAGAACACAGCCCCAAGGGAGAGGCACATCTCGTAAGGAAAATAACATGGCAAAATCCATAAAACAAGTTAAAATATATCTTAATGCCAAGCCACAGTGCAAAATCAATGCATTTATTTTCTATTAATGACAAGGTCAGATATAAATCTGTGACTGAAATCTGCAGGTAACCTAACATTGCGTGGCAGCAACTGTTCCCCATATGTAGCAGTGTTGATGTGGCGGGGCAGGAAGGGCACGAGAAGGGCGACTCTCCAGCTCACGCTGCTGTCCCTCCTGGCAAATTTGTGTCCGGTTGAAATTTCATGCCAAGAGAGCTATACGGCAATGCCCAGAGAGGGAGAGCAAGATTAAAAAGGATGTAAAGAAAGGTGCAGGGAGCTATAGACGTTTCAAGAGAAAGCCAGCAAGGTATAGAGATACAGGAGGATAAAACTATTGTCCAAAAGAAAAGACAGGCTGTTCAAAAGGAAGGAATGAACTGGTAGCGATGAGTGCTAAATATCATGAACAAATGAAGACAAATGCAGGCTAAAGTGCAAATGCTTTAGGATTTTCTTTTTAGTCATATTGTTAAGGGAAAAGGGCTTTCAAAGCAGAGTACTTAGTGGCCAGCACGTTCATCTGCCTTTAAACAGGATGTATAAAGACTACATCGCGAGCATAAAGGGAACTTCAAATGTCGCTGTAAAATCTTTACTGAAGAAGAAGAGTTCAAACTGCAAGTTACAGATCCTGAACCAAACTTCCCAAAGTTTGGAGCACCAGTATTTCTGAATGTTTATCATTAGAAGTGTTTTTAAGAGCACTTAGAGGAAAAGGTTACTTTTTTTCTATTATCAGTAATGCCAGGGATAGTAAGAATTAAATCATGCAAGCTGTAATGGATTCTCAAACCCAGAAACACCTCTGTCCTGTCAGAAAACGTTCAGGAAATTTAACATAAGTCATGTAAACTCGGTCTACTGACATTTATGAACCAGTCACATCGAACCCCCCATTTCTAGCCCTATTAGCTCTTACACATACATTCTTTCTGTCATGAAAGAACTGACTGATTAAAATTCAGAGATGGCAAGCAGAAAGCAAGGTTGCTTATTGAAGCAGAAGGAGCAGACACTTCAAACTGCCTGGCCTTCTGCTGGGCAGAGATCTAAATCCAGTCCAAAAACACCAAGAAGAATCAGAGCGACTTTAAATTCTGGAAAGGCACATATTCTACAGGGTATTTCTTTTCTTCTGTTGAAACATATGAAATATTAATATCAATGCATTTGTACACTCCCCTGTTATCAAGTGTCAAAATGAAAACAGTCTGTTTGGAATAATTTACTCCTGAATCATTAGCCAGCTTTCTTCTACAAATCCAGATCTTCACTGTTCGTCAAATCGCATCTATGACTGACAGCCTTTTAGAAAAGATGTTCTCTGTTACGTTTCAGAAAGGTACCAGCGTATGTATTTGATGTGCTACAAAACTTGACATTTAGAACAGATATAAATGTGCTACCAATAAAGTAAAAATACACATAAAGGCTCTAAAACATGATCGTTTTAAGTTTGTGGGCTGGATCCAGCATGCAGGAACAACTCGTTCAACCTCCAACAGTAAAGTCTCTGTGACTGTCTTTCCAGGAGGTCCATCTTTCCAGGAGGTCCCCAAACACATGTGGGAAGAGGCTGAGGGCTGGATGAACTGTTCTGGCAACTTGCTTGCTGCTGTTTCAGTCCCAGGGTTCCCTCAACAACTCCCTTGCCTCAGCCCATCACATGAGCATCCTGCAGACTGTCTCAGCCAAAAGCTTTGCAGCAGAAAACCTATTTAAACCAAAGCTAAAGACCACATGAAACCACAGTGCCTTAAAATAAATGCCAGTTTTGACTCAAGTGGTGACAAACCTAATTACTCCATGATTATTTCTGTAAGTACCAGTCTAATACCCTTATTTGCACCGACAGTCAGACTTGCTGAGAGCTCACTACTGCACTGTCCTCAGAAAGGAGACAAAAATTATGTCTGATGCAGTTCAAAAAAATACATTCACACCACTACTTCCCTTTGAAATATGAAGCTGCGTTGCTAAAATAATTCATTCTGGTTTTGTTGTGGGGCTCTTTGGTAAGAGAAATTAGTGTCTCAGAAATGTCTATTCTTCCTTCATGTTCACATCCCCTTTCTCTCCCAGCACAGGCTAGAGGAAATATAAATGTACTTACTGATTGATGTTACCATAATAATCCATTACCAGGGAAAAAGCAATTTCAAAACAAGAGTCACTAACTACATAATTCCCTTATAAAATACAACAGTGATTCTGAGTTAGGGATTTTTTTTTAATGAAGACAGGTATTTTTCCCATTTGCTCACTAATGTACTCATTCTAATGTACTCACTGTAACTTTTTTTTTTAAAACTTTTTCCATTTGTTACTAATAGAATAAAATTATTTCCAATCTCAAGATCCTGAGCAGAAAACTCCACTTTTTTGAGGCTAGGAAAAAACCTAAAAACACACATCATTATTTTATTGGTCACTGCAGAGCTACATGAGTGCAAGGCAGTCAGCATTTAGGAAAGGTAAGCTTTCAAGACTGAGAGGAAAAGTGGCTAACAGAATAACTTCAATAATATATACTGTCTCAGTAAGATCCCAATTTACTTTCATTCTGGTCTTGGTATAGCCACACAGTTTCAACTAAATCAGTCTGCATAGGCATACTCCAGGTCTATATACATTTTAGGTGCACCTAATCCAGGTACTCTTTCACTATAAGCTACTAAAATATTATGAAATCCAAGGAAACTTGCTAAATGTTAATTAGTAAGATCAAAACCCCTAATTAGCTTGTAGTATGATTTGCAGTAACTACTGCTAAGAAATGAGGTTTTAATATTGGCTAACACATGGTAGAGGAAAAAGATACGGAACTGAAATGCATTTCCTGTCAGGAAGAGACAGAAAAATTGAAGATGGGAAGCCGTGCCTTTAGTTGTACATTCTTATGAATTATAAAGATTAAAAAGGAATGCAGTGTTCAGCACTGATGGAGCTGTATATCTCTTTCAGACAGGTAAGACCACATTGCATAATGTGACTGGTAATAAAGATGTTCTTGTAACATGAAAATAGGTGTTATATAAAATAGAGAGGAGTTTTTCCCCTCATTTGTCCTAAAATGTAAGGAATGCTTGATCATCATAGTTTCTGAACTTTATTCTTTTTCAGCTTCTCCTTTCCAAATATTACCTAATTTTAGTATTTAATTAGAGGGGAAAAAAAAAAAGGACTAATGGACTTCACAGTGCATGGAATACAATTTTAATATAATTGCTAGTATGGCTGATTTTATGTTTGATTTCTACATCCTCAGATTTTCCAAGCTTAATGTAAAAAGAGCTGTCAATACATATATGAAGCTATTAAATAAGCAAAAATTACATTCACCACCCAGAATGTATCTTTGTACCCAAAGGTGGACCACAAGCTCAAGTACATTAAAGGCCCAGTGGTGAAAAATACACTGGCTCCATTTGGATGCACTGAATTCAGCAATAGGTAGAGTGTCTCAGCACAGATGTAGCTGAATGAGGTTTACATATTTTGCAAAAGAAAGCTTACCTGCCCATTTTTCCCCAGTTCCATTTCAACTATTGCAACAGGAGTGTTTATCTGATCGATGTGTTTTGACTGTGACTTCAGATCCACTCGCCAGTTCATGTTTTTCAAGACATTATCCCAACGGCTTTGACTGATCAGGCTCTCATGGATCTTTATTCGGTGGTTCTTCCAAAATTTTGCAATGACTGCAGCTTGATCAGATGTGATGCCACCTTGTTTTTTGGTTTGGGCAGTGAGAAAAGCCTCCAGCTGATTCAAATCCATGTCCGCTGAAGCAATTGACTGCAGGGAAAATAAGAGAAGAAGGGAAAATCTTGCTCAAAACCACTCCTTAACAGTCAAAGCTGAACAGTCTACCAAAAGGTCACATCTTTAGGGTTTTACAAATACTAGATTTTAAAGGGATAGTGCAAACAAAGCTGGGTTATGGAAATAACCTGGCAACTTTCATTAAAACTCAATATGCAAGTGCCTACCACTTATCCCAGGTTCCTGCCCCCAGACAGCTGGAGGGTAACGGATCACTAACAGTGATGAGGAAACTGGGAGCACCTTTCAGAATGCAGTACCCATACAGGATAACAAGGAGGCTTCTCACTGCTTGCCTGGCCCCAGTATGCCCAGTGCATACCCAACTGGTTGCTGCTGGGAGCTGGGTCAGGGGTCTAGCACAATACTGCTGTTCTGATCGTCAGAAAGCTGAAGCACATACAGCATGCCCCTGAACAAGGCTGAAACAAGTGAGCAGACATCCCAGCTCGTTGCAACATCCACAGCCTCATCTGCCACCTCCACACCACAGACAAGGAAGCAAAATGGGTAAATGTTGCACCAGTCAAGCAGGGTCTGCAGCACTAGCCACAGCGGTGTGCTGGCTGTAGCAGCAAGAACGTGAGTCTTCCAAGGGAGAGTCCATGTGCATGGAGCAATCCTTAAAAATGCAACTATAGCTTCTTCCAAAGCATCAGTGGACTCTGTCAGGCTAAGTACTGTATTTGTGTTTTGAAAGACAGTTTAAGGGGTCATTTACCCCTCCTCTCTGCACAGCAACATAAATTATTCTTCCCAAACCCCTTTTTAAATAGATACCCAGTTTTCCCACCTATTTTTCCAAAGCTGGTAATCCTACAGCCTCAAATTTGCATTGCATAACTGGCAACGGTTGCTAAATACAATTGTGAAGGGAGGGGAGGACAGGAGGTGGAGAGAGGAAACTGTGGCTAAGTTTCCCCATCGTAGTTTCAAGTAGATGCTTTTGCTTCATTCTCACCCAAAATGGAAGCAGCTCACTCTAAATGAACATGCCACCTCCAAGCACGTGCCAATGTGGAGCACAGCAAGGTGAAGTGTGGCCAATGTTGCAATCCTTGGGATTTGCCTCGATTTAATTTTCCTTGCCGTGGTATTTCTACTGCTGTACTTTATGCGTTCAGGGAAATGACAACCTCACTCCAAAGCCTACCATTAGCCAACAGGGTGACAGCGTGTGGCTTTGGGCCAGACACACACTGTGTTCTTCACACTGCCTGTCTGTAAAGCAGGGCGTCACTTATCTAAAAACCAATGGGTTAGCACTCCGTGAGCTTGCCAAGGATGCAAGACCTGCTGCTTCTCCCCATTTCATCAGTGATGAACTAAAACTGTCAGCCAGGTGAACTAGCAGCAGGCTTTGCCACCTTCCTCTAGACCAGACAGATGTCAAAGTACATGATCTTAGTCACACCCAGGAGTGGCCTGAAATAAAATGGCAGGTAAAAAAACCCCAAAAACCAAAAAACTTGCCCACAGAACCACAAGGACGAGCCCAAAACAGAGCTCGCACATCACACAAACAACAGAACAGTGGTTAAGTTCACTGCTTTGAAGGGAGTAAAGCCAACACTGTGACGTGCTCAGCCTTCAGCAGATATACCACCACATCCTCCTTATTCTGAGTTTGTCAAGAGAAAAGCAGGCCAGAAACATCCCCACCAAAAAACCCCAACAAACAACTTGTGATCTACAACAGTTGCACTGCCTTTTATCATGCAGTGTATAAGATCTTTCTCCTGAAGCTTTTATAGGTTTGGGGGGGGTGGGGAGTTTTGTTGTTTTTTTTTTTTTGTTTGTGGGTTTGTTTTTTTTTTTTTTTTTTTTTTTTTGTTGTGGTTTTTTTTTTTTTTTTAAGAGGGACACACTGCCTTCCCTCGCTCTTGCAATGGATTAGCTGCCATCTGTTACGGATCGAGAAAAGAAATGGCAATGCACACCAGAAGTAACTGCTCGGCTGTATCAGGGTTCAGATTAATAGGAGCATCTGCTAATTTATTATAAAATTTGAGATGCCTAGTACACTGCTCTGTGTTTTCTATACAGCATTCACCGTATCAGTATATATTGTTTGTTTTTATCATGAAGGTATTTAAGAGGTAATTATCCTGTAATATCTAATTACGCTGTAAGTGAAAAAAGCACATCTTTTCATTTTCAAAAGAAAAGCTATTTAGACTTACAGTCCTTTCCTACATCCACGTCTTACATGAACAGGACTATCTATTAACAGCAGTGTGGAATATTTCCTCTTTTAATATTTTTCATATCACTACATCTGTATGTGGATCTGTTTGCATGTTGTGTGACACCAACTACCACTTAAGTACACCTTTTGTGTTGGTTTATGTGAAGGAGAGGGAGGCACAGGGGTGAATCAACAACCCCAGACCCCGGCACGTTATGTGAGCCCTGTCAAGACCAAGATCAAGTTGAGATGCAAACTTTCTTCTCAGTTCAGCTGTGCAGAAAATTGCCTTCTGTTTTATTCCTGTGCAGGAACCAAGAACATAAGCTGCATTCTCTGCACTGAATGAAACAAAGGTGTCATGGAGAAACATCTAATCTGCATTAAATGTGAACCGAATGCAGATTCACTGGATCAAATAACCAGGTAACCCCTTTCTCAGCTTGATTTTATAACATTCAAACATTTCACATTTGTAATTCTTAAGGGTTTCTTTTAACCTCACCCCCTTCACAACAACTTTTTTTGCAAGATGCAGCAAGATTTCTGGCAGGGCTTTGCTAAGCTGGTAAGAAACATACACACACGAAGTTCCTTATTGTGCTTGTCACATGATATAAATCTGACTTCTAAGTATATCCAAAAGAGGAAGCTTGTGACCAAGCTTGCAGTTTTAAGCATAAGAATGACAGAACAGTACTACTAGGGCTTATATAGGACAGCTAAACTTGTCTGTTTGGCAAAGATCATCAACAGACTGACAATTAGTTAAGATCCAGCCTGAGCTACATTTAAAACCTCTATACATTTGTGTACTGTAAGCACCCTGATATAGTTTGCTACCGAAATACTACCACATAAAACAGAGGAAGGAAACCATGTATCCATCATAATTAGCAGTCATTTCTCTCTCTCTCACAGACAGGTGTGCACATGTACACACAATATGGATCACTTAATACTGTGTATGTACACAGCTAAGAAACCAGACGATAACAACCATACTGTATTTTGGTGGAATAGTTATCAGATAATGCATGCTTTAAATAATATACCAATATAGTCCATCATTCAGACTAGAATCTCTCTCAGCTTGGAAATAGAGCTACTAATTAAAAACTCCTTTCTAAAAAAAAATTAATATAAATTTTAATTGGAAGCAGGTACAAGCAATCAATGAGTTATACCTCAGTATAACTGCATAAAGATATTAATGAAGACTTTTTTTTTTTTTAAATTCCTCAACAAAACCCACCAACTATAAAGGTTTTCAAGTCACAGAAGAACAGCAACTCATTTTAATATTCTTTTTCATCGTAACTTGGAAACATTTCATTGTGGACAGGAAACCTGATATAAGTAACAAAGAATGAGAAAAACAATTAAGATATTTGCTGATCTTCCACCTCCTTTATTGCACAAACACTTATACAACTCATTCTTTAAACAAGAGTAGTTCTACTCCATTGCTTGTATAAATGACCACAGTTAAATTTTGGACTTTTTTTTAAACTTGAGGAAATGTTTTAATTTAACTTGGCAAAAAACTGTATTTCCAGTCATGTTCTGCACAGCATTACTAACAGTTCTTTCCATTACTTTTAACAACGCTCATATATTACATAGGTATATTCACTGTGATCTGATATTCTTATTTATATTTCTAAGGATTAACTGAAAGTTAAAACATGAGGGGTTCTTCTGTGGTTATAACTAAAGACAGATAAAATATATCTGATTATAGGTCTCCCTCTCATGCTTTCAAACCCTAGGAGCTTCGCATGAGCATTTACCACCACCAGGACAATGACCAGCTGTTGTCCAGCCCCCACAGCAGTGATGAGGATGGTTTCACTGTCGGAACAAAAAACACACACACATTTTAACATCATTACTGGAAACTTCTCAGGACTTAAAGGTGTTGAAACAGCTCCTACAGCTGAATCACTGTCAGCATTGGTCCAAGAGGGATATGTCTTATTAATGCCAATTACTTAGCGCAGACAGACCTTGAAGTGCAGGATCTACTGCAGTAACTTGAGTCACTGTACTGTCAGTGGCACACATCATTATATTATATAGACTTCATTTTCTGAGCTAAGTGTGTATACATGGAGATCCTGCCTTAGTTGTTTCCCACCTCATCTCTTCAGCAGTCATCAATAACCTTATTTTGCCCCCTTTTTATCTACAGACTGTCCCATCTCTATGCAGTTCTGCAGCACATCAAGAAATCTTGTGTTAAAAGTATGACACCAAGGTAAAAAAGTTATATAGGACCTAATTCCAGTTTTCACTGGTAATCACAAATGACTTACTATTTCAACATAAAAATCTTCAACTAACAAAAACCAGAAGTTTTCTAAGAATATATAAAATCACAGCTACTCTATGCCAGTAATTTCATTTACATTACTATGACTATTCACTCAAGTGATTAAGTAAAAGCCTATTTTCAAAACTGGAGTCTGTAAGAGAACACCATTTGATATTAAAAATTTCCTCACATTATGTATTTTGAGATCTGTTAAAACATTATGGGCTTTTTTTCCCCCCTAGGAAGCATAACTTATGGACAGCATGTCATACTACAAGCAGGCAAATCTGAGCCTCCGCAACTGGCTACATCCTTCTTTCCAGAGGCTGAGCAGATGCTTTTAAACAACAAGGAACAGTTTTGGTCATACTAACTTCTCCTTGTGTTCACCTTCAACACATACCCACTGTCTTTGAATATAATTCAGCCAATAAAAATATGACTTCAAATACTATTTCCTTAATGGAGCAATATTTGATAATCTGGAGAGTTTTGTATTGGCTTAATTAGATCCATTAGACATGTGCCTTGGTACGCAGAACAGGAAAACAGACTTGAATTCATCATCTCTTCTGAGAAATAAAGCCTGACAAGCATGCAGTACTAGTGAGAAACAGCAACTGGTAAAACCCACCGGGAAAAAAGAACACACTTTATTTCCAGAAATAAAACATTACTTGTCAACCATTATGGAAGAGCGCCAAGAGCTAGCCATGCCAGCATGCGTAGGCATTTTCTCCAGCTGACCCTCAAAATCGCAGGCTGCTGCCAGCCTGTAGCACAAAGAAATCACAACCTCAGAGAAACAAACAATTCAGTGCCATGCACCGTACTAATGAACTCACCTCTTCAGGTTTTTGGGAGATGGGGGTGAGAGGCTATTCCTGTATCACAACCCTTATAATTCAGATGCTTTTAGAAATATAACCTCGAAAACCCTTGGAGCACATGCAGAGAGGGGGGACCAGCTGCAGAGAGGAGGAACGTACCAAAGGACCTGGCTCACCAAAGGACCTGGCTCGGCCAAAACACTTCGATCACACAAAGCCAATTCCTATTAACATCAGAATGCTATGCATGTCTTTCACTTATCCTTAGAAGAAAGCCTTCACTGGATCTGGGGTAAATATGGGTTGTCTGCTGCATGCAACTTTGGGGTGTGCAGCTTCTTCCTCCTTATCTAAAAAGAAAGGTAACCCTGGGAGAGCAGAAAAGGAACAGAAGCAGCTCTCAACATCTTTGGGCATAACAGCACATGCAGGTCCTAGTGACACTAAGCTATCTGTCAAAGTTAGCCCACCATGTTCTTCTGCAAATAGTAGCTTCAGACAGGAGGAATATGAGAACATCTCTGCAACCCTGTGGTTTCCAGGTCCCCGTCTGTAAGCAAGTACTAACCAGACTCTCTCCCAAGGGCTGCCGAGATATCCAGTCCTGTAATAAATTAGCTGTTCCCATAGATGTTCCCTGGATATTAGTCCAGTAGACTTTCCCACGTTTCTGGAGACAGTGGAAGTTTTCAACTAGTCAGTAGATTGTGCCTCACAAACACTGTTTATTAGAGTCCAAGAGCTCTCCTGAGAATTGGAATTAAGATAAAATTAGATGCAACAGTCTGCTTGTCTGCACTTGAAAATGGTGATCCACCTTTCCAAAAAAAACCCAAAGCTACAGGCCTCTACACCCCCCCAAATTTGTAAGACAGAAATCACAAGTGACCTTAACAATACATTTAGTATTTCTACATCAAAGTGAAGAGATTTTAACTAATCTTTAAGTCTTCATCTAATCCATGGGAGATCACACAGATTTCTTTTATTCGAGTTCCATACTATGTCCCAATATTATTTTAGTTTGCTTCTTACTGAGCTGTAATACACAGTTAAAAGTGAAATGAAACTGTTTGCTAAGAGAAAAGAGCTAACTGTGAATCATTAAGAGGATAATAATGCACGTGTTGTTCAAAAGCCTGTGGTTTAATTTTTTTCTAGTGTGTAACAGATCTTCTGCAACACCTTTCTTATTCTTTCTTATTCCAACCTGTAGAATGTTTTGATTCATTGCCAAGGAGACACTAACCAGGTCAACAGACATTCAGCAACATGTAAATATTTTAAAGTTTGAGTTATTCCGACTTTCATCAAGTTTTCTTCTTGGACAGGAGGACTTGCAACGCACAGCAACAACAAAATAATTCCTTAACTGATACTGCAGATGGGAAAAATGTGTGCGTGTGATGAAGTTTTGGGCAAAATTACATTCTTCCTGCGTTTCTAATCTTATTAAGCTTGATTCCACCCAGATTTGTCAAATGTGCACATGGAAGATAAAACTCTTCTCAATGGGTCACTTTCATGCTTTTTGACTGACTGCTCCATTTTCTCCCCCAAGGTTCCCAGGCTCCCACCCAGCAGATATCCCTGTAAACCCCTATCTTATTTTTTTTGCATACAAGCTCACCAGAGCCAATGTTCTCAGCTAAAATTACTTTTTTATTTGAACATGAAGTTCAATAACGGGGGAGTAGATATACAGCTATTTTTGGCCTAGCTTACAATTGAACGCAAGAGATCCCAGCATCAGTTTTTAAAAGCATCTGAAGTGACCACAACATTTTTTTCTCCAGCCTGCCTCTGCCATTAGTCTGTGTGTCTGCTAGAAATGACCCATTTGAACTCATAATTCCATAAAACACTACTTCGTGAATTTATTTGCAGGAGGTATCATTTTTCTGTGGTATAAAGAGATGACAAAGGAGGATAAAAGGTTGATTAAAATAGGCAGCCACCAGATGAACCGCAACCTGAGCCATGCTGCTGTGGTCAGATCATGCTTCTTGCAAACCTGCTGTGCTGAGCTCAAAAAAGTGGCTCCCCCAGCCCTGTCCTAAAAAACACCTTTAGCTGAAGGAAAATTGAGAATCATCAGGATTACTTTGTCTGGAGCTACTTACAGACTCTGTCTAGGCTTTATATCACTTACAGAACAAGAATAAATAAATTTAAAAAAAAACCCAAGCAAACGCACGCAACAGAACAAGCCCACCCACTAGTAATGTTAGTCATAGCTAGATCTCCAAATGATGCTTGCATACCCATATTACAAATGGGTACTAAAAGCTTGGATTTTAAGCAAGAAACATAAAAAAGAAGCACCACCCCCTTCCTGAATAATAGTTTCTAAACTACTTAAATAATTTAAAATAGAAAGAGGAAGAGATATACAAGAAAAAAGGCAACGGAAAGCGCTTCTCAGAGAGCACAGATAGGTGTTGGACAAGCTGAGGGAGATAAAACAGGGAACCGAAAAAATAAGGAAATGTTCTATTTATAGCAGATATAGTTGCAACTACAAGGGCTAAATAGGATTAAAAATATAAATATATTAAAATTAAAAATATAAATATAAATTGTCCATCTGGCCTGTACTCAACTGAATTACAGCAAAAAAATTCCAAGCTTTGCTACCAGTTTTCTCCCCACTTGAGTCAAATTCTTTCCTGTAGTTTAGAAGGCATATTGCCACTTGGGGTGGAGGCAAAGAAATGTCACATTTCCAGTAGTTCTTAAACCTGCAGCCGTGTTAGAGACAAGTTTGACAGGTTCAACCTTTTTCAAAACAAATGTGCATACACATGTGCTCCCTGAATTATGCTTCAGTA
Organism: Morus bassanus; assembly: GCA_031468815.1. Classification (NCBI taxonomy): domain Eukaryota; kingdom Metazoa; phylum Chordata; class Aves; order Suliformes; family Sulidae; genus Morus; species Morus bassanus. The sequence continues at coordinate 631,220 of CM062585.1, read as the reverse complement.
GAAGCAAGTTGTTTTCTTGGAGAATGTCTAAATCTTCACAGGCTACATTATTCAGTCTAAAATGGTTTCTTCAGTCCTCCTGAAGGGGCTGGATTCAGAAATAAGAATTCTTAACAGATAGAAGCCATATAATGCAGTATTGCTACAGATGGAGAGGAAAATAAAAGGCAGAGAGAAATCCAGATAAGGCAGAATAAATACCAGATGGTAAATACAAAAAAATTCAAGGGAGGGAGTATAAGCAGGAAAAGAGAGTGAGAGATAGACAAACACAGTGACAGTCCCAGAACTGGTGACATGATCTGTCGTTCCCTTAAGAGACCATGTGGTCAGCGTTTTTTCTGCTCCTCTGTTCTCTTACAGTAAAATAAATGAGAACTGTGTTTATCAGGTTTCTACAATCATTCTGGGAAAATTACTTGCTGCTGCAGACTACTGCTTCATGTTTAATCTCGTTTCACTTAAGAGAGTTAAAAATAGAAGTTGGAGCAGCTCATATTTTGAAGACACATGGAAAAACAAAAAAATAAAGTTGTATCCCTACCCTGCGTGCAGTAATGGTGCAGACATTAGCAGAGCTTATTGTAGCTCTCTGGGGGCAGCGATCCTGTCAGTGAAATCAGACAAAATGCAAACTTGCTTTATTATGAACCAAGCACAGAAAACAGAATTAGCATCAAAAATTAATTTTCACTTTCACTCAGCGTTATCTTGATTGTTTGCATCTTAAAAGTTAATAATTAACTCAGGTAATTTCCCCCTGGGTTTACATTTGGACATCAGCTTCCTTTATAGCAAAACATAGATACTCCAGCAGCGAACAACATGAAATACATGAGTCACACCCCTAAACTGTAGGGATGTCTTGCCATATACTGTGATTCGGAGCCAAACTCTGACTCCAGGCTCTGCTTTCCTTCCTGTCACAGCACCATTGTATATTATCTGTACTATACTGGGCAATAGCTAGTTATATTTTACTGCCTGGAAGAGAAGGGTTCCTGCACTCCTAAACCAGGCTTACACCGCAGCCCATCACCACCTTGGCCCATAACCCTGCAGACACATTTCACAGCAGCAAAGAGATCAGCAAGTAAAGAAGACAAGTTTACAGACTACACTGTTTCAAGGGAAGCAAGTGAGAGTGCTTTACCATCTGGTCATTCATCACCTATTTTGACAACTCATGTTACCCGCTGACAGGTTTGATAGGCAAGCAGTAAGCTTCCAGGCTCAGGATGCCAGCAGGCAGGTCTTCCTTTCGGCATGGATAGAATGGTTTTTCCCTCCTGTTGGCTCAGTGAAATATAAAACACATTCCCCAAACCAGTAGCAGCCATGGTGGTTGTTAACAGCTGACCCTTTATGAGGAGAAAGGAGCAGCAGGTCAAATTCTTCACCATAGGAATCACAACTGCTCTGTGAAAGTTCCCACTAACCACCTCGTGCTGGAAAACACTTGACTGGGAGCAAAGCCCAAGCTGGGGAGCTCAGAAGAAACCATCCCTCACTTTCCCATAAAGATTTAAGTACCATTTGCTATATCAAAAGTGCTCTTAGAACTAAATGTAATAAACATTTTTGGGAAAAAAAGGCCAAAGACTTAATGAAACAGCCAAAATATCAATCTGAAAGATTTCTCTAATAGAATCACAGTAAATATTAATGACTGCTTTAGTTACCCCAGAGGGGGTTCTATATTGCTGTCAGGTTAGGCTCCTGACCAAGACATCTGTCGGTAGAGCTGGCCAAGTAATCAGGTTTCCCAGCAAGTTTGTAGGAACAACTCCCCACCTCTGTGCCTCCCCAGACAACGTGCACTGCCCTCAAGAGCTGCACAAGCATGACAGTGGTTTGCAGAGCTTGCAGACACACATCGTGGAAGTTACGCATACCAGCCACCATAACAGGATTTGACTCCAGGTTTCCACTGAATCAGTACACTGAAAAGAGATTCTTCTATAAAGTCCTTTTTACTAATAGCGCTACAGCTCGAGCTGGGTCCCTCCAAAGAGGGACCTCGAACAAAGAAATCCCTGGGCAATTATATCCGTACAATCTAAATTCCCCACCCCTCATGCAACAGTTCAGACCAGCAGTAACATTAGGGTCTGGTGTCCTCTTGTTCTTCATTGGGCCCTTTCATTGCATCTAGGCAGGCTGTTTCTTTTCTCATTTCTAAGGTTGCAGCTTCTGTTAATGAATGTAGCTTCCTTGTCTTCTGGCTTGTACTGGCTCTGAGGCCTTATTTTACTTGACTAGGTAAAACTTCAACATATCTGGTGAAAGCTCACAGCTTGCAGCCTAAGGCTTCAGCAAATGTAGCTACTAATGCTAAGCAAGTTATGCTAAACAAGTTCTGTATAAGTAGTATATCAAATCGCACAACACGCACCACCAGCGAAAACTGTTTTGTGCCAAAAAAAAAATCTGGCTTCAGATTTCACCATCGCAGGCCTAAACAGCTGAAAACTTCAGCACTCAAATGCTCCAAGACAGTGCAGCCCATGCCATCAAAAAGAATTCAACTGATTTTTCCCCCGGCTTTTCTTTGGCTTTTAGTCAAATTGGGGGCTATTCATATTCAGTAAACTCCCTACCATTTGTCCACACAAATTGGAAAATCTCTTCAGTGCTTTCTTTTCATTAAGACTTTTTATAGATTTCCTGACGTGTCACAAACTGACATGTCATGAAATGAATCCTGTGAACAAAAGCACTCTCCTTGTTGAGCAAGGAACTCTTGTTTAGAGTTCTTAAAGACACTCTTCTAACCTGCTTCACAACAAGCCAGAGCCAGATCCCTCTCTTTTGGTCATGCAGGGGGAGACTTTATACAATGGACGCAAAATAGAGGCACGCACATGGGTACGCACTGTGTACAAGGAGGCATGTCCAGTAACCGATGGGGGAAGAGTCCTTCTGCAAAGTTGCATCAGCCGCTTGTGCCTTTGGGCTCCTTAGAGTCCTCAAGAGAGGACTATCTTAGAGGTCTCAAGAGGTCTGAAACAGCATAACAACCTCTAGCCTCTGGAAGACCCATCAGTAAAGCACAGCTCAGGCAACCCATGCATCTCACCTGTAACACTGGAAAGCAAACCATGGGGCCATACTGCAAGACTCCAACCAGCCTCAGAACCACAGCTTATCATCTTCATCCTAGGCAACGTGTGAAAACTAAGTGTGTCACTCAATGGTGTTAGATGGGCACTCATTTCTGACCTCTCTTCTGATCTCTGCATACATGCATACATATTTTGTAAACATGTACATGTGAGCACCACAAGAGTACCTGAACATCTACTAAAGTAGCAGCACACTGCCTAAACGCACCATTTCTCCTGCAGAGAGAGGGAGTTAAGCGTATTTTGTTCACTTCAAAAAAAAGTAAAAATTTGGTTTAATGAAAAATGCAAAAGAAATCACAATTAATTCAAATGTATAAAATAGTTTTACATGGTCAAATTTGGCACAAATAAAGGGTACTTATACAAAGAGCTTGTTAGAACAGAATATAAACTACTCATAAACCAGAAATAGCAAAAGAGTACAAGAGAACGGCACATGTGATGCGACAGTCTGAAGAGAGACAACAAAGCCATGTGTAAATGTCAGATAAGGAGTAAAAAATGTCTGTTGATTACTTGCCTTTTACACACATACTACTTCAGTGTCTGCATATATCTTCAGAACATGTTTCATAATCCTGGCATTCACAGTTTATAGAGACTGCAAAGAAAAGAAAGAAAAAAACTACCCACCAAGCTGAGGTAGGAATCTTTTGGCAGAGATTCCAAAACATCTCAACCAGAAAAAAAAAAATCTAACCTTATTTGGAAAAGACATATTTTTTTGAAAAACATATATAAAACATTTTTAGGAAAAGAACTGTATTTGTATTGCCACTTTCTCTGGTTAGTGGGGAGAGAGAGAAAGATGAAAAAAACATGCTTTCAGAAGTATATTAACGTATGCAAAATGAGATAATTACAAAAATATTTAAAAAATAATTAGGAAAACATTAATTTTAAGTCTAAGAATTGTTTGGACAAATTGGCTATTATTCACATTTGCTTTACACAGTATATTTTATGCCTTCTTTGAGTGAGATTCTGTTGTAATCCGTTTTTACTTATGTGGAATCACACATAAACCAGGATTGTTAAGAGGTAAATATAGAAGATGCCAAAGAATTAGAGGGATAAAAAACATATTCCAAGGTCACTGTCAGCTTTAGAAGTGAAACACAGAGTCCTCAAGGAGACCAGATAAAGATACCAAACTCCATGGGGAGTTGAGAAGGAGGAGGGAGTCACAGACTTACGTACAACTGTAAAACTACCAACTTCACAAGAGATTGAGTACTGTGAATTAGATATTGGACTATCAGCTATAAACAGGTGCTCGTGCACTGTAAACAAAGCTAAATGTAAATCCACTTGCTTTGTTCAAGCACTCCAATTTTAAATCATTGGGTGGCTAAAAGCAGCATAGGATGATTTGGTTTCCCTGTATGATTTGTAAGATTTTGTTTCCTTCTATATGACTGCTATACACAGTGGAACACACTTACTGTGTGTAAGCTTCAGGTGTTCAGAACACATAACAAAAATGCCCCAAAATAAGAAACCAGTTTGGTTTTCCCAATAATGAACTCCTAATTCTTCACAATGGAGGCCATCCATGTTCCAGTCAGTTCTGAATTACTCCATACATGAAATACTTTTAAGTTATTGTGTAAAAGCATATATTTATAATGATAAATACAAAATTTAAAAAAGGGGATATTTTAGGCTCTGCCTTCAAAGAAAGTTACTCATTTCATTTTGTTCTAAAGCCAGTGATCCTCTAGGGATGAATTTTGAGTCCTCTCAGTAAGTGGCAGCCAACCCTTCCTGCACAGGGAGGCTCACAGGGAACAAGATCAGCCGATCAGACTGGAGCTCATGTTGCCAGAGGTTCTTACCTGACAACTTCTGCCCCATTGGGCTCAATGACTAAAATCATCAATGAACAAAAGACTTCAGGTAACAACTGTAATGCCTGTTACTTTGTGCCACTAATGCCCTTTTTTTTTTTTAATTAAATAAACTGTTGCAAAAATCAACGTCATCCAAATATGTTGAAGAGTTCAAGGCCCCATCATACTTGGTCACCAGACTGGAAGAAATCCAGAGAGTACAAGCTGCAAAATGGAATAATTCTAGCCACACAGCATTTTTACCACTCTAAGTTTTTGGTATTGTTAGCCTTTTTTCATAAAAAGTTATTGGATATAGTGCATCCAGTTGCTACAAAACAGTACAGTAGAAAAACTACTGTATGTCATACCAAGACTGTAGCTGCTAAGCATTACCAGGAATGGAAAATTTCAGATATTCAGCTTGTAAAAAAGTTGACTTGTGTCATCCAAATTTCCTTTTCATACGCTGTGAACTTCAGTGTCACAGCTCTGCATCTTTTATGTTGGTTGTTGGTTACGCAATGCATTAACAGCTCTTTCTGTTGCTCTCTTTCTGTTCCAAACTTTCCGTTAAATGAGGACGTACACATTTAGCAGACGAGATTATGCTCACCCTGATGTAAAGGATCCATTGACTAGTTTTTTTTTCTAGTAAGATTAATCTTTACTTGCAATGAAAAAAATATGTAAATTTGAAGAAAGAAAGAAGTCTATTACCTGCTCAGCTGTGTGGCAGTCTCATGTGAGACTGGCAAGGTTGGAATAAGAATTTTTACTCCATTTCCAACATCAGTACTCTCTTGGAGCAAGCAAGCACTAATCTTCCTTCACACCAGTTGTAACAGACACAATTTTGAAAGTATCATATAATATAGAATATCATTTCAGTGTACAGCCTTTCCTTTCCTTTTAGTCCTTCTTTATGCATCAAACTGAAGATGACACAACCAAGTTCTCCCCTTTTCACAGGCCACATTTGAAGAGGAAAGACAACTCATACTAGTCCAGAAGATCACCAGTGCTGAGATGATGGCAGTGAACTTCATTACCCTCTTCAGCATTTCCCCCACACTTTGGGGAATAGGGAATGGAGCATTAGTGTTACTGAAATAAAGGCATGAAACTGCATGTGAAGCCTAGGGGAGTCTTCTTCCCTTTTCAAATATACTCCATACAACATATGTTTGATGAATACTAATTAAGTATAGTAGAAGCATTTAATTTGTAGTAATGAACTTTAAAAGGCAAAATCTGACACCCTAGTCTTCAATCATAGTAGACTCTTGTTAAGGTCAAGAGAAACACTGCAAGGATCAGACTGGACTAATGAATTTCAGCATAATCAAAATACTTGCCTTTCTGTGCAAGTGTGTGGGTGTGCACACCCACACACACATATATATACAACATATGCTAGTCACATACACACACACACGTGTGTGTGTATATATATATATAAAACTTACACTAATCAAACCTGGGTGAGTTTGGTTTTCTGAGAAATAAAGAGTGCATCCAAAACTTGCTGGTGTCATTAATGATGAAAATACTACTTACTGGCAGAAGTTCTACAAATGCAACCGAACCATACATTTGGATGGGAAAAGGGAAATCAACAGGATAGGAAGCATCACAACCACCAGGGAATCCAACTTTCTCAGCAGCATGCTGTTCTGGAAGTCCATTAACACACAATTAGCAGATTTTCAGTAGGGCATTGTAAAACTAAGACGTAATGCAGAGTCATTATAAACACAAAGAGCCGGCACTGACCTGCCTGCTCTAGACATGACAGATAGGGCAGCCCCCACCTCCACAACTGGGACAAAGCAACTAGATCTCTACTTGCAGAGATATAATCAACACTGTAATTGGGGGTGGGGGGGTGGGGGGGAGGAGAGAGACTTGCTTCTGGTTTGGGCAATAGAGTTTACCACACCTATTATACATCAGTGACGCTGGTCTGCCGACTTGTTTTAATTTACCACTTTTCCGTAGATGAGAACATAAAAAAATAATATGATGCAAAAGGTCAAGTAAACCATTAAACGTAAAGTAAGCCATTTTCACTGAAGTGGCACAGTTACAGCATATTGGCACTTCACAATCTCAAATGAAATGAGTCTTGGATTGGCCTCGTTAGGTAATGGATCTTTCACCTCTCTCTCACACCTGAGTTATAGAAAATACTACTAATTAAATGAACAACATGATAATGGTGGGAGCCCTCCTGTTTCTGCCTGCCTTCAGGATTTGCACTTGTAGTTGCACAGCAGTAGGAAGACCATGAGGTTTGTAATGTGGAGGTGTGGACTTCTTGCTCACACCCTGTTGTTTAAATGACAGCCCAGTTCATAAAGATGTGCTGACAGTGCAGAATGCCATCACCTCCACATCCTGCAGCTACCAGCAATAGCACCACCTTCTACACATCTCTTCAGTAACTACAATAGCAATGAAAACCGTATTGCAAATATGGAAGGCTTTAACAACACAAACACCAAGTTCTGCAACTGGAGAAATCACAAAAAGTGTTAAAAAAATCCACAACAATGCAGGTACATTGTCCTTTCTAGCTGACACATACAAGCAACAAACTGCTGCTCTAGGCAGTGAAGCACTGATCTTATTGCTCCTGTCAGTGTTCTTCAACCATGTAACACCCTCCAGTCAACCTTCCTCTCCAGTTCATTCTTTTGAAGAATTTCCCCCCTCCACTTTACGTTATTCCTACTACTGGCAGCTGCACCAGTCTTATTTGAACTGACTGCACATACACATACCTAAAATCTAAAATAACTCATATTGGAAGCACTAATAAGAATGCTTTGGGGCAGTATCCATGAATATCTTCATCACTGCAATACAGCAGCAATAAACATTCAATTTTCTACCCTCCTAAGATGATGCTGAAATAGGGAAAAAAAAGAAGCAATAACTGTGGGTTTATATACTGAGAAAATGTACACTGTAACATCAGACACTGCAGAGGTGGCAATTGAGCTGTGTTCAGATTAGTGAGCTATGTAATGGTGGTGTTTCACTAAATTAAAAAAAAGACTAGGGTTGATGTTTGCCTGGAACAACTAAATAACAGCTGAGATAACAGTCATTTTCTCATGTATGTCCAATTATAACACTGTAGACATTCCCTCCCTCCCAAAATTCTGTGCAAAGTTACTGTTAGTGAATTTTCACCTAGCCCAATAACAAATACAATTATACATAATAAGCACAGTCATTCACTGGAGCAAAAGGTATAACACTACATGGGATGCATATTTGGGTAGAAAGCACCTCATATGGACACAGTACTTACTTGTTGCTACTGCTTTACAAGCAACTTGTTTCCTTTTACCTGAATTGACAAGAATGAGCATGCTTACTGAGTTATCTTTTTAGTTAGTAGATGCAGGCACAATTGCAAATCTAAATAGCAGAAGCAAGCAGTCTCTCGTATTAACTCTTCCCAAATGATTTTATCTCAGTCTTCAGGCTGAGGCTGTTCTGCCTCTCAGCCTTGCAGAAGCCTGAACAACTGCAAAGTGCTCAAGAGTTCATGACTCAGCCCATGTACTTGAGGAATCTGGGGAGAGGGAAGAATGACAACTCTCTCCCCTTATTAGAAAACGCAAGAAGACATTTATTTCCCACGAGTGGCCATCAGCAGAAATCCTGCTGAAGATGCAAAGACCTTTATCTGCCACAACCGAGTGAACCCTATGATATTTTCTGCTCTGACCTTTCTTCTAAGGGCAGACCCCTTTTCTGAAGGTCAAGTTGCTTCCTTCTCAAGCGGAGGCTTTGGGATGTCCTCTCTAGGTAACAACAGCAAGTTCATAGGGACTGCAGTCCCTAGCAGGAGAGTGACAGTCTTTAGGGACAACACACGATAGTGGCACTAAGCCACCTCCAAAGTACCTACAGTTTGCTGGTGGTCCTCCAGAGCATTTTACACACTGAGCAGTTTTATCCACTAGTGGCACTGAGTTCTCCCCCCATAAACCTTTAGATCAGATTTTGATCAAAAGGTTTCTTATTCAACAGATACCCTCCAAAGGCACGAAGAAAAGTAATCACTAGAAGTAGCCGGGCATTTCACAATATAGAAATAACTTCAAGGCGGGACTTACATAAACCACGCGTGCCAGTGGCACAGCAGAGCCAATTAATGATGGTAGCATCAGCCTCTTGGCTGAATGACAGCGAAATGAAACATGACAGTCATTAGAGCATCTGGTAGAAATATCAGCATGATTTCTAGTGAAAACAACCAACAGAAGAGGGCTAGTGAATGTTACAAAGCATATACATAGAGTTTGGGTGCATCTTATATGTTGGATATCAAGCTCTTGGTTCTCACATATTACTTACGTAGAGTCTGATTAATATTTTACCAATGACATACCAGTGTATTTATTACAGATGGCGACACCCTCGGTATTTGTGAAAATACATACTTATAAACCAAACGTAATAAAATATTTAGACTCCTCATGCTGAAATTTTTATTGTCATTTAGCCAACGTACAGTTTGTTCTGCAGCAGAAGAGCGAACCAGGACTCTTCTGACACATCAGCAAATGATCACATTCAATATAAAGCCAATAGTCTACCGCCACCAAAAGGAAAAGAATGGAATTACTCCAGATGTAAAGTAATTTTTATTACCAATGGAACTAATACAGTAAATTAAACTTATGTAAGGAGGAGACAAATATAGTATTTTAATCAGGATGAAGAAGTCTTTGAAAACAAAAAAAAGCTGGGAGTGAGATTTTGCAAAAGCTGATCACCCCAGTTTCTCAATGTTCTGAAACCTTATGGGGTAGGAGGCTGGGAAGTATGAAGGCAGAGGGTAAAAAACAGTTGATAGAAGAATACTGAAAGCGTACAGCTCTCCAGGGCCAGCCTTCCTAGGGCTTTGTTCTACCTTCCAGGATATTCCACACAAGAAAAGAAATGAGATTTAAAAAAAAGTACATTTCACTAGAGGTAAATGTCATAAGGTAACATTTCTCTACAAAATAAATTTGGCATTTTAGAAAGAGGTCAAATGATTCATGCACATTCAGCAGATCTATGGCCAGGGAAGGAAACAGCTGTAAGAAGCAGATCATCACAACATCTTTTATAAATACAAAACCAGGACTACTCCATACACAAACCAGGGGAAAAGAAACATTTAAATGCTTATTGCTGCAATAAATATGATACACTTGTGGCCCTTACTCATCTCCATACTTTCCACAGGTGCCATGCTTTGCACAGGTGGAGTGCAGGAGGGTACAGGAAAGCCTTTCACCTTACTTATACTCAGCTCTAATACAAGCGTTTGATTCATGGTATACAGATCTGATTACTACTTAGAAGACACGAAATACTACAGCAAGTCACAAGGGCAATGAATCTCTCTGCTTCTAACCATCCAGAAGATGGGTGTCAAAGAAAAAAAATCCTCAAGAGACAGGAATGAGGCATTATTCATACCATCCGATTTAGGTGTTTACATTCCCTAATGAGTCAACAGAAGGCAGCATAAGACTCTAATCTTTTCCACATTGACCATACAAAGGACCCAGGCTTCTAAATTAGGTATTTGAAAATAAACAGTATGGCCACCTCCTGAAAGAATGTGTTTAGTGCGATTAGGTATTATCATTACTGGAGACATAGAAGTAACCTGTCTTCTTCTGAACTTCAGATGCAGCTCACTGCACGCAAGGGAAATGGCTGCATAAACAAGTACTCTGACTTTCTGTTGCTATTCTGCTGTTTGCTCCCTTTTCTCCACCACCCAGAGGAAGGAAAAAATAAAACCACAAAAAGATAACACAAACATTGCTGTTAACATTTTAATCATGCTGATTTTTCACAATGAATTAAATATGAAGACTGGAATAAATTTGCTTAGAAATTCATGTGACAACTGACAAAGAAGGGACAACACAGATCTTTGAGTGGAGCTTGCTCCTTCAGATGCTGGGGAGGCACCAGTATCCAAGATGTGTGTCCAAAGACTAAGATGTTATAAGCACAGAGGAACACTTTTGAAGTTTGCTGTTATCAGCAAATATAATATTACACCAAAAAAACCCTCATTAAATTCATAGAGATACTAAAAGTACTCCAGGCAACTCTCTGAGTATGCCCATATGTGTTTTACAGTTCTCAGCTGCTTAAAGATTTAATTAAGCAACTTCTAGGGCCAAGACAACTTTCTCCTCACCCTCCCTCTGCCATTGTTCAAACAAAAGGAAACAGCTCACACCATATCTCTGTGTGATGGCTTCAGTCCAGTCAGTTTATGCAAGAAGCAGAAATTTGTAGGCTAGCTGTGAGAACTGAAAAGGAGGTATCACAAATAATAGCTAGGACAATGGAATTTTTCCACCAGGTAGACAGAGGGAGAGGAAAATAAGTTTAAGCCTCCCTACTTCCAGAGCACAACTCAAATAACAATCTTTTCCCCCCATACTGGGAGGTGTGAAAGAGAGAGGGCCCTCAAAATGACCAGAAAGCCAAGAGATTTTTCAGGATGTTCTAGAACAGAGATCCTGAAAATATCCACAGGACTTAGGTGTCACTTAAAGTCACCCACTAGAAATAAGCACCCCAAAATTCATGCACACTCAACATGAAGCTGTGTCTGTACAAAGTAGTTTCTGTACTTCTCTGCTCAAAACTTCAACTTTAAAGTGTGTTGAACTCCATGAACTTTGCTTATTTCCCAGGAATTTCATCTATAAGGAGGTGAGAAGAGTGGTGGCCATGAAGACCCTGAGACACACCCGATAACAGTGAGATGCTGATTTATGCTGGAAGGCATGACCTCAAGACCACAGTTGTTACGAGTTTTGGTTCTATAAGCAAGCAGCACACACGGAACATGATATCCTCTCCCCAGCACTGCCATCCTCCTAAGCTGTATGCCTATGTTACAATGGGTAAACGTCCAATAATTTTAATCATCTGTTTTCTGGGGCCTGAACATTATGTCTGGAATATGACATCTCAACAGTGCTTCAATAAGAGTTGTATTTGAGAGGGAAAGAAAAAAAAAAACAAAACCACAGACAAAAAAAAAACCAACGGGAGTCTTAAGTCCTGCAAGAATCAATCTTTACAATTCAGCTTTCATTCCAGGCTTTTCAGAGCATCATATGAATCTGATCTTTAAAGAAACAATGGACCCTTCATAAAAGCAGAAAATGAGTGCCAGCATCCTCATCAAATTCCAGATCGGTCCACTACATTTGCCTACCTAAGTTTCTCCAGCTCTTTCCCCTGGGTGTGGCACTGTCTTTTCTTCTGGCCTCAAACACATCATATTATTGGCTGAGCAGCTGTCACATTTCAGTGATGGCTAAAGAACTACCCATTTCTGCAAACAGAAAAAGCAAAGCCTATATGGAGTTTGGAGAGTATTCATATAAAGTTCTCATTTATCTAAAGTTACTGTAGTCCAGTACTGCACTGAAACAAGTAGAAAAATGCTACCTGTGTTTGCCCAGGTATCTGCCAAACTTATCTCTCAAAGGTAAGTCAAAAGCACCTCAGAAAAAAAGCACTAGGAAAAACAGGTGAGCCAAAAAAAAGAAAGGGATATAACCATCAGGTCTGAAGAATTACTCTCGGAAGAGGGGAGAATGGGTACCACCCTAAAATTTGGCTTAGGCAGATTTAGAGAGGAAACTAATTTTAAAAATAAAACTGAAAAGCAAATCAAGACTTGAACAGGAATCTACAGCAAAGTGTTGAAATATCAGCCAGAACACACAGGGCTGGGCTGGGGGGCTGGGGGGAGAATGTAGGGAGTATAAGTTTCTTTTTCTAAAACAACATGATACAGCAGAAAGCCATCCTTTTTTTTTTTTTTTCTCTCCAGTGATACTGTCAGGTAGAACTCAAAACATCCTGGCTTTTAGCCATGGATTCAGACACTGATCCTCACTGGGCTTTGCTTCCTGAGCTCTGGTAATGCAGGTCACCATCACCTCACAAGAGCAGAGAACAGGCAGCATGTCCCATTCTGAGGCTCTAGTTCACTGCTCAGTATATCAACAGCCATTGATTTCAGTTTACTTCAGTATGCCAGCAAAACAGCTTGCAACTGATGAAAGAGCACATCTTGCTTCCCACTCCCCTTCACTCCTGGCTATACAGTCCCAACTGTCTCCCTTAATCATCTCTGACGCCCATCACATCTTTTCATGAGACAATTTAAACTCAGGAACTTTGCAGTGATTCTCTTTTTCTTCCTCGTTTTGAGTTATTCAATAATCCGACAGAAAACTGTCATCTCACGGAGTGATCCAGAAAGCACCGTAGTTGTCAGAAGGTAAGAAGAAGTGGTAGCGGATGGTTCAAAAGGAACAAGAGCCCCCCCCTCCCCTGACTCTGCACCTTGCAGAACATGCCGTGGACCAAACTGCTCTGCCCACCAAGGCAGTTGTCTTCAGGCATGAGCAACTATAAAGAAACATCAAATTGAACTGGTATGTTTCACATACACAGTTCCTTACCTGATCCACAAAGAGGGAGGGTGCTGCTAACAGCACCGTGGGCACGCGTAATTATAAGACTAAGCTGTGTTCTCTGCTGAATCTGGTGACGCTGCATTTAATGATTCGGTCATTTAAAACAGCAGTTAGCTGTTCACCTGCTAGGCTAACGTGCATGTTTGCAGTAACATGCTGACTTCTGATACAGAAGCAGCAATATAGAGAGGAAAAAAAAAAAGAGGATATTTTACAGTAATTTTTCTTTTAAAAAGCACTTACTTTTGACCTTGTAACAAATAAGAACACAGATAAAAACAAGCAAAGCCAATTCCTTTTCAAATTTCTCGTACTTTTTTTCATTATACAGACTAACACAAGGTTATCCCAAGGATTCTTTAGAGGGCAGTAATTTAAAAGATGTTGTTTGGAAAAACAGATTCATGATCTTCAGCAATACAAACAGCATGCAGTAAAAATAACGTGTAGTGACATAGCAAGCTTTACTCGTGTGTAAAAGAGGACACCTTAGAAAGGGAAAAAGACAACATAAAAAGCTCACTGCTAAATATGGGGGTTGGGGCATGAAAAATTATCCAGCCAAAACTATGCCACTGCATTTCGTTAATTTTTTTCCTCACGTGAGCGTGCCAAAAAACCTACCAAGTGTACCAACGCAGCAGCGCCGCCGCGGATCTCGCCGCCAGGCGGCAGCGCCCCTGCGAGGATTTTGCACCTGGGGGCTCCTTCGGCCGCACCGAGCGGCGCCTCCTCCTCCGGACGGAGGGCGCAAAAGCCCACCCCAGAGAAGAGCACCTTCTCCTCTCCGACGCCTATCTGCCTGCTATTTAAGGCGGCTCCCTCCACACCTGGCGATGCCCTTCCCAAACCCCAGTTCTCCGGTCGGAGTGTTTTGAGCAGCGGCTCTTCTCGGCAGCTCCCGGGCGGCGGTGCTCATTTCCATGAGCCCTCCTTTACCCCCGCAGCGCACCGGCCGGGCGCGCTCGCGCTCCCGCTCCCGCGGAGAGCCGAAGGGAGGGCCCCACCGCCGCCGGGCCGCCGCTTCCCCCGGGCAGGCCCCGCGCGCGCACCGGGCGGCGGCCCCCGGGCCCGCCCCCACCGGTACCTGGAGGAGGCCGCCCATCTTGGCGCGCAGGGCGCGGAACTCCTCCGGCGCCGCCTCGGGGTAGAGCTGCCCGCGCAGCAGCTCCTCCGTGATGCCCGCGCTGCCGCAGAAGGCGGCCTGCGCGATGCCGCTGAGGAGCGCGCCCAGCGGCCTGGAGCCCTCGGCGGACGGTGGCGGCTGCTCGGGCGCCGCCATCGCGGGGGGGGGGCGGAGCCACGGCCGGCCCCGCCCCGCCCGCGGCCACGGGTACGGCGGCCCCGCGGGGACAGCCCAGGCCGCCAACGCGGGGCGGCCCCGCCCCGCCGGCCACGGCAGGCGCCCGCGCGCGGAGCGCGTTTTCTCACGGGGAGGGGGCAGATGGATCGTGCTCTTCACAAGCTAATCGTAACGATCAAGTTCCGAACACGTACGTGGGAAAAGCGGCGGCTCCACCGTCCAGACGGATTTTATTTAGGCACGTGCCACCCGGTAATTGTACATTTGACTTGTTATCACCGCGGGGAATGACAAGTGCAATGGCACGCGCGGACACAGAGCCGCCGCTGGCCGGTATTCGTCCACTCCCTGACAATTTCATGAAATGGTTCAAAGGTATCTGTGATGAGAAAAAAAAAAAGAAAACCACCAAACACACAAAAGAAAAGAAACAGCCACACCCAATTCTATTTACCAGAACCAAACAGGAGTGGCCTGACCGGGTACAATGAATTTCTGCCTTCTAAACTGTTTCTTCAAGAAAAAGTAATTCATTTTACTAAATACTCAGATATTTTAAGGTAACGGCCCCAGGCTTTGTGCTCTGTCCCTTCACTGTAAGATGCGGAGTAGACCACAGAACATGGGGACAGTTAAGAAAAAGGTACTAATAAAAATCAAGTGTTTTTTCTGTGCACCATTCTATACAAGTTTAAATATAAAAAAATATTAAAATACTTTGTACATACAAGCATATGCAGTCACAAAAGAGACTGTCCGCTCTCAGAAGAGATGTCTACAGCAAATTTTCTTCTGCTAATAACACAGTGGTATCATATACCACCTGATTCCAATTACTTAAGTCCTTCATAGTTGCACTTTTTTATGACATACAAGAAATCACATGTTGCTCAAAAATACAAAACTAAGTTGATGATCAACATGATCGGTTCTGCCTAGTGCTTTATTCTGCATCTTGCTGTAAGTAGAGAACAGGCAAAGATCACGTGCAAGCCTTCCTTGTCTGGGGGAATCACAGCACGTACCTCTTGAAGCCACAGGTACAGGAAGAGGTAACAGTACACGCACATCTACGAGTTTCTTCCACTCTCTCCATTCATTTGGACAATATGTAAGATGTCCTTTTTCTCCCATGGTATTTAGATTAAACAGCATCTTTAGAAGCTTTAAAGAATCCGGAGATACAGTAGAGGGTCTTTCAATCACTAGAAATGAGTATGTACTATGAGAAACGTAACTCCAGTTGGGTACAGACTCTTCACCACACAGCTGGCCCTTCTGACACTCAGAACTCTTCTGATGAGTACAGTTCACTGTTGCTCATATTTAAAAAGAAAAGGGAGCAAGGTAAGTAACTCTTCATGGCTTATCCATATCACCACAGAATACGAAGTAAAATTTCTGTCACTCCGGTTTAAGTTTCTGAAGATACTGTTCCTCAATGACACGCTTTCTTCTGCTGCAAGCTGACATACGCCATTAAGTCCCAATGACCAAAGCTGGTTTACTGGCTTAGGTTGAGGTAAAAAGACAAATTTGTTCTTACAATTGCTTTTTCTTCTCAGATCTCAGCCTACTCAGTGCCCAGCATGAAGGTGGCAAAAAAGCTGGTGAAAAGTGCATATTCTGACTTCAAAACCAGTATAAAATTATTCAGAATGCACATGGCAGCAAGCAGTAACCTGTGTCTTTAAGAATATTATTTATTTGTTTTTGTAAACAACCTCATTTTTAAACAAATTAAAAATACATTGAAAAGTCTCTCTGTATATACACAGTACATGTTCAAACTTCACTTCATTGTGATGCCATGGTTTAAGCAGAAAAACAAGAGTTCTTGATCCAAAACTGAGTTGCATTGCAGCCATCTTCAGCAGTACAGCACACCATGCTGCCGAGACGCAGCCCTTTCAGGAAGGCTTCACTTGTTATTTATCACCTGAACCGTTTTTCGGCCATAGTGGTAATAGCTGTACGCAGATGTTACTGTTGTGAGAGCTGTGATGCACCTTTGGGGAAAAGAGTTCCTGTAAGTCATTTGAGTCTAAGTACAACAATAAAAAGTGTTATTTTTAAGCGTTTTCCCTATTTTTCAGAACACAGTCATGGATTATGTCCTACAGAACTGCAGTTTACAGTTTATATGATGCAATTCAGGGCTCAGTGGAGGATTAGGTAAAAAAAGGAACTGCCACCCAGTGCTCAGTTGGCGTGCTTCTGTTTAACTGCATACTAGGCCAAATTTTTACCATATTAGCACTCGTTTTAGAGAAGGGAAGACAAAAGCTTCAGTATTTGTAGCCTACGTAATTTTTACCAGCTTGAGAACTGACTGATGTGAGAAACCATCCCTGGATAGTATGAAAGGGGAGCGTTCAAATCGTACAAGACTTGAACCGATCACTTTACCGAGTTCCAAAGCTAAAGCACAAGTTTTGGCTTCAACCTCCTTTGTTCCCTTCCCAGACACTGGCTAACAACCATATATGTTTCCAAATGAGCGGTGCTTCTCTGTGTCAAAAGCTGACACCGTTCAGGTGTGAGTCACCACTACAGTCCTGCCCCTCCATGCTGGCTGCCGCCTCCCTGGACACATTGCCAGACTCATACGGGCCATTTCTGACAGCATTTACAGAAGACCCCGGTAACTTACACCCAACGTTTCTCCATTACTGACAACATGGTAACTCTCTCTCAGAGTCCCAGACAAGTAGCAAGGTAAGTGTCTTTCACAGATGCAGTTCTAGATTTGGCTTTCCAACAGGACGAAAAACCACATTGACTGTTTAGATCAAGGTTCCTAGTTCCTTAAAAGCTTCGGGTTTTGTTTTGGGTTTTTTTTCTACAAGACAAGTAACACTGGATTTTCCACTACTTTAAACTAAGTTACCAAGTAATTACATTATCTGCTGTTCTGCCTCTTGCTCTGAACTCTTCCCTAACTGCTCAGGAGAAATAACTGCACTCATAACACCTGCCCTCAACTACAATTCAGATTCAGATACAGTTCATATCTCCAACAATAGCAGTGAAAGGAACAGCCATTATTTAAGGAGATATGCTCCTGTATGCCTGTTCTCATTCGACCCCTCCCCTTCCTTCCTATAGTCTAGAAGGCATCACCATATTTCTTCAGGTGCTTTTCAAAGAGGCTTCAGAAACCTAGATTTCAAGATAGCACATACAGCATAAAGCAAAAATAAAATAATTCCTGTCTATTTTTACTGATATCAAGATTGCTTTTTCAAGGACACTTAGAGCATGAGTAAATAATGAATCCATACAGTTTTTTCTTCCCACTCCCTTCTTTCCTATTAAAGAGTGTACACTTTGCCTGCGTACACCACGTCTGTTCTGAAGACTTGTTTCTCAGCTACTATTCCTGGATCTTAACTAGTTTCATTTGACTACTTTTTGCTTGTATGGTAAATTAAGTACCAATAAATATCTAGCTCCTGTGTCAGTTAAGAATAAATGTGTAAAAATTCAGCTGTATCGGTCTATCTGGGCACAGTTTTTTTGTTCCACACAATTAGATTAATCTCAGTCACCAGTTTCTTTAGGAGTATATTAAATTATCTGAAAAAAAAGTGAAGAGATAAGTTACCATAAAGTCTGCAAATATATGCTGTCCACATAATTGAAAACAGGAGCTGCTAAAGAAGCCGCCACCAAAATCAGCTGAACTGCTGTATTCATCTGATAAAAGCAAAACAGGAAATGTGACCAAAATGAAGACGTGTACTATGCAAGCAATACCAAGACACACTTTTATTACTGGTTTAAGTTTAGTCTATATACAGAAAATTTATTTAGAAACCTCTTTTAATGAAGCATCTTACATACTCAAAATCAGCACGTGCTCTGAACAGACTATAGTTGAAAATCTTTCAGGATTTAAGTTGCCTCCAAATTAGCTGGCACCATTTTGAAACTGCACGCAGCAGTAGTAGTAAACAGCCCCCTCCCTCCAAACTACACACCACACCAAGTACTGAGAAGTTACCTTACGTAAGAAGTTACTACTCTTACCTTGCTAATGAATGTTGGTTTTAATTGGGCAGTAGCATAACAGGGGTTAAAATACCTACTGAGTGTTCTCTGTTGGGATAGAAAAGAGAGGGAGAAAAAAAAAGGGCAATTCTAGTGTATTCAATTTGACATACCTCTTCACGTGATACAGAAAAGTCAACGGTAGCACTGAAGAATTACACCGCTACTGCTTTTATATGATTTATTACACATCACACCCAGGCAAATAAAGTCATCAGTAGCTCTGACTCATCTTTATGAAACCTGCTCTATGAAATACTCTTCTGCTTACAAATCTATCTGGCAAAAGAACAAGCACAGCATTACACCTTAGGCTATCCACCCAAGTTGTGAGCAACCATCAAGTCTCAAGATGAAAATCTCTTGGTTACAACTTTGTTAAAGGCTTATTCATTTTTTTATACTTATAAAGATACAGAATATTTAATCAAAATAAAATGATTACATGTTCATACAATTTTGTTCAATGCTATCCACTTACCGGTGGAGAAAGAGTTTTGTATCGCACATAAAAAACAGCAGCAATGAGCGCTACATCCCTCAGAATAATCATGGAAGTAAGTGAAACTGAAAAACCAAGCCAACAGGATCCAGTCAAAAATCATGTCCATGGTTAAAAAGAAAACAAAGTATGAAGCAAGAAAAAATAACCACTCTCAAATTCTTCCAAACAACTTTTATGCATGACTGAAGATTAACGTGACTTCTGGAATGGTTTCATCTGAAGTCTTAAAACAATCCAGTCTATGAGAAAATTTTTGATATAGCTATTAGTATTGCTTTAAAGAAAGTACATGTGAAAATGGCAGCATATGCTAGTTATTTCTGCATATGGCAGCACATGCTTTTTGTGAGGTCTATTGGGGGGGTGTTTTTTAAAGTATTTAATAGGAGCAAATAGCAAAGTGCAACTGACAAAGCAAGAGTTCCAAGCCATATACAATTTTTCCTTCCAGAAACACAACAAATATACATAAAATTAGCTTCTTTACCTTATATAGTACATGCAAGTAATGACATATTCTCACCTGGGATGAGATTTGCACAAGTTAGGCTTACATAGAGCACACTGATGAGAATTTTATCAGCCAGAGGATCAAGAGCACTTCCCAAAGCTGATTTCTGATTAGCCCAGTTTCGTGCAATAAATCCATCCAACTAGGAAAAACAAAGTTCAATGTTCCCTTGTTAGAGAACTAAGAATAAAAACAGATTATATATGCTACTGTTAAAAGATATTTCATGAATAACATCACATAATACAGCTTGTTTAACTAAGATGAAATATGATACCTGTTAGCTGATATTTGTATCATGCTTTTTTCACAATACATTCCAGATTCTGGAAGCCTCTGAACATATTCAATTATCATTAGTTAAAAAAAAAAAAAAAGGAAAAAGGGAAAGGAAAAAGGGAGGAAGAAAGGGAAGGGAAAACGGGAGGAAAAAAGGGAAAGGAAAAAGCTAATTGATGTTCTAAAATTCACACAATTATTGTCACGATGGGTGCACTGGGTACACTTGCATATAGGGTAACAGACCAGCAGATGAATAAGCACTGACTAGACGATGCGACCCGGGGCTGGTCAGGCCACCCCGATAACCCCTTTGCTCCACCAGCACTAAGTCCCCTTTGGCTACCTGTGAGCTCCCTCCGCAATGTCACGAAGGATGTGCATACCATTTCTAGAAAGCAATTAATATAAAAACTAATCTGTTTATTCATTTCCATTCTACATCGGAGCGTAAATTTCAATGCATGTTAACGGGATCACTGTAACCCACGCTATCCCCGAAGTATTTCCAGACTGATGTAAACGTACCAAATCCGTTACGCCAGCCAAAACAAAGACACCTAGTGCAACATTGAAATTTTCTTCAACAATCAAATAGCCTAAAACTGGCGCCAAACCCATTCTTGCCATTGACAGTATATTTGGGATCGTCCAGGGGTTTTCATACTGTAAAGCAAGAAAGCAAAGACTTCAGGCCAGGAAGGCAAACCCTGACTTGGCACGTAACAGAATTAATCAAGACCAGCACACGCTTCGGGTCGAGCTAGCCACAACGCCGCCCCACTTCTTGGAAGCAACCTGCCGCTCGCGCAAGGCACGCGGACACGGCCTCCAGCCGCTGAACGAGGCCGGCCTCCGAAGGGAACACACGCCGCCACCCAGAGACCCCAGAAGCCCTCGTCTGGCCGCAACGGCGGGCGCGACACCCGCTCCGCGCTGGCAGCGCGGCTCCCGCCGTGCCGCGGTAACACGGGGGCACCGGGCGCTCCTCCCCGCCCGCGCCCCCGCCCCTCCGGAAGGCGCCCGGCCGCTCCCCGCGCCGAGGGAGGCGACAAAGCGCCCGCCGCGCCCCCGGCCCGGCCCGCCGCCCCCCCCCCGCCGCCGCCGCCGCCGCCGCACCCACCAGCTCGGCGTAGCGCCCCGCCACGCGCCGCTCCCGGGGGGGGTCCGGCGGCGCGGCCCCGCCGCTGAGGAGGCGCCAAGCGGCGGCGGGCGCGCGCAGCAGCCGCTGGTGCTCGCGCAGCAGTCGCTGGTGCGGCCGCAAGGCGGGCGCCGCGCGCGGCCCCGCCAGAGCCCCCGCGCCCGCCGCGGAGCAGAAGACGCCGCCGTTGCCATGGCGGCGGCCACCCGCCCCCCCGCCGCGCCCCTCCGCCGCCTCGGCCGCCGCCCCGGGCCGACCGGCCAGAGGCCTGGCGCCGCCGCCCGGCCGCCTCCGCCCCGCGCCGCGGAGGAGCCCCCAGAAACCCCTGCCCAGCCAAGCGGCGGCCAGCATGGCGTGGGGTGGCGCCTGCCCGCGGCCCCTATACGCGCCGCGGCCCTGCCCGCGGGAGCGAGCGGCCGCCCGCCGCCGGCGCCATCCGCCGCCCCGACAGACTGGCGGGGGCTCGGGGACAGGGTACGAGCCGCAGGGTGTGCGTGTGCGGCGCCGGGGGGGGGGGGGGGGGGGGGAGGGACGTGCGACTTTTTGCGGCGCTTTACGGCAGCCCCCTCCCCGCCGGGCCGCGCGCTTTACGGCAGGCTGCCACCAGCGGCCGGCGCGGCGGCTGAATTAAAAAAAATAAACACCGGCTGCGAGGAGAAATACGGGGGGAAAACCGCGTTTCCGCCGTTTTCCGGCCTACCTGCTGGCAGGGGCTCTCACCTGCGGGCCCCCAGGCGCGGGCGGCAGCGCCCATGGCGGGCGGCTGCCCGGGGTCACCCCGCTCCTCCCCACGGCGGGGCGGCTTCGTGCGGCCGCGCTTTTCGCTCCAGCTGTTGTCCGACAAGCCCGTAACGGGGGAATGCGAAGGTTTGCTGTACCGTGAGACGTCTCAGAGGACTTAGGTAGTCTCTTGTTCTTGGTACTTGCTGCTCTTCGCCTGCCCTCGCCCACATTTACTTTTTTCGCTCGAGGAGAAAGAAGAGTTTACTTTTTCATGTGCAATCATTTTTTTTGTCTCTGAGGCTTGCTCCTACCCACCCTTCCCTAACACTAAGAGACATTGTTATTTTTTGTATTTCTGGTATCAGTTTATCACACACGTAAGGCTTGACCTCCAGCTGTTCAATCAGTTCTACAGGCAGTAGTCAACAACTGGCAAAACAAAGGTAGTCTTAAAACAACAAAAAAAAACCCAAACAAGTAATCACATGTAGGATATTTACCTCTTCCACAGCTTGAGAAAGATTAGCTAAAATGTGTATGGCCTTGTTAATTTATTAATTCCTTTATCACATCAAATTAGAGGTAGCAGCTTTTTATTTTCTTTTTTGGTTTTTAACTGTGGGGAGGGTGAAGGCAGGAGTAGACAAACCTGACCTGGATGCTGGGACAGGGTGCCCTGTCAGCAAGTTCACAGATGATACAAAAGCAGGAGGAGTGGCTGATACACCAGAGGGTTGTGCTGCCTTTCAGAGGGACCTCAACAGGCAAGAGAATTGGTCTGACACAAACCTTGTGAAGTTCAGCAAGGGGAAGTGCAAAGTCCCACACCTGGGGAGGGATAGCCACAGGCCCCAGTACATGCTGGTGGCTTACTGCCTGGAAAGTGCCTCTGCAGAATGGAGTCTCCAGCTCTGGAGGATACTCAAAACCCACCTGGACACAGACCCAGGCACCTGTCTCTAGGTGGGCCCTGCTTGAGCAGAGGGGTGGGTCCCTTCCCAGCTCTGCCATTCTGTGGCTCTGAGCACAGGCCCCAGAATTCCAGAGAAAGGGAGGTGGAACCCCACTTCTGAAATTCCAGTTCTGTTCTCTACCCGTTACGTCCTGGTTATATTGTGCAAGTCTGAGAAGATTTCTTACGTGTGGAAAACAAAAAAAAAAAAACCCCAAACAAACCCTGCATTAATCTGTTGGCAAAGATTAAAATCAATGTCTAACACCTACTTCCCATTAGCTGATACAGTAGGTTTCATCCTCATGCATCCAAACTCCCAATTTGCAAGAAGGTGTGTCTCCTCTGCTGCGCAGATGCTAACACTCACAGACAGATGGCAACTAGTGTATGCCCATGCAGACTGACAGTCCATACATAAAAAAAAAAAAGAAGGCATTAACGACAGTTACCATAACAAGCAAGCAAAACCTGGGAAAAGCAGACTGCTTGCCACTTGAGTTCAGATGTAGAGCTATAGTTTCTTAGTTTTCTCTTAGGCATCTCATCCTTCAAATTAGTTTTCAATTTCAAGTACACTGAAGTAGGTTCACACTGAGGCAGCATTGAGCAGTTTAGTGTGTTCTTTCACATCTGTAAAGCTTGTATTTTCATACAAAAATTACTGTGGAAGCATGCTGTAGATCAGATCCTTATGTCACTTAAAAAAGGCAGAAATAATGAAGCTTGTTTTCTTACCTTACAATTTACATATTGTATCTTAGCTTAGAAATAAAAGGGGGAAAACATCAACAATCTGTTCTTGAATTTTTTTTCCAAAAGCTTACACTGAAAGCTTCTCATCTGCCATTTTATTGCACTAGGCCATAATTTTAATTTCATAAAAGTCAGGAAAGATGCAGCACTTTACTGAACACACATTCTTCTGTGGCAGAAACAGAGTTACACAGTGTCCTGGTTTCGGCTTGGATAGAGTTAATTTTCTTCCTAGTAGCTGGTATAGTGCTGTGGTTCAGATTTAGTATGAGAATAATGTTGCTGACACACTGATGTTTTAGTTGTTGCTAAGCAGTGCTCACAATAGTCAAGGACTTCTCAGCTTCTCGTGCTCTACCGACTGAGAAGGCTGGAGATGCACAAGAAGCTGGGAGGGGGCACAGCCAGGACAGCTGATCCAAACTGGCCAGAGGGATATTCCATACCATATGACATGATGCTCAGTATATAAACTAGGGGAAAGCTGACCAGGGAGAGTTCTCCTCAGGGACTGGCTGGGTCAGCAGGTAGTGAGCAGTTGCATCATGCATCACTTGCTTTGTATATTCTTGTATTATCATTATTTTATTTCAATTATTAAATGGTTCTTTTACTTTTCCAACTCTCTCTCCCATCCCACCAGGGGCAGGGGGAGTGAGCTAGCAGCTGTGTGGGGCTCAGTCACTGGCTGTGGTTAAACTACGACAGTCTTTTTTGGCACCCAACATGGGGCTTGACAGATTAGGAAAATGGCAAAGCTGAGCAGAGTACATTAGAACAAATTTGTTCTTAAACACTCATTGTATTAACTTGATAGTCTTTGGTCACAATGTTGATTCATTTGCTCTCAAAGTCGTGCTTGGTCTCAGGGTTGTGTTCTGTAATACCTTACTTGTAGTATATGGCTGCTGTTGTGCTGTTTATCACAGCTGGGAGCTGGGTCAAGGTCATAATTTTGCTGTACTTTGTAACACTGGCTTATGATATGATAAAATGGCTGGTCATGAGACTAATCTGGTATTTGTATTCAGCATTGCCATCATCTCTGTACTTCGGGAGCCATCTCTCAAACTATTAATAATTATACTTTGTACCTTTTCTCCTCAGAAAGCCAATTTACTGGGGAGACACCTTTCTTTGCCTTCCCCTTCTCATCTAGGTGAGTTACAATAGCTCCTGAGAATTTAGAATATCCTTGGGATGTTCAAACTGGCATGTTCCTGCTGCTCCTGAATGTTTCAGGACTTGTTTAAAGTTAAACAGCTATATAAGAATTCCAGCCAGAGATCTGCCCCGAGGCTCGATAGTTATGAGTGGCAGGGTGGGTGGGATTGTATGGGCAAGTACCTAGGATGGTGGGCACCTCCAGTGTTTTGGAACTTCACCTCCGAACAAGTACAGAATCCTGAAAAAGTAGTAGAGTATTTGGAAAAAAAAAGTATGCTGTCACCCTGACAACTCCAGAGACACACAAATCAATGTAAGGCCCATGCCTATGCAGCCCTGTTCAACACTATTCAGTACCCTCAAGGGGAAGAGAAGGTCTCTGGATCTGATAACAAGGCAGCAGGCACTGCAGCTGAATCAGAGAGCCAACCCATGCCAGTATCAGTCACCCCTATACACAAGAAGACATACTGGAAGCACAAGTCAGCTCGTTTAGTATGGGATGATGAAAACACGGGGCCACCAGAAGAGAAAAAGGCAGAACCCATAAATGAGACTGTAACCACCCAATCCCTATCCCTGAGTGAGCTGCAAGACACATGAAAAGACTTCAGTGGTCATCCAGGTTGTCACCTGGCTGCTCTGATGCTGGGATAATGAGGCCAGTAGCCTGGAACTGGAGGGTAGGGAAGCCAAGCAGCTAGGATCCCTTTCTAGGGAAAATCGATTGGAAAAGGAGCACAAGCCCTCAGCATCTGGAGGCAACTCCCATCAAGTGTGCAGGAAACTTATCCCTTCAAGGAAGATATTGTATGTCACTTAGGCAAGTGGAGCACCATGGAGGGGGGTATCCAGTACCTGAGGGAATTAGCTGTGCTGGAGATGATTTATGATGACCTGGACAATGAGTAGTTTTCCAAAGATCCAGATGAAGTGCACACGACCCATGTGGCGGAAGTTTGTACAGAGCACACTATCACACACCAACTCGTTGGCAATGCTGACCTAGAAAGGTGGAGAGGAACCAATGGTGGATGAATTGACTGGCCAACTCTGGCAATACAAAGAAAGTCTCTCTTCCTCCCTTGTCTCAGCTGTGGAGAAACTGTCCCAAGAGGTCCAGCAACTCAAAGATGATAGGTCCTACTCCCCACTTGTACACAGCCATTAGTTGTGAGCATTCCTCTGCTCAAGAGAGGATATAGAAGGTACACATCACAGGCTACCCTGTGGTTTTACCTGCATGACCACAGATACAACACACAAACATACATAAGTGTTTGTGTTGTATATCTTGTAATGGCCACACAAGTGTTCACTGTTACTGTGTAACACTCTTGAACAAATCACAGATTTCTCATACATAAAGTTTAATGAAAGACATAAATAAAAGCCAATTCCTGTTTTGCAGATTAAATACTGTAATAAAGATATTTTCTTAAATCAGACTTGCATTTCAAATAAAACCTCAGCTAGAAAGACCAATAAATACAGAGCTGCAAAGTAGTAAATCAAGTCAGTTTCAGTAAGGAATCACTTCTTGCAGCTACAAAACTGTTGTCTCAACCTGAAGGTTCCCCAACCTTTTGGAAACATTTCTATGCTTTAAATTGCTCAGTGAACTACAATGCTAAAAACACAACTCATCATCTTGTCATGAAAGATTTCTGGTTTAAAATTTGTGGGTCTAACATCTCTTAAAAGTATAATCTGTTACGGCGCTGTGATAATGTCGATATAAACATCATCCCAGAGGAGTGGAAAGTGTAGCAGTACACGCTGGTCTTACCCAGTCTCATTTGGGCTAGCAGACCTATAGGATGAGTCAAGCAGCAATACCATGTGTCAGTTTGTCCTATGGCAGTTTAAAGCAAGCCTGTGGTCACTGCTCCTTTCTGAAAGGCAATTTCATGGCTCAGTGAGCAACAGTGCCAGCAGCACAGACTGCCATGGGAGGCTGCAGTTCGGCATGCTTTATTGCTGCAGGTCAATCAGTCCATTCCAGATGTAACGATTACATCTCAAGAAAGTTTATCACAGTGGCTTTTTTTACATAGTCTGAAGCTGATAAACTCTTGAACCTTTTTTCAAAAGATAACCCTGATCATTTAGGGATCCAATAAAGCTTTCAAAATCAGATACCTGGGAAGAAAAAAAAGACAAAAATAAATATCAAATTGGAATAATGACATTTTATCTGATGTAAAGCAATATAAACAGTTTGGAAGAACTTTGTGAAATAGAGTGCGCTAAGTTTCCTTAGCAAACAGCTGACCTACTAGGTGATGGTATATAGACAGTTGCACCCTTTCGTGCTTTACTTACACACTTTATGGCATGCAGAAAATATACAGAGTAACCTATGTATAGATCCAAGTTCTGAAACACAAGTAGCTACCAAAGAAAAGTCTGATTTCTACAGCTCTCACTGATTTCCAAGTATTTGTTACAGATACAGAACTCTGAATGGGCAAAAAATATTCTCTGTATAAAGGGAAAATCAGAATTAAATTAGCTGTAGCTAACTAGTCACCAAATGAACGAATGATCATGCGAGAAGAGAGCTGGCAATAATATATTCTGTCAGACAGGATTATGTATAGTCAACATTTGAGCAAGTTTAGAGACTGAAGCTATCTCGCCCCAGCAGGCCAAAGTAGGTTAACCAGGTAATAGAAGGAACAGGCATTATTGCACATAACAAGTTCCATAAAGCAAAATTAATTGTCACTATTTTCAGTCATTACACTTGAAAGCCAGTTTTAAGTTTTAAATCGGCATTTAAAGCTTTTTATCATTAAGCAAAAAGTACAATTAGCTATCAATATTTTTGTTTGGCTGAAGTCCCCCACGAGTACAGAATGCAGATCAATTACAGGATAACACACATTTTTGGCCATCTGTACTACATGATGTTCCTATCAAGTTACAATACTGGGATGCCTGAAGCAGGAATGAAAAACCCAAAAGGCATATTTGGGCCAGAGAAGGCCAAGCAGAAACTCCACTGCACTGCTGAAGTAGAACAGGGACACCACAACAGTCTAAATTTGGGAACAAAAATAGGTGCATCCCCTGGGGGTCCAGAGGAAGTAAAGTATACTGAAATCAAAATTGCCTTTCACGAAACAAAGCAGAATCTTGTTAAGGATCAGCTTCAGAATAGAACCAACACCTACTAGTGCAAGGAGTTGTTACTGTCAAACAGCTAGTGAGATTAGTAAAGCTTACAAGCAAAGGCAATTCAGGAAGTGTTCAGCCTAAAAGCAGCAAACACTGCTTATTTCTGCTCGTTGCAGAGGCACAACAGATGTACTTTTCTACTGGCCATTTTGCAATAAATAATTTTGACGGGTCTTGGAGTCTGTTGTTGAAGAAATGCTCTATTTCCAAACTTACTCGTATTTGTAGCTCCTTCGCAATCTGTCGAAGCTGTTGCAAGTCAAAGAGATTGTTGTAAGTTCTCTCTGCAATACTGTTAAGGGCAGAAACAAAGCGTTTTGCTTGTGACCGATTGCTCATCCCAGACCCGTGCTGTGAACGTTCAAAGTCCAGTCTTCCAAACTCATCAGAGTAGGTTCCCAGCATGCTAAAAATATATATAAGATCAACAGGATGTAAAAGCAAGAGTGCATTAATTTGCTCCCTGTACCATAACTGCTTGAAAGCTTTCAGAAGCCACATAGGAAACCGTCCCCTAGTAAGAAAGTCACTATCTAGGGAGCCTAGACTAAGCATCTGTCCAAATCACTTTTAAACTTAAATTGTTCAACTGCAACAACAGAGTAATCACACAAGAGAATAACATTTGGCAGCGCCTCATGTCTAAGTTACTGTGCACTGGTATACATAACCACACGATGCTACAACTCAAAGGCCTAAGCAATCGTATTAAACTTAGGGCCGCTGTCAGTGTTTAAAGAAAAGCTAACAAATCTGAGTATTACTACCAACAGGCCTAAATTTGATAAAGTAATCTCTTCACTGTGTTTGTGTAGCTGTATTTAAAAAAAAGTTTTGAAAGAATAGCACTGTAATGCTTTATTTATTTTTAAAGCAGTGTGTATTACCTATATTTCATTATTTCTATTACATCCTCAGCATCTTCCTTGGTGGATTTCTCCCTTAATTCCAGCCTTGACCGTGCCTTAAAACAAAACAAACCCCCCCCCCCAAGATATATTATAGCTGATGTGAAAAAAGGCTACAATTGCCCTACGGCAAGCACAAATTTTAGGAGCAGAGATGGAACCTGAGCCTACAGGATTTAGAGGAAGATTCCTGTACTTTTTCAATAGTGTTTCAATATCATCTCCTGCATACTTGCATTATTAGGCTATAGCTTCGAGTTTATTTGCTTCTTAACAGAGCACTCCTGTGAAGCGGCAGATCACAGTGTCATTAAGGCATAGTGTTAGGGAAAACAGTAGCAGTTTAAGTTCAAGATGGGCAGCAGCTTGTCCCTGCCTGCACCTACTTTTTCTCCTTCTGTGAGAATGTGATAGATTCTCTTTTCACCACCTCAAGGATGTTTTATTTTATAAGAAGCTTTAAGCAACAGTAGCTCTTAAGCATTTGTAAGTCTCTTGCATTCTCGCCTTTTTTTTAAAAAACACAGAAAACATAGCCGTGAAGAAGCTGTTAAAAATTGTATCAGTAGTAGTTTAGGAATAATCTCTTTGCTTTCAATCCCTGAAGTATTACAGCTTGCATTTACCTCTGTAAGTCGAATGAGTGACTCTAGCTGCCTTGTGGTGATTGGTGTGCTGTCTACTCCTTGATTCTGTTTCCGGAGCTCAAGGTAGAATTCCTGGAGGACCTGAGCAGCTTCTGGAGATAAATTTGGATGAACGTACTGCCGAGCATATCCAACATACTTCCTCAGCAGCTGATGTGGAATAGCATCAAAGTTTTCTCCTGGTAAGATCTAACCCAATTACAGAGAGTTTAGATTTCTGTCTGTCAGAACCCTATATAACACAAATTTTAACATAAAATCTTCATCTTCTATGCTTTATCTGGTGAAATCTTCACTGTAAGGGCTTTAGTGCTTCATATATGAACTATGTACTTAAAAAGTCCATACGCTATGCTTAGACATGTAATTAAACACACTTGGTCGTTTCAGAAAAAGCAGCTTAAGCTTCTCATTTGCAATGCTAAGAAGTGCCAAATATGACTTAACTATATCAAGAATTCTTTCTCAAAAAGAGAAAATCCAATTTCCCAATTGTTATAAGATATATCTCCACGGAAGACTAAACCATCACTGCTGATATTCCATTTCCAAAAGTGCACGCATTTAGCTCCAGTAGGGGATATTCCTCCCAAGACCTAGCATTTGACAGTAATATCCCTCAAACTGATCACTTAAGTTTAATAAGAAACATACCTCCTCTAATACTCAAATCTGTCACGAGTTGGAGATGCCCAAGGATTTGTTTACACACTGCTTTATTGAGATTCAGTACTTCACAGCACATCATATTATATCAAATCATTATATTCTGTCTCGTTCTGTAGCTCTTTATTGAAATCTAACACAGCAAATTTGCTTTAGAACATCTCATGCAAAGTGTCTTCTCACTACCGCAACCGAAAAACAACCTACCTCAGGTAATAAGTTCTCTTCTGTGTGGTGATGAAGATGGTTTGAGACACATCTTTACCCACCCTGCTGCAGCTGCTAATGTTAGCTACAACAGACAATTGGTAGAAACTGGTGGCTGAAGACTTAAATGCTTCCTCTTTAATAATCATGAGAAGAACGGGAGTGGGAGACTGAGGACATCCAGCAGGACAGGGTTGCCAGGTCCCAATGCAAGGAACACCATAGGAAGGGGCACAGCAACAGTCACAAGACAAGTCCTACCTTTAGTCTTTCAAGCAGTGGTCGATCTGAAACAACTTCGAGAACGGAGCAATCCTTTGTGTTGGTACAAGTCACAACAGCGCTGCTACATGCTGCCTGCTTTCCAGCTCGGATTGCCATCACATGCTCAGACAGCAAGTGATCATGATCTTCATTTGGGGTGTCCAGCAAAATGAAAACTAAGTCAAATCTCGACAGTAAAGCACTCCCCATTCTAAAGACAAGAAAACCACACAAAGCTCATAAAATGGAAAAGTTACAGCAACTCTGCTCCACTTAAAAGACACTTAAAAAATCCTGTCCCATTCATTCAGAATAAAGTAGAACAGCAATTTCTCTCTCAAAAGCCATGAAAAATTATTACTGTAAGTATACATTCAAGCACCAGGAAACTACAAAGCCATTACATACAAACTACAAGACTGCCAGAAGCACCTACTCCTGAATGTGAACTA